>JAVJGJ010000060.1:879686-919978 GCA_035590215.1 Microhierax caerulescens
CCCCCCCCCCCCCCCCCCCCCCCCCCCCCCCCCCCCCCCCCCCCCCCCCCCAACAAACAAGAAAAAGCTGTATGTTAGCATCTGAAACATCATTTACCCAAGGTGATGAACAGGGTTTCAAGTGCCATTAGTACAAAGTAGTAATTCTCTGTTCCCACATAAATGTCCAGGCTTTCAGACAGAAAGGAACCACATTCATTAAATTATTGTTTGAACATTCTGACTTGAAAAAGCGCAAGATTTCTCATCGCGTCCAGCTGCTGATGTGCTTTTCAGCGATACTTACGCCATCAAAACCATACTCACTTTGAGGTCATTTTTTAATACCTATTTTTCTAGGCCTGTTACTAACCTTTGTAACATATTTGTCAAATTCATTGAAACCTACTTAAGACTTTCAAGCCAACAACTAACAGAGAGGAATTGCTTTGTGGCTTTGGTTGAAGACAGCCCTCATATGAAGCAGTAATTCCCTACAGTCAGTGGCAGGCAGTATTGCAACCCAACTAAGAAGTCCCATTTTCCAGCCAGCACTTCCAGTGAATTTGTGAACAAAGGCCAGTTGGAAACGAGTCTACAGAACTGGCAAGCGCATGCAAAGGATTAAGTATGTTGACTAATAATGAGGATTTCTGATTAAAACAGGATCTGGATTCATGACATGCGGAGTAAGTCAGGACTATTCATGAATGGCTGAAAAATACTCCAAGGTGCCAACTTCGTGCCAGCACTCCATTTGCATACAGAGAATCATTAGCTACGGTAATGAGGGGCATTTTTTGTGTATATCTTTAGATTTTGTTTAGTCCTTCATTGTATGAACGGTCAAGTGTTATTGTTCACAGAAGGGTTTGGGTTGGCAGGGACCTTAAAGATCACCCAGTCCCACCCGTGCCAGGGGCAGGGACACCCCCCACCAGCCCCGGCTGCCCCCAGCCCCGTCCAGCCTGGCCTTGGGCACTGCCAGGGACGGGGCACCCACAGCTGCTCTGGGCACCCTGCGCCAGCATCTCGCCAATTATTCCTTCTCACCAGCCTGGCACGATATGTGGAGCACAAGAGCTACATTAGCTCGTCAGGTAAACAACCCCACTGATTGTGGGGGTTACATCAACTAATACCATCTTCAAGCTACTGATGGGGAAAATAAACTCACTGTCTGCGAGTCTTGGGAAGAAACCCCACCATCTCCATGGCTAGTTGCAACCGCTCAAAGTCATGCTTCAAGTCTTCCCCTTCCACGGAAAAGCAGTCCTGTGGGGTTCAAGCAGAAAGATTAAGCACTGAAAGAAATTAAGATCAGAACAGGTTCAGATGGCTGAGTCAACACGTCATCATTAGTGATCTCCACATCTTTTATCAGCAACCAGAACGTTTCCAATCTAGCGCCAGGAGGCAAGATATCCAGGAGGCCGTACTGACTTCACAGGGAGTAACTGCGGCTAATGACCCCCGAGACCCAGCCCGGGGACAGGGGGATTCACAGCACCACAGCAGGTACAGCACGAAACACACACGCAACACAATAAAAGACCAGGATTAGCTCCAGTGGCAAGGCAGAATTTTTCTTCTTAAATACCAGAAAGCCTGCAGTCAAGTAAAAGTTTGATATTTTTTTAAAATATTCTTTTTTGAAGTTTGATTTTTTGATTTTTTTTTTTAATCAAACTGTTTAGGAAAATCTACTTCTGCAAGGACTTTATGGTAAAGCAAACCCAGAGTGCAAATTTCAATACAGTAATTATGTATTGTATACACAAGCATTTTTCTCTGTACTGTGTTTTTATCTAGTACAGTGAAACTACCTTTCAAAGGATGCCACATCTCCACCACAAATGCCTTGGTTTGAATAGCCTGGACCTCAAAGAGGACCATGTTGGTATACCTTTTCCAAAATAACATTTTTGGCTGATTTTTCCTGAAGATGCATCCTTATTTCCTAGGCTTAACCTCTAGCACAAGAGGTGAATCGCACCATTCTAACAGTATGGCGAGAGTCCATCAGTGTGGGACAATCAGCGCACAGAAAGGATGTGAGTTAACACGATGAAATATGTTACACGTTTACAGGCAGTTTATTCCACATTAAGTCCTGGTCCATTAGGAGTTCCTATAACTAGAGAGGAAGAATTCAATTTTAAAAAAGAATTCACATAATTTCATGTAAAATATCAGTGAATTACATCCTGCATAGGAAAGGGAAAGCTTTAAATATATTTTTCACTAACTTTATCCTAACTATCAGGAAGTATCCTAAAAATGTGAGCACTAAGAGAATTTGAAATCCACTATATTTTATATTTCTTGGACACTAATGTGTCTGAACAGTTTAGTTTTCCAGATAATCCCCAGCCTGACAGCAGTCACTGATACTTTCAGGGAAATCCTATGACATTCTGCACCCAAATAGCATTGTCCTGCAGCAATATATAGAGAACATAAATGCTCTTTAAATGAGCATATAAACTATAAATGTCAGGTTCCTTCTGCTTTAGCTCACCACAGGCCCCCCATGGATTATCAATCATTCTCTTTCGCTTCATAGCCCATATTTAATACCTCTTTCCCCACTGCTGCCTATAAAAATTCCCCTTCTCTGAATAAAATTAGTTTATTGTGCATCACACAATATAGTGTTATCTTAAACCTTGGAATATTTGACTAACACTTTAAATAGAGACTTGCTACAAGTTAATCCAGGTATGTTGATTAAAAATTATAGCTGCAGTTGCAATGACAATAATTAAGCAGCTGTATCCACACAGTTTCTTTTGGTCATCTATCTGTAAATCATATTTATCACATGAGGATGTGCACTCAAACTTTTGCCCAAGTAATTCTGAAAGTCTGCACTACACAGAGTTACAGTTACAGAGCTACAGTGAACATCATTAAACAAGTACCAAGTAGTCACAGAATGATGACTGTTAACTTGAAAAGATACTCATACTCACTTACAGTACATAAAATAAATCATAAATACAGACTAGAGAGAATGAAGCTATTTTATAGTATCAGCTTTGCATCTTACAGCACGTACCTGCATTGAAAGCCTCACAACTGCATCAGTGATACTTCATCCCACTCTGTAGCATCATTACAGTGATGGCTACTGATAATAGGGGAAAATTCTTACTTAAGATAACTATTTCAATGCAGGAGAGAGACTACTCCCACACAAGTGCCCTATCCCCTCAACTAGAAGCTAGAGAAGTTTAACAGGACAAGAGATTTTATTTTTTTTTTTTTTACCAAGGGTTCTCAGGGACAACAACTTAATACTTAAAGACAAAGTGACTTTAGAGATGTTGAACAGTAAGACCCATATGCATCAATGAATACAGGGTTTTAAATTTAATGAGAAAATAACACCCCTGTGTGTTCTGAGCAAATACTCATTCGAAAAGTGACACTTTCACCTTTTATTAATAATGATTGAAAATTACCCTTTTTAAGAGGTGTATAAGGTATGTGGCTGTATATATTATCCAAAGGAGTGCAACAAAGGCATCTACACTGTAGCAGTCAGATCAGCAGGCATCAGCAATGCAATTATTTACATTACAAAATGCCAGGAGAGGTTGTCCCTCCTGAAGTCAAACCTTGGTGAACTGGCTTCCTGGCCATGACATGTATGGCTGGGGAGAACCTGGGGAAGTTTTCACAGCCACTACAGGGAGACCTGGAGTCTGCAGGACAATAATATAGCCACAAATTCTGCAAATACGTCTTTGTTAAATTTTTTTTTTCAAGGAGATCAAGTGCTGCTTTTAGTGGTGCTCCACATTCCAGGAGACAATTTCATTTCATGGCATCATTCTCCAAAATTAAGTCACGAGTCAATGGCAAAATACCATAGACAACTCAGAAGTAGCACAATCTATGCCAAAGGCAATTTAATTAACGATTTGCATAACAATTGCCAAACTCATTAATCTGCATGGAAAGGCCTTTCGCAAATTATCTACTTAAAAGTGGATGCTCTCTGTAGTGTTTCAGCTCTGTACTGTTTCCTAATGGATGATAAATGGATAGTAATTATAAAAAAAAGGAGTTTCCTTGATATTAGAGCAGACAAGCATTACAAAGTCCATGCCCACAGACCAAACTCATCGTTAATATCCTGCCAGGGGAATTAGTTTCCCAGAAGTGAGTCCCCTGCTTACTATCAACACATCAAAGCAATTCACAGGTTTCCACGGGAAGTTTGAAGAGGATAAAATAAACAGGGTTTCTCTATAAACCAAACATCTGCAGCAGGCTGAGTCCACGGTTATGGGGAGAGGGCCAGGGTATGCTTAAGAGTGATTCATCAACTGAAGCAAAGATTTGATTTGCCACGAATATCACCGAAAATTTTGCTGAGCAAAATAAAGTAACAGCTAAACAGCCACATTGTAACGGCATGTAACTTTGCTGTGCAAAATAAGGACATGTGGCAACTCCTGACCTGTCAGGGCTTTATTGGCCCCTTCAGGAGAAGGTATCAAATGTGAGGTTTGTTTTCATTTTGATTCCTCCAGCAAATTGCCCTAACCCATTCCAAGCAATTAAGGCTTTTGCAGCTTAGTAAAATACATTAAGGTACATAGCCAAGCATCTGCTCTTGTAGGACCTCTAAGGATGCTGGTGTATTAAGGTTGCCAATGCAATATTCAACATTTTCAAACCCTGAGGCCTAAGACTCCCTCTCCCTCCTAAAGATTTTGCAGTGAAACCTTGCAGTTAAGACGCTTACTTGCCCAAGGGAAGCCCAGCTCCTTCACAGATCACCTCTTACTCTGCCAGACGCATCAGCCAGAGTTCGGTGACCATGAAGCACACGGCAAGACGAGCAGGAACAACATGCAGCTGATCTGAAACATGCTTCCCCACGCAAGACAAACCCAACAGACTGTCACAGGACACACAGGCACCCAGAGCACGCTGCCAGCTGAAGCCACTGCCTCCGACTCGGTTGCGCACGAGGAGCCGGGGAAGGGGGAGAAGCTTCGCCATTCCTTTTTGGGTCGATCCATTTGGAAAGGCTGATCATGTCAGCAGAACTGTTTTAGGAGGAGGAATTGTTTTCGCATTCTGGATAATATCGGGGTTTGACTTTCTCACATATAGTTGGGCAGGAGGGGGATGTTTTGGGGTTTGTCTTTCCCCCCCCTCCCCCGGAAGCTGGAGAGCAGATACACTGCTACAACCATCACAAACTGATGCATCTCCTAGGGTTTCAAGAGACCGATTTGCTGTTTTATTGGAAAGGAATTTAAATTTTTATCTTGCTGCCCTAACACAATTTCCATAAATCATCATGTATCATACCACAAAGGCACAAAAAGACCCTTAGTTTGCTGTAAGTAGATGACCATATCCAAGTGCTGAAGAAGCTTTCCAGATGGAAGGAACCAAAAAAGGGCAAGGGAAAAAACATCGGCATTGTCATGAGCCAACAATACACAAGCAACACCACTGCTGGGCAGAAGAAGGAAGAGGTAATTAATAAGTTAAATTTAATTTGACTTTGTTTTCTGCTCAGGTCTCGATGCACCTGACAAATTCAAGTGAGCAGCAGCCCTGCACCAGCAACACGTAAGACGCAGGTACTCGTACTGACCGGCTCAGAGTCATAGCAATAATCATCCCAGCTCTGTCTGAGGGGTTTCTTTGTCATCTGAAAGCAAGGCAGACTGGGTTAAGTAGTGTTCAGACCAAAATAACTCCCACTACCTGCTCTTTAACCAGGGCAGCAACATCAACTTTCCAAGTAAAATACTTGTTATTCTGCACAGTCATTCCTTACTTTTGTGTTTTTAAGGTAAGATTTATAATGCTTCACGGTGCTCCGATTCCTGCTTACAGCATTTTCAAGACAGTGAGGACCTCTCATGCAATAAGCTTAATGGATTTTAAAATCCTTTCTTTTTCTCCTGGGTTGGAGAAACCTTTGGTTTACCTAGAGCTGAGGAGCTACTGATGGAAAATCACACTGAAGAGCAGATTTTTTGTTTCTACTCTCCGCCCCTGCTCTAGACACATATAAGTGCTGCAGAAGTGCAACTCTGACTGATTCGACCACTTGAAAGCTGTTTAGGAATTTTTATCTTTTTAGAATCAGAGAAGAAGTTAAGGGAAGTCAAGGCACATGTCAGTGACCAGTCCCAAGAGGGAGTGACACATGGCACCAGAGCTCCTGATGAACTTTAAAATAAGGATCTAATCCTGCAAATCACTAATTTCAAAATGGAGAAATGCAAATAGCCAAGACAGAAAACATTTAACAGTTGCAGGGTATGCAGTGGTAGGTATACCTGCCTTTGGTATGGGATATGGAGAAGTCATCCAAACTCAGGGGATAGTTTAAGTAAATTTACTTTTTTAAAACTTTTTTTTTTTTTAAACCTGTTCCCTGCATTTACAGATCAACAAAATAACAGCACATTTTAGTGAAACACCTGAATAGATTATTTCTCATCTGCAATGCAAAATGCAGGTTTGTTTTGCATAACAACGTGAGCTGAGGAACCAGGGAGAATGAAAATAATGCCCGACTCAAGGACTGAGTCAGTTCTTGCCTTAAGGGGCCTGGTTCAATATTTTATAGCTTTTCAGTTTTACTATTTAATTTTTAATTAAACACTTTCATTTCTGAGCTTGTTCTCTCCCCTTTTTAAAAGGCAGGCATTTCTCTAGGATACATTTAAGAAGCTGCTGTAAATGCTCAGGAGTCATTTTATAGTTTTCCCCTTTCACGTTTCCATAGTTTCTTTTCCCATTCCCCCACCATCTCTTTTTCCTTTTTTCTCCTTGATTTGCTTATAAAGCACAAGAAAGCTATTACTGCACTGTCAAAAAGCCTCAATACGAACCGAAGCCCTGAACACATCTAAAGGAGCCATTTTCCCATAGATGTCAGTGTTAAATGGTCTCTCTAACGCTAACCCTAATTATTAACAATTAAACATTTGTAAATTAATTACATTATTAACAATTAAACAAAAAATTAAACATAAATATTGTAATAAAACCCCTAAAAGTTGTCCATACACTGTGCTCAGACAAGTCCAGAGTGCTCCTCTGATCCACTGGACGTACCTCAGCATCCTTTTCCAGCCTACTTGCCCACCACGTCCTAGTTTAGATTAAAATAAATGTTTCAACTTAAATTGCGGCATTGCTACTGGCTCTACACACTACGTGCCACTGGATGTATAATTTTACTTTAAACATTAACACCCTTAAACTGCTATTAAAAAAAAGGACTATAATTAAAAGCAATGTTTTCAACTAACATAAAACTCCCGATTGCCCAACAAAACCTGTGAATCTGACAAAACATTCAATTGAGACTATCTTGGCACTTTCCCGCTGCAAAACAGCGGCGCAGATGGTTGTCAAGATCACACCACGTTCTCCATCTAACGCCTGAGGGATGCAGCCGGTGAGCAGAAAACCTCCAGCTCTTAATATGTTCCTCACTCATGCGAATGTCCTGATCCTGCTAAGAACGGGTGGGAGTTATTAATATTACAATAGATTTGGCTTTGACAGCCCACTTTAAAAATCTTTAAACAGCTCTGGGTAATTGAAACATATTCTGGAGTTAAATTATATTTCTAGAAAGATTAAAGGCTATTTGGGTTGCACTGTGCATACAAGTTTCCCCTCTAGCTTATGGGTTAAATCACTCTTTATTGCTAATCGCGTTTCAGCTCCAAGAAAATTGCAATTAGTTAAAATCAACGTATGACCTAACTACTCTTCCACATATTCCGAGGTGGGGTTTTTTCCTTTTTGAGAAAAAAAGCAGTAAAGTCCCTATTCACAAACATCAGTGGACAACTGCATCTTAAATGCCTGAAGTAAATCAGATTTTCCAAAGTATGAGCTTGTTTGGCCATCATTAATACCTCACTCATTTTTAATTCACGTGTCAGTGGTTGCTGTGCCATTATTTATATTAAATTTATTATTTTGTTAAATGTAAAGGATCATGCTAAAAGCCAGCCATGAAGCTACAGAATTAGGACTACCTCATGCAAGACATTATAGCCTGAAGAGCTACTAGTATCACACATTTTCCCCTTTTCCCCTACTCAGCAGACAGATGTTAACGAGCAAATGACATTCACACAGATAACAGATATATTACATACTGTTTCTCCCTTCAACAATCAAAACCACAATATATTTAACATATCCCAGGACAAACAGGGAAAACACTGATTTATTTCCCCGCTCCCCCCCCCATACTATCAGGTGTTCCAATTGCCAATGCAGAATGATTTCCAATGAAAGAAGGCTGCCTATAGAGCATCAAGACAACCCTTTTTTTACTATTCCACACATTTTCTTTATCAGCATTAAATATCAGCAGTTGAAAAGGCAAGACCATGTATTGTATTTCTCTATAGCATTCCCACCTGGTTGAGGTAATGATATTCCTCAGGCTGCTTCAGATGAAATGCTGATCTCTCTTCCTCACTTGCTCCTGCCAGGAGGTAATAAAATACATGGTAGTTCCTGGTAAACAAATAAAAAAAAAAAAAAAAAAAAGATCTCAGACTTCAAAATAAATAGCAGCTTTAAGCAGAGAAGCACATGTACACTTCATAACCTGACCTTCCAGCTTCCAAACCTAGACATGAGCACTGTTTAGAAATGGCCCATACCCACTTTGCAGGGATGTAGAAGATTAAATTAAGTAATGGGGAATGAGCTCCCTCTTTTCCATCCAAGGACATCCAGTGCTCCAGAACATACTTAAAAGAATTCCTAGCTGGCACCATCACATTTTCTCTCAGAAGCATGTGCAATGCCTACATATTTATTAGAATCAAACCAACGTATTTCCTTGCAATGCAGAAATTATTAATACCTTATTACTGTTAAAAAGGTAATGATGTTGCAGTTCTGTAAGAGAGAAGGGAAAAATCTTCAATTTTTACAGCTACATAAATATTAAAAATACTTGAATATTACTAGTACTAAAACCACCCCCAGTGACACTCCTCTGTTTTGCTTCAAGACAACTCTAGCAGACTAATGCGAAGAGCATAGCAGTATTTCTAAAGTTAAACCTGCTTTTATGCTGGATGTTTTCCAAGAGGAACAGAGTTTAATCATTTTGCAACACCCAAGAGTATATTTGTCAAGGCTGTATATGCTATTTAGCTTCGGAATCAGCACACGAGCATTCAAGAAAACTTCTTGCACATGTTTCTCAGAAAGGAAACACAGACAGCAGTGCCAAGAGTTGAAAGACAACTAGAAGCAGCAAATTTATTTAAAATCAGAGTAATAATTCCTGAGAGAGGAATATGTAACAAATCGTATGCTGCAATTAGGGAAGAACAATTTGCTTAAATTTGTTGTCTATATAAATTTAGCTTCTTCTAGGGACCCTTCTGATGGCTTCAGTGCGTTAAGACCTGTAAGACAGAAGTAAAATACTATCTCCCCCCCACCAAATTAGATATTAAATAGCTCACAAGTTGCATAAGAAAACAAATGGTACATAATGATCCATATGACATGAATCATAAAGACAAGAGAAAATATAAGTCAAGGGCCATCAATAAAATACTGGAGTTTATTTATCCTGGGTCACACATTCCTCCCTAAACAGCAGAACATAAATGCAGCATTTATCTTTGAAGCACAGAGTTAGGAGCATGAAAATCCTGATCTGCCCCCGCCAGCTCATACAGGGTTTTAAGCTATCTGTGCCATGCTATCGGCACATACAGAAGTCAAAACAAACCTTGCAAGCAAAATACAGGCACCTACCGTTCGTTGTGCTCCTGATAGACTAGTCTTGATTTCTCCAGGAGGTACTTTTCAACATAAGCTCTGGAAGGTAAAAATAAAAGCGTTATTCATTGACCCAATACTCCACTTAAATGAACACAGCTTTACCAGGACTTTTCAGTCTTAGTACACCCAAAAAAAAGTTTCAGCCTTGTTTCACTTAGTTATATAAATTTCTTCCTAGGCAGAACAAGCCCAATATTATGTTTGGCTTTTGAGGTTTTTTTGGTTTGATACAAAGCCAACACTAACTTGGATATGAAAAACATGATCTCAGATGCGTTAGCCTATGGGCAGGGAGCACAGAGGGAAATTTTGACAGCAACGAAGAACCTCAGATACCTATTTAATCTGAAGCCAGCAAAATAAAATTGCTTGCAGACCAAGATTCGTGCACGCAAGAACTGCGTTTGGGTGCAAAAGTTTGCAAGATTAGATGTAGCTGCAAAACCGGTCCCCAAATCACCGTTCCCTCTTGCAGAAGAGCCACGGCTCAACAAAACCTCAGGTTGTTAACTTGTGGCTATGGTCAAAAAATAAACAATTGCAAAAGCTCCTTATTGGAGTTTACATATTATCCTAAGAGCCTCCATAATCAACATGCTTAATTTACACATTAAATACTTTTTTCAAGCTTGTAGAGCTAAAACAAGCTTTGACAGGTTTTTTTCTTCCAAACAATACCAACCAGTAATGATAGGGATTTAGAAACTGGAGTTATAACTGGCAGTTCTGATGATGGAGCTGCGCTTTTCCAGCTACAGGCACCCAGTGACGTGGCACCACCACGAGCAGCCACGTGGGAATGGGGAAACCCAATGAACCTTGGGCATGGAGAGCCAACGAGGTGCCTCTACACTCGCTTCCCCACCAGTCTCCAGACAGACCTATTCATTTCTTGCATTTCAGTAATGCCCCCCCCCCTCCTTTCACTAGGAAATATAGGAAAATAAATCATTTGGGCGTGCTGCAGCGTTTTTGTGACAATGCTGATAGCAGCTCTCAGGAGAGCTACTGGAACTGGCACATCCAACCCCCACTGGGGTGATCTTGCTGGCTAGGAGGAGTAAAGCCAGCCAGCCAAGCAGTACTATTCCTCTGTGTGATGTGCACCAAAAAGGTTTATTCTTATTTATTCCCTGCAAGGAAGCTGACAAGACTTTATGGATACTCCTTGCCAACAGGCTTTTTTGTATCCCCTTCCTAACCTGAAACCAATTTTTCCTTTCCAAGCTATGCCATAAATTCTCTGCAGGTTCAGTGAACAGAAGAGAAAAAAAGGTACCAGAGTGTCCCAGATCAGACCCCCAGCCCTGGGAGCAGGGGTACATGCTGCTGTACGACAACCTGGATCACATCCACTGCCCTTGACATTTCAACCCTTCCCCTCTGATGTCTGCTCTTATCACAGACACCCCACCCCCCCAAAAAAAAAAATAAATAAAAATCACTCATGTAGTAATTCAGGTTGAAAAGGTCTTCTAGAGGTCATCTGGTCCAAACCAAGATTTAAATCAGGGCAATTTTTTTTTTTTTTTTAGATATAGCTAAAATGATATTTCGGTAAAACACTCCCTGCTTAGTGCAAAGGTGATAATAAATACATGCCCCAAGAAGAACACACATCCCTCCTCACAACAGGACAGTGAAAAAACCCACCAATTTAAGTATTAAAAAAAGTAGATGTCTCCCAACGTTTTCTTTTTATTTACTGTTATCAATTATGCCAAATCTACCTTTAAGAGTAAAGAAAAGGAGTTCTAAGAGTATGATTTTGTGCAAAATACTCATTTAATCATGCTACAGAGCCTGTACTTAGCATCCTAGGTAACATCATCTGAAATCCGAGACTGAATTTCATATACAAATACCAACATGCAAAACACCCAGGCAGAGACTGTTCAAAAGCACCAGCTCACGGCGCTTGAGGTACAGCCTCACGCCACCGCGCAGATTTACCACCACCCCAGTGCACTGTTGTTTTTAATTAAAATGTCTCCGATCTGGCTCTTCTGCAATTTTATGGAGCATGTCAGACGCTGAGGCTTTTGATCATCATATAGGACTGAGCAGGTTGCAAAGACCTTCCTCCAGAACTCGCTTATCACTGAACAGGACATAATAAATTCATACAGCCTTATGGGAACACACTTCACCGTGGCCATTGCTCATGCTCCATCAATTTTAAAGACGTCTTCAAAGACTTCATTTCATGGGGCGGGGTTGGCTACTACTAAATCTCTTCGCTGTTGCACCTCTTCAGTTTAAATCTGCTTCAAGTTTTGGGTCATTATATTCACAGGGTTTATAAGCAAATATTCAACTGCTATTTTCAGGCTCCAACCAGAGCAAAATTCTGATTTAGGGCTGCAAATTACGGTTATATTAACAAAGCAAATAATATGCAGAATACAGGATGATAACTGACTTGGGTTGTGCTTCAAATCTATGCAAAGTTTTAAAAAAAATAAAAATACTTGTGATCTTCTCTGTAAGACTATGGAAAAAAGCCTGTGGTCTCATATGCCAGGAACAGCTCCCAGGTTCTTTTAGGTGTCTTTTTATTTTCATAGAGGCAGCACGGCAAAGCTCATGGCAAAGCACAGGCACATCACATCATGCAACCAAAGACCAAGAAAGTGAATTTTTTTAAAGGAGAGAGAAAATATCTCTTATTTTATGGACTAGAGTATACAATGTTACTTGCATCTATCTGCCAAGTATAAATAGAGGCCACTTCCATCAAGCTGACATAGCATGCCAAGATAATATATTAAGGCATTTGTTGGATTCTTGTTACCCTGTATTTCAGTAGGCATTAAAAAAAAATGAGGCTTATCCTTTTAAGAAAGCTGTTCGCCAGAATCAAAGAAAAAGAACATCAGATTTGACGTAGGATGAAAAAACAGCGGGAAGGTACACAGAGTACCCAAGCTCATTTGAAAAATTAATGGAAGCTATTTGTGTGATACTGTTCTGGTGGAAAATAGGAAAGGAAAAAAAACTTTAAAAGCAGTTCTCTAAAATAACAACAAAGTCCCAGCAAGACATCTCTTAGCTAGCTGCAGAAATTATATAACCCCTGGAACGCCACTTCTACTCTTCCTTTTTCCAACTGAGTTAATTAACCTGGACAAAAAGCAGAGTTAACAAAGCCCTGCTCATCCAGAGCTAGCCTGAGTCACTTTGTGACACCCTGATGCCGTGTAAATGGTCTAAAGCCACAGAGAAGCCCAGGCTTAGAGAAGCCCAGGCTTAGAGAAGCCCACCCAGCAGGTTTCATCCACAGGCTTCCAGCCATGCAGCACGTGTGCCGCAGCCTCCCCTGCGAGAAGGAAGGTTTGAGTCGCAGTCCCACGCGCTTTGGGTAGCAGAAGGGAGGCTGAAATAAACTGCGCAGAACCACACCGGAGACAACATCTCCTTGCAATGGCCTGGGAGAAAAAAAGAAGCCCTAACTGGTCAAGGGCTGGGTTAAAGAGAGACTCCATGCTAGGGGGGCAGCATCATACGGGGAATGAGACCGTGATGAAGAGTCCGGCTCCATCCCCTCTCTAACACCATTCAGGCAGCTGGAGATTAACCCCCCCGTGGCTTTCTCTTCCCGAGGCTGAGCCCAGCCAGGTCACCCAGCCTCTATGTCCTGCTGTGTGCTCCAGCCCCCTAACTCGTCCTCGCCAAAATGTTCCCCTTTCCTGCCTTAACTGCCATCTTAAGAGGAAAAGTTCCATTTCAGTTTAATTACAAAGTTGACATCACGATTAAGGAGAGCTCAGCTGGCTTAAAGCCAACTCAGGTGTAGTCTCACTTCAATGCGCAGCTCAGACATGCCAACATTTTCATACAAATGGATTTAAATATGCTAAAAATATATATATTTTCTTCCCCTCCTCCATTTTGGGAAACATACAGGCCAAAAAGAATTAACTTTCTCTTCCATGTACCCTCTACGACAGCCTGTTTAGCCAGCTGTGCAGGTAAGAGTATGTACAGCATCTCCAACCTGAGCCCCGCTTACCCTCGCACGGTGCCAGTCTCCTGGTAATTCACTTGAATAAATTTGCCAAAGCGACTCGAGTTGTTGTTATGTGCTGTTTTTGCATTTCCGAAAGCCTGTGAAAAGAGAGAGATGCCATCGTTAAGTCCGAAAAGCCACCGCCTTACCTTATTGATATGCACATCACTAACAACTTAACTTTGGGGATTTTGCTGTCATTGTATAATTACTAAAAAGCACATGGTGAAAGTTAGTTGAATTGTCTACAAAATAATACAATGAGCTTCTGGGGACCACATCCATTTCCAGCTTGGTGTTCAGGAAGGGCAGATAAACACTGCTTAAAAATAAAGTGTTAGCCACACAAGAGATTTAATATTTGAAGTTATTACAGTCTATATTAAGTCTGTGCTTTATTCATTTAAATAAACATAAAAGTACACTGCTCGAACAAGACTAAATTTTAATGAGCTAGAGAAAGCTGCTTTTTAATTATATATTAAATTAGGGGGAAAATGCTTTGAAGGCTACCCAGATGTTAGACAATGTCATATATAGCACCAGCATAACCCAGCGTATTTTCAGCATTTCAGACACCGTCATTTTCAATACTGTGCTGCTGTTTTTCCAAAATCAAAATGCTTTCAGGTCTTTATTATGCAAAGCTTTTATTAAAACCCTGTCTTGCCAAGGCACCTAACAGAAAGAGTCATTTACTGCCATTTAAAAGAAATCTCTGGACAGAAGAGCTATTGGAAACCTGTAAGAACTGCAGCTCAGCTTCACGGAAAATGGGTACTTTCAATTGTGCCTAAATCACTTCTGTAATAATCTGGCCCATGGTGACTGAATCTGTCAAGTTGCCAGGTTCAATTAATGTTTCATTTATTGAACCAGTTTTGATAATCATTCACCTTTTCTTCTAAGCCAAACTTATTTAAGGTTATTATACGCAAGATAATTTCTAAGTGTTGTTTGTGTACAGACATCTGTGCTGAGGCTTAATATCAGAGCTCAGCTCCGAGCTCCCAATAGATTCATTCCCTACTCAGCTATTTATTAGAAAAGATTAAAAGGGCTTTACATCTATAATCTGAAGGTTTTCAAATGACCTTTCAGATTTAACTTTGCAACTAAAAGCAAAAAATAAAGGCCAAATTAAACAAAAACTTGGTGGAAAGGCATTCGACATCTTCAGTACCTGTGTGATGCATGCTGTCACATCTACTTTTATCTTCCCAGGCAGATTATTTAGCAATCTAGTTAGATTTAATGATTTAAGAACCAAAGGAGGTTTGCTAACAGAATAATGATGTGATCTTTCCCCCCCCTATTTGAATACAAGTATTTGTTTAAACCCAAGCTGTTGCATATGAATTCACCTTAGTTGACTAAAACAAGTTCTGGGATATCCGAAACCTGCTGAGCAAGCAGATTATACTTGAGAAATTATTTCAGACACACAACTAAGGAACACTCCCCTGCAAAGGTTTCACATCATCTCAGGCTGCTCACATTTGTTTTCTGCTTATTTCCCCGCCAAATCCTCCCTGCACCCAGCATCCCACCCCTCTACACCACCGTCCAGCAGCCATGGAAGATGCCCACATCTTCAGGTGACCACTGAAGACCCCAAAACCCCTGGCAATGAAAATCCAGGCATCCTCTCCCCAAAAACAGGCATTATGGCATTGAAAGACAGGCTATTTAGCATTCCCAAAGGACAAGCCTGTCCTTCTTCAGCTATTTCAGCAAGCAGAGACATCAGGAAGATTATAAGCAGAATATGTTAATATTCAATACATGCTAGTGCATCACCATATATTTAGATAGTTGTTTTAAATTATATTAATCACATTACAAGCTCTTGCCTGCATAAGGATCACCCATAATCTAAGACTTCATCTTAAGGCAATAAAGATACATTTTCTATATACCCAATTAACATTGTTCACTTGAGAACAAATGCGCCAGCAGCAGCAATATGAACGTGAACAGACCAAATGGAAGCCCTATTTTAATCATCTTTTCATGTAATTTAATAAAGAATTTAAGCAAAAAACAAAAGGATTTTCTGGTTAGTTCCCTGTGCTTATATCTTAAGTAATAACTCACAGAAAGAAATAAGGTCTGTTTATTAAGATTTCTTTGGGAAAACTACTTGTCCAGGAATAATTTTTTTTATTCTGTAACAAGGAACATTTAAATTGAGGAGAAAACATTTCAAATATAGGAGTGGGGAACAGTGAGAGTCCTCTTTTTTTTTTTACGAGCTTTTTTCTGGATTAACACGCCAGACCACATTATATTTTATAACCCAAACGCCTACAGAAATCATAACCCATAATATCCCTCTTTCATGCGTTTTTCTTTATTGCTGATGTAAATGAGAAAGCTCCTTGGATCACGTCTTGTTAAAACTTCAGGCTGACTCGATGGCAAAGGCACGCTGGTGAAGGGCCAACAAGTAGCTAAAGAAATGCCTGGTGTTTAACTTGAGACAACTTAATACATTTTTGTCTGGTTTACTTACTGTGTTTCTTCAGCAGAACTATTGGGCTATAAAAAAAAGTGCTATTAATTCAATTTATGCATGCCTAATCTATATATACTTGAACAGAACACCATGTCCTTCTGCAGCCAGGGCATAATATAATAGTTCAGCCTCAGAAAACACAAAACGAGTTACAGCTACTTCCCTAAAACAAATTATCTTCTGTTCATATTATTTCCCTTTACTGACTCATTGATTCGAAGCTGCTGAGCAGCTCAACAGACAAAACTCCGTAACAGCATTCCTAAAATTCTTGGGAGACCAAAGCTTTTACTGGCCAGGGCTCAACATTTTGAAGGAAACAAAATTCAATACGTTCCTCTGTAGGAGCTGAGCATCCCTCTGGACCTGGCGCTGGTGATTCAACAGTTTAGAGAAGGCAGAGAAATGAGCAGCTCCATTCCTCCTGCCTCCTACTACCCTCCTGCACAAAGAGATGCTTATTGTGGACAGCAGGGAAAAAAAATTCAAAATAGTTTCATGGCTAAATACTTCACGTTTCTCCTCGCCTGATCCCAAAGGCTCCTGGTCTCTTTGTTTTGGACTGAATATTAATGCAGTCTGGAATAGCCACAGATTGCAGCAGGAATAAGATTATTTTAATGTCTTTCCTGAAACAAGGTTATTTTCCAAGCCCCTGCGTCTAGGAGAACACACAGTGATTTGTTCTCATTTGGCAACAGAATGGTGCTACGCAGGTAATCCTAACTGAACGTCACTCCCCTGTACAGTAACTCTAGAGGGGAATACCACTGTAACAGCTGCGCTCGCCTACAGAATAGCAGTTTCTGCAGTAGAAGTACCAGTGGAAGTATGTGCCGTTGCGTATTTGAGGTCCCCAGCCCTGCCCTTCTCAAATGAGCCTCTAGCACTCACCTTTAGAGGGCAAAATAAATCTATCATTTGGCCTTTGCTATCTAGAGAGAGAAATGTATTGATAGACAAGAGTTTTTAAATGCTTTCCCATCTCCTTGAAATGTGAGTTTAATTTTTTTAGAAGGCTATACCATGAGTGTATCAGAAGGAAAGCAAACCGACTGCTTAAATCTCAATACGGGCTATGACACTGTGGAACAGTTATATTAATGTTATATTTCGTTGTGGGGCACTGAAGAGACTGGGAGCAAGATTTAGTCATGCTCATTTATGCTAGGGAAAAGAAATAGGTCAGTATCAGACAAGAGACTGCTGGAAGGCTTGTATTCCCTTGTTTACTGTGAATTTTGGAGTTCATGAATCAAATGTATTCATAAAGCATGAATGACTTGTAACTGTATAAGCAAGGTGGAAACTGAAAGCGTTAGCCAGCAACATAGCAGCCAGGGAAATAAAACACTCGTCTGAACTTATACAACTGAGGAGAATATTTCTGAATTCAAATCTTTGCATACATAGGTGCTGGTAAAGGACAAGAGGAGTGCCGAGTCCATACGATGCCCAAAGAGCCCAAGTCCTAACGCACAGGGACTGCACTTCAGACGAAAGCACAGAAAAAGTCTATTTATCATCAAACAACGGAAACACACGGCCAGGACCACAGTCAGGTGGATGCAACACAAATGGTGTAACAGCGAGGATGCAATGTCGTGTCAGATGTGCATTCACATGCTTTACCTACAGCTTCTGTTAGAAAAGCCCAGCATATGCTTCCACAAAGAGGTGGTTTTAAACATAATCTGTAATTTATTTTTAGATTTGAAGGCTACTTTTCCCAATATTCTACACATTATGCTTGAAAAAAATAAAATTCACAAATACCTTTATTCCAAAAGTAAAAAAGACAGAAGAAAAAAAATAGCACATTGAAATTTTATAATATTATTGTCTTTTTTTATGTGACCAGGGCATTCACTGGCTTTTTAAGTAATTCTTTTTAGTTACAAATTCCTTTCTGCATCTTGAAATATAAAGAGCTGGATGATAACAATCTTTTTTGCTTGTTTTCACTCAACCTGCAACCAAGCTCCCAGTACTCTTTCTTGTGCTGTTATATTGCTTTTTAATAGAAATACATTGAATTATGGCCAGAGCATAAAATGCGTCTAGACTACTTAAGTTAAAGCCTTGCTAAATCCCTTCTCATTATTGCTTTTGCCCTGGGAAATATTTCTTTTAAATCCGCAGCTCACCGCCTGATAAAACCTATCAACCTGAATTGCACTGCTAAAACTATACCACTTCGACATATATCTCCCAATTTTTGTTTCCATATGGAGCCCTAAAAGCCACCTCTATGCAGCAGGGACCATGATACCTAAATAATATTACCAAAGCCAAAAATTGCAATCTGCAATTTGAATTGTTGCAGAATAAAATAGCATTTATGTGACTACTTCAAGATACTGTTCTCCATGGCCAAGCAATAATACTGAATATTTTGTTTATTGCAGTTAAATGCAAGTTCAAGTGCTGACACCTTGTTCTTTAAATCTCTTGTTTGTGGCTAGATGTTCTGTGCTGCCTAACGAAACCATTGATGCTTTTTATGGTAAAAAGCACCAACCACAAAGTATTTATAGTGTTCATGCTGCAATGCTCAAGCAAAGCTCTCACTGAGAATGACCTGCAACCCTTACCTGCCAAACAGCAACCTTTAAAATCTTTCAAATATTTCTCCTTCCTTACTCTTTTTTTCAACAGGCCACTGGAGCACGTTGCAGAGCCAAACCCCAGTTTTCCATTTCAAACTATAAAGGTGACAAAGCAGCTTAAACGCAAGGTCTATAATATTGACACTTTTGGGGTTGTTGGTTTTTTTTTTGTGTATTACAAGTTGATGTTTTTCTCCAGGCTGTTGACATGAGAAGATGACTTTGAGTGGCAAGTAGGAGTTTTAAAAGGCTACATATGCACATATGTATCTAAAATCTGCAAGTCTCTCACACATATCAGGGTTTCTAGACCAATTCACAACACTTTTCTAAGGTATTCCTCCTCAGTGTAACCCCCCCCTATTTAGTTGATAACCCCCATGCATCTCCTGGTTGGCAATAGCTACAGCACACAGAAGGTTGCATGAAATAAAACAACTCAGTATTTTTAAAAGAAAATATTTACAAAGTTCCAGCTGCTGCTGTACTACAAGAAAAAAAAATTATGATGATGATGATGATAATAATAATAATGATGATAATAATAGAACTATGCTTTCCTTCCTTGCAATACAAGTCTGTTGCAGGTAAAAGAAATCAGAAGCCCTTTAAGCCCTGTCGGCCCTCCAGCAGCTGGAGGGTCAAAGATGCTGCTGATTTGATTCACGGTGGGAACGCAGCTCCCCACCAAGCCAAGAAACAGCAACTGCTCTGAACAAGACCCTGAGCCACTTGATGTGCTTTGAGCACGAATGGACCAGATGTCCTCTGGAGGTCCCTGCAATCCTCAACTATTCTATTTATTTATTTTAATTAGGTTTCAAGTACCTAGCTATCTTCCCCACCATTCTGGTGCAGAGAGCAGGGACATGAAAGTCACGTCTCAGACACATTGCCTAGAACAAAATCCAATCCTATGCTAGGCTTGGGTAGCAAACCACAGCAGAACATCTCTTCAGTGGTGTTTGCTTTCTGTAGTATCTCCAATTCACATGGTTTTTTGCTTACAAGCTTCTCAAAACCATGTAGGTTTCTGTTTCTTCCTGTAAAATTAGTAATGCAATTTTTTAAGCTGGCACAGCAACCAAAAGATGTAACCCCGACCCCTCCTTGCTTTTCATGCCCCACCAAAGAACCTTTCAAGTACACAACCTGCAAATACTTGAGATGGGACAAGTCCAAAGGATAAAGACACCTGGGAAGTGCTGATGAGATCCTTCCTCTCCCTCCTGTCCTATGGACCTTATGGAGGACAGATCCATACGGACAGGCTTGCAAAGACTGCTCGAAGGTCAAAAACCACATTTAAGGGGTCTCCCCAGTCCAAACAAACGTATCATTTGCTGCATTTATGAAGGTTAAAGCACTCTTCACTCCACTGTCAATGATGGCACACCCATCACTATGCAGAACTAAACTCAGCAATACTCTTTCAATACAGGCACATCAAATACTTTGTTTCATAATTACAATTACTGTACGGCAGCCAAGTGAGTTCTACCACATTAACAGACATACCTTTTGTAATTTAACTCGTGTATAAAATACTACTCATGATACAGGCTATGAAACATCGTTTTTAATTATTTTGTTGGTTTTGTTACAGTTTATGCCAACTCAAAATGTCTTACCACTGTAAAACATCTACACTAAATCTACCTGGCCACATCAAAACTGAGACTATTCAAGGGCAGCAGTTCCCCCCTCTGCTGAACCAAGTCACCATCCTGGGAGAGAGCAATTAACCAATAAATCTTTTGCAGCCATTAGGCTTGAAGTACAGGGCATCTGCCCTTGTGCAGTGAGAGTTCACACTCCTTATACAAATACTGGACAGCGCTGATGTGGGTAAGAATTTGGGGTCAATTTAACTGAATAAAAGAAGTGCCAGTGAATGTAATGGAAATATCAAGAACACCAGTAAATACACTTATGAAGTAAAATTCCCTAGACAAAGTACTATAAAAGTCATTACAACATGCACTTGTTTGGGAGATTTAAAGCTCTGCTGACGCAGGTGCTCTATCAGCTATGTAAGAAATAGGATTTAGCATCTGCATTCCTGGCAAGCGCTTTCAACGTTGGCAGAATATTACTCCTTTTCCGATACTCAAGCACGGGTCAGACTGTTGCAGCTTCTTTTAAGCCATGCTCTGGAAAAAAAGGAATTACCACATAACCACAATGCCACAAAATAAAACTACCAAACCAAACCAAAGCCTCCTACCTAAGTCCTCTTCCTGAATGGGGACAGTTTTCCTACGCAAGTGCTGTAATGGGAAAAAACTCTTGGCTAAGCTGGCAGACAGTCATCGGCAAACACCAGTACAGATGGATCTGGAGGCAGAGGCTGCCAAATCCATAAGGTCTGGCTCACATCCCTGATCTTCTGCTCATACGTTTATTTTTTTACGCGTAGGGTGGATGGCCCTGGGAAGAGCAGCCAAACGCACGTGTTTTCCAGCAAACTTGCATACATTGGCCAACAAACATCTTGGTAGAAAAAAAGATCTTCAGCCCGAGTTCAGCTTGGGATTTACAGAAGTATCCCAAAATGAAGTTGGGAAGCTCAGTGTTATTACCGTGGTCTCTCCAGCCCAGGGGATGCTTACAACTCCCAACAGTTATATTCTGCAGCCAAAGAATAAACTTTACTACAGCAGATGCAGATAGCAAATGTGTGACAGGTCCCAGGACCAAGCAAAATCTCCTTAATTGGTGCTTCAAATTATTTTTTCATACCGATAGAGAAATAAGATAATCAGAGCAATAAAAGGACCAGCTGAAAACGAGTCATGGCTTCAGGAGAAGATTTTTACACTCCCTCGGCAGGCAATACAAGTACTGTAAACAAGCACTACAGCAGAAAGAAAAAGCACTAATAGAATATTGACAGATAAAAACCCCTTGATCTGTATTTATAGTAATTATCAAATAGGTGATATTATATATTACGACATTCAGTCATACCACGATTTCCTCACCTTGCACCATCTGTTTTTGCAGAGCTAGACTAAGTACAGCAACACATCACAAACAGCTGATGCTGGAATTAAAAATTCTCTGTAATTGCTAGAAATAACCTCACAGCGTGTCAGGACCACAGCCGATTTCCTTTAAATAAAGTCTTACGGCAACCAACACGTCGCTCGAGCCGAGCGGATGCGACGTGCCCAGCCCCAGGACTGGCCTTTTTCTCACGGCTCAGGCTTCTGCGCCTCCAAAGCTGCTGACCACTCGCGTCTCACCCGCTGCGCAGCGAGAAGGTGACTTCTCCATTTCCACAACCGAATGTTCACGTGTTTCAGTGCCCTGCAGAAGACACGGGTGAATTGCTGCCTCCAAAGCATCTCCCACAGCTTTTCAGCAGACAGCGCTACAGGCAGCTGCAGGAAGGCAGTCGTCACCCGCGGCTCCACATACTTTCAAAAGGAACACGGTTTGGGTCCTTCTGGCCGGGAGCATGTTGTCTGGGAAACACTGACGTTCCAAGCGATACAACACAAAGCACATCCTAAACCAAGCACTGTTTTTTAAGACGTAATTTCATTATGCCAAAACATCCATGCAGGAGACTACCTTCCCCTAGGCCAACATTGCAGGACAACATGGTTTGTCGTACGCAACCTCTTATCTCTGTCGTCACTTTCTGACAGCCCCAGTAGCACTCCCAAGTGTTGCTGAAGCTGTGACTCACTTCTTGTAAGAGCTGGTGATGACAGGCTGGTATCACCGACGGCTCGCTCAAGCCCAGGCTGCAGCTCTTGCTGCAACACTGCTTCCTTTGGGTGGTGAACTGTGACTTCCAGCCCAAGGGCAGGTCTGGAAACAAACCATCAAAGTTTGGGGAGGTCTTCTTGAAGAGGAGCATCTCCAATGCAATGCCAACCGCAGCTGGAGCCCAGAGCCGCTGCCTAGCACAGAAGTGAAACATCACCCACCCGCAAGAGACTCATCCCTGGGAGAGCCATTTCCATCCCCTTCCATCCCCTCCCCACTGACCATCACCCTCTAATTTAGGAAGAGGGATCTGGTCTGGTACAACCCTTGGACACCCTCCAGCCCCTGGAGGAGGCCTCTCAAACTCCTTTCAGAACCCTTTTTTTTTTTTTTTCCTTGTTTTGAGTATAATAGTTCTACGTGGGGTCATAAATGTTTAGAAACCAAGTTTCAACTTCCCACTGCATACTTGGATAGCCCAAAAAATGCTCAAAAAATTGAAGCATTCACTGGTCTCAGCCTGATACAAGTTTTCCTGCAGTTTGTCGCTAAAATCAATGTCACCAACCAAAACGCGGGAGAAAGTGTCCCTGCTGTAACGCCTCCCATCTGGAACCTCTTTGCAGAGGCACAGAATCCTCATGTATATTTTACACACTTTTTTTTTCCTGCTTTTCCCAAGAGAAATGTGTAATGAAGAAAAACAAAAACACGTTAGCAGCAACAAAAACATACCACTGTAACACAAGACCCAGCTTGGCTTCTGCCTGTGTTATCCTTCCTCTTAGACCTCAGCTACTTTCTACGAGTTAACAGACAAAAAATAATACACACCCTCCCCTAAAAAAAAAATAAAAAAAAATCAGAGCTCTGCCATTAAATCAACACAATAAACCTCACATTTGTTTTCTACCATGTAAAATACTGCATGAGTAAGGACAAGATTCAACGTGAATATACAGGTCTCCAGCCCTTCCCTGCTTTTCCATGGGATTATATAAATAATCTGCAATTCTTCTTGATGCAATTCCAAAATTTCAAGTGCTATTAAGCTACAGCATCAGATTTCCATGCATCGTATGCAGTTAAGATTACTTGCTTACACCACAGCAGCTCTGTCAGGCTGATGCTTTCCAGCACTTACGTTTCAGTAGCCATAGCCAGCTTCGGATGTCCGAAGGATCCATAAAAATATCTTTTCCCCTTTCTAATACAGTTCAAATGGTGAAATGGAAGCTTAAAAATGCTAAGTATTGGGGATGGACCACAACACCTGTAAGAGTCAGAACAATGCGGGGAAAAAAAATTATCTCATTGCACCAATACATAGAAAAAAATAATTAATTTATTAGTGACCAGAATATTTGGTAAATGCCAGGAAAAATAACAGCTGGCACTGATTATTTTTAGGGAGCAAAACCAGTCTCAAAAATCAATGTATTCCTATGACATATTTGTCTTCAGAGAGGATGTAACTGCTTAAACATGTATTTTCAGCCGTTAGGCAAAGCAAAAATAGGGCAATTCAGTAGGTACCACTTGCCACCTTTCCAAAAGGATTAAATGTTGGTACTTTTGAGGTCACAACTGAGAGGTTTTCTATAAACTGAAAAAGGTTACTAAGCTGGGGGTAAATCTGACACCATAGCATCCGCTCTCTACAGAGAAAGGAACAGCTGCAATGTAAGCGCGGAACAGCAGTGCCCCATGGCACAAGGCAGGACCGCGACAGCACTGGAATTCAGTTTGTCGTGCAAGAGGTCCCCAAGCAGTGAATGAGCTTTCACTTCAAAGCCCACCCTGCTGAAATCACCCATTTCACTTTGCACGACATTCTTCAATACTGCCAAGGCTGGTATTTCTGAGAATAATGCTTTGGGTTTTAGAATAAAATCCAACAAAAAAGAAAGCCCTGAACAAATAAAACTAAGGGAAATGTGGTGAGATTTTGCACTCCAACTTTTCACTCGGCAGAAAATGTTGTACAGAAGTAACACAGGTATTTTTCCCATCGTCCACCTTTCCCTAGCCTGGCTTTGCAAGACGCCAACCAAAGTCAAACCAAGTCCACCCTTGGTGCGCCAGCCAGTGTACATGCTGGCCGGCATGCCGAGGATGCAGAGCCCTGGCTGCTCCTTCTCCCCGTGTGAAGATGAGCAGCAGCTCTTCATCATCCACCCTCACCAAGCAAGAGAGAACACGCAGTAGGGACTCAAAAGCACCTTCATTCTATTCAGTTTGTTCACTGTATCATATTGTGATATCATTGCGTCGTATGTATTAAGAAACACAGCTTGAGGCTGTATCTTCCAGCAGGACTTCCAACAACCCTTCAAGTATTAATTTTGATGGTGGCTGCATACATCCAGTATCACTGCAAGACTTCAAGTACCCAGACACCAAGGAACAAAATGCCTGCACAAACCACACACTTAGTGTTGGAGATTTAACCCAAAATGAAGCAAACCAGAGGAAGGAACACAGGCACAATTTTTAGAGCAGCATCCAAGAGTCATTGAACCTCCTTCTGGGATCTCCCTCCATCAGTTGCAATCCATCTTCCAAATTTCACAGCGCATGAAGCCAGGGTCCTCCCAGAGGTGAGCTCACTTTACTGCGCAATGAGCTGACTGCCAGAGCTCCAGGCAGCAGGGAAGCAGGAGGAGGATGCAGTGCTGCTGAGGATGCCCAGGAACTGCAGCACAAATTAAGTCTCCACAGGCATTTAAATTGCATTTAACTTTGCAATCTCTTTAGTCTTTGTACGTAACATTTTGGGGAACTCCCAACTTTTTTGCTTTTTAGAAGAATACAGCAAACACTGGAGTAACATCTATGTGCAGTACAGCATTTAAATATAAGAAATTCAGAAAAAAAGGTGTGTGTTGGATGGACAGACTGTGACCTGCTCAGAATAAATGAGCAATGTTCTTTCTGTTTGCTGCACCGGGAGCTGCGCTCCAGCATTTCATGCTATGACATTCTGCATAGCTGAAAGCAGGAGAAATGCAGAAGATACACTTGTAACATTCAGAGAAGCATTGCTTGCTGGAGCAAACAGTAACAGCAAACTTTGTTTTCCAATTAACTTCATGCAAATAAGCAATGCCTCATTAGAGTACACACTCATTAAATTCTCTCTCTTCTGTTTTCCTGAAGCGGTGGTTTCTAGTAGACAGGTACTGTGCGTCTAATTTCTTTAAACGCTTTTTCTGTTTAATTGCCACTATGCAGCCTGATAAACCCTCTCCGACTGCTCCTCACTCTGAAGATACTCAGCTGACAGCTCACTCTCCATAGCTGTGTCATTAAACAAACTGTGTACAACTCCCCTTGTAGGAAACCTGCAAGCTCTACAACAATAAATTTTAGACCAGCATTTCTTCTTTCAAGCTTTGAAGAATCACTACCGTGTGTTTAAGCCTTTTGGTAATCCCTCTGTAACTAAGTACGTAGTAAATACACAAAAATCACAACCTCATACTGGTACCATAGTACCTGTAATGAGATACAAATAAGAGGCAAGAAATTCTGTAGACAGACATACTACTGTCTTTAACCAGACTAACTGGAATAGCTGGAGAGCCCAACAAGCTTTTGAGTACACATCTTCAGCCAGGCTGAGACAAAATGCAAAGCTCAAGTACAAATTCAGAGTATTTTTTCTGAATTTAGGCAGAGATTCATCAGTTGAACCCAATGGGACAAAAGTATCTTTAAGCAGAGGAGGCACAGGGATGTGAAAAAGGAAGGGGAAAAACAAGCACTCCCTGTGCTGAGCAGCAACATATAATTTATAACCTACATAAAACTACATTTTCATTTATTATTTGGAAATGGGTGGTGACCTAACACGCAGCAACACATCAGAATACAGAGTGGTCATTACTTACTGTGCTTGGTTTGTAAAAACGACCTAAGAGAACCAGCATTTGCAAGGAAAGGAGCCAATGGCACTCCTGCACTTGCTCCCGGAGCCAGGATGGATCACAGAGCACCCCTCCCTGCAGGGCTGAGGGCAGAAGAGTGATGCCCGAAAGCACAACCCCAGCTCCCCAGCTCCCGCCCCCATCACCCTCACAGGATACAGAGCTTCCAGAGGGTGAAGGTGACTTCATTAGGTCTGATCCAAGATACAATGTTTGTGTTCTCAATAGAGAACAAGACAAGAACACACCAAAACACATAGGTTTTATGTCTTGGACCTCCCTTCAGTTAAGGCAGAACTAGGGAGATGATGGCTTGTGTGACTTGAACCAAATTCAGTAGAGCACGTATATGCGGACATATCGGTGGGGGAAAAAAGGCTTGAGGGGACCTTAGATCCCGCTCTCACTGTCTTTGTCACATATTATGCACTTCCAAAACCTTTATTCTGTACGTGGAGCTATAAAGTCACCACTGACAGACAGCAAGCTGTTGGTTCTAATTACACACCAAATCCGAAGCTGCTGAGAACACAAGAGGTGACCACACAATCAAAAGTATAGTCAAAATGTCGCAGCACATATTGCTTGGCGTGATTTTGAAAGGTTTTATGGGGGCAGACCTGAAAGATATCTCCCTTAAATAATAAAGAACACGTCACCCTGAAAATGGGGCTAAGGCGAGGGGCCCAGGCACTCTGGTTGCGTTTGAGATGATGTGAATTTATTATTTAAGCTGTTTATCATTCTGTTTCATTTTGCATAAAAAGATGCCTGCAGGACGTAGCAGCAATTGCTGGACCACAGCTATTTTCCCGAATAGGAAAAACAGGGATGCTGCTTCTGCTCGCTCGCTCAAAGCAGCTTTGTAAAAGCCCAAACAAAAGTATCATTAGTGGTAGCTAAGGAGGGTTTCATTTGTGTCTTTAAAGAGAGGGTATTACATGTATTTATTATCTTTAATCAGCAAGTAAAACACTACATTTAAAAAGTAAACTTATGTGAAAACAGCATTTCTTCTCTAAATAGCTCTGCCTGCAATTCAGAATGAGGTGGAAGGGTGGAAAAGGAAGCTAAAAAACTGGCAAAAAGGAAAAATGCAGAAAGAAACCTTTCTTTCTTTCTTTCTTTTGCTGAGCCTCATCCTCTTGTTTATAACTCCCAAAGAGAACAGCAGCACAATTGTCCTGCCTCATGCTGGCCGGATTTCAGCAGGAAGGCTTCGGTCACCAGGCCTCCAGCATCCAATACACAAGGCTATTACCCTGGTCATCTCTCCTTTTTTCTGCCGTTTCTTCCTCGACTCTCCCCTTGGATAACATCCAGGCAGACAGGAGCTACTGAAAATTCATCAGCTGCGTAGTCTAAAGTCACTATAACAACTGAAACCAAGGTAGAAATTGAAACAATGGAGAGAAAAAAAAAAAATGCCATGCTACCAGGGACTGTACAAAAAAAGGGGGAAGGAAAAAGGATGGAATTGCTGCTAAAAAGCTCCAAAATCAAAGTTTGAAGATAAGCAATGCTGAGCATCAACATCACCTTAAGAGGTTTCCCATCTATACTTTGTTGCTCCCTGGGATGTGTGGCATAAATACATGGGGACCCTCTTCCCAACCGGATCAAGATCCTCAGGCAACTTGAAAACATATGGCATAAGTGGGTTTGGGATTATTACTGTACGTGCAATTCTTCCAGTGCCACTTTAGAAATAAATGCATCCAGTATAACTCATGTAACCAGTAGAAAGAGATAGGAAAATCTCCACACTGAATTATCAACATGTTTAAGTACCGACTCGCTAAATTATTCACCTTCCACATCCTCTTAACCACATCCCTGGCACCAGCCCACAGCAAGATGCACAAAATTAAACCGATCTGATTTGATGGCAAGGAATAGAATGGGGACGAAAAACTGAAAACCTCTGTAAATCCTCCCGAAAACTTTCACTAATTGCAAGCAACCTACCCCAATCACACATCCTTGTCCAAAGAAATGTTGCTTCTAAGCAAAATGGAGCATGGATCTGGCAATCTGGGGTGAAGTCAAATCAAACAGGGTTTGAATCAAGTCAAAGAAATGGAAATACAGCATTTTCTCTCAAAGTATAAAACTTAACAGTAAGCTCAAACCCATTTTACTTTCTACTTAATATTAAGTATCAACCTATTTTACTTTTTGAATTTAGAGTTGAAAGCTAGAAACTTAATTAAACTCTTTGGAAAAATTAGCATTGAAGATCTTTCAATGTGATAACCATAGAGAAATTTAAAAATTGCAACCATTGAAGTCAAAATGCAAACATATGGCTCCTACAGACCAATATTTGCTTGCACAGATCCTTGCACAGGCAAGACAACCTAGTTATTCAAAAAGCTTCTTTTCGCAGCTACATTTCTCTTGCCAAACAGATGCAATTAATATGGAAAAGCAGAAATATTTTGCTTGCTCATAATTATATCTTAACAAAGATTTAATGGCAAGAAAAAATTAAAACAGTAAGGGCAGGAACAGACGATCTAACGATCTGCAAGAGTTGTGCAGCCTAAATGGGAAAAAAATTACTAAATATTCCTCGAGTACCCGACTGCCCAGGTCAATACTACTCGCAGCAAGACGCACACTCCATTTGCACACTGCCGAGCACTCACCAAGAGCTTATGGACTTCTTTAAAAGCCAAATGATCAATAAAGTGCAATTTAAAAACTTAGTCAAGGGGGGCTGCTCATGTGATGCACATCAAGCAGACACCAACCCACACTACCTCTAAACTTCAAAATTACCCTAAATGACAACCTTAATCACTTACAGGGGCAGATTATTTATTTCATATTTATACATCTTATGTAAATATATATCTTTTATATTTATATATCTCATATTTGTAATGTATTTCTTTCCTGTTACTGTATCTCTCATATATATATTGGGTTTATATCAGTATATCTAGTGTTCACTGATTTAGGAAATGCATCTTTGTTGCAGGCTAACACGATGCAGATATTGCTGTGTGCTTAATCCTGAATCAAACACGGCCCGGCCCGCTGAAACAGGAGTGCTCTGAGCAGCAACACTGCCTCCGGGCTTCTGCTGAGACACCAGCTGGGGGATGCACCGAAAGTCAGAGTAACCTCAACCCACATTATTTATCATTTCAGACCCTTGTAAGGAAAAATGCAGCACTCTGACCTCGTTCAGCTGTAATTGTGTTGTCCATTAGATGATGCATTTACTCGAGTATCCAAGTCAGCATCACAACTCTGTCAATAACCCAGGCTGATAAATTTAATTAATAACCCCACTTGAAAACCCAGCTAACGTCAATATGTTGGGGGGGGGGTGTTTAAGTATTATGTTTTCTCCCAGTTTTATTGAAATTATTTGGCTTTCCTGTAGCAGATGAAAACCAGATGTTATAGAGAGGGAAGGGCTGCATGAGCCAGAAAGAAAAACCAAGACAGCAACAGGCAGGTCGCACCCACTCATTACCCGTATATTTCCCTTCTGCCATGAGGCTATTTATATTGCATCTCTATTATTACAAATATTATAATTGTGATGTAATTCTAGAAACCACAGTTTTCTCCTTTGCAGCCCAAAGCAGAAAGCTGCACGCGAGTCTAAAGGCTTCAGCGAAGTTTCTTTGCGCTGCGTAAGCACTTTCGAAAGCTTCGCTCCCATCTTGCAGCGTCACTGCCAACATTATGGTTTCTAATCCCTCCTGAAGCAGCCCAAACCCAGGATTAATCCAGGTTTACTGGCTCTCAGATGCCCACTTGTTAGACTGAGAATATTAAAAAAGAGAAGGAGTCAGTGTACAAGTACGCAAGGCAATTTAGGAAGTATCACTGCACCTATCACTGGCAAAAATCAAACATGCATCCTCGTTTACATCATTTGCAGCACAAGTGGAGGAGCAGGACTGGAGTTATCATTCTGAGCAGCTACAAGATGCAAAAATGGGGAGTAAGAGTAAATCACAGGTGATTTAAGAACTGACTGGCCTTAGGCACAGGCAACTAAAATGGCAGATGACCTATCTTGTTGAATTTTTAGGCGTTACTTTACAAGCAAGGAAAGATCTGCTCTCTCCCCAATATTATTTTCCCCATTTAATGCTACTTTTAAACTTTGGGCAATAGAGTATTCTGATTTAAAGCAAACATACGGTGGCAATTAAGAGAGGGTGCAGGAGCAGGTCATTCTTTGCCTCGATTTGCAGAAAAAGAAAAACAAGGGAGGAAAATAATCCCTGTCATGCCGTATGTCACCATGGTCCAGGTCTGTATGCAGGCACCCTACACCCTGACAGCACTGCTCTAACAACCATGCCGGGAACTATAGGTCATTAACTCAGTACGGACCAGCTGCTGCTTTGGGGGATTCATTTTAATTCCTTTAAAATTTACTTAATATATATAATTTTAAGTTAGCTATGGCATCCTTTTCAACTCCCAATTATATACCTATGTACCAGAGCAGCAACTCCAGTTATTAGTCGGGTCCACTTGTACCCAACAAGCAGTAAATAACACACTTTGCCTTTTCATTAACATATGCAATAATTAAAATACTGGACAAATTTCCATTGCTAACTGCTCTTCAAAATTATTTTAATTATTCACCACAGATATGCTTTTCAATAGCAAAAAGGGTTTACTTATATTATTGTATGTATTCTTCTGAAGCTTGGGAACTAAGTTAAAATAATGCATTTTACAACGAGGATGCTACGCTTCGTGCCAAGACACGACCCACAGAACAAAGTGTTGTTTTTCACTTGGTTACTTCTTTTGGGCTTCTATATGACACTGCAATGCAGATTTTTTTGATGTATATATCATTATTATTGTATATATATTATTATAATATATATTATCATATATATCATTGTGGACTTCTGTATGACTTCTGCAATGCAGATTTCTGTGTATATATATTATTACATTACTATTATAGTAGATATTCTATTACTTTGGACTCCCATGACACCTGCAGTGCAGATTTTGTGTGTATATATTATATTAATATTCTATTATGTATATTATAGTAGATCTTATCATTATATATATATAATTTTGGCCTTTTATATGACATCTGCAATGCAGATTTGTGTGTGCATGTGTGTGTATACACACACACACATCTATCATGTCCCAATACTCACAAAATACCACCACATGCTTTGCTCCAGCTGCTCTTCGGAGAAATTAAAAATATTTACTCATCATAATTTTTCCTGGAAAGCGCACCCCGCTGCACAGCGGGTCAGCTCTGCCCTGCGCAGGCAGCAGAGTGGTGCCTGCGGTTACAGCCGCTTCTCTGCTTGCTGCTGCCATCGTCGCGCCTGCAATTAGCAGGCAGGCTTTTTGCAGGGTGATGGCGTGCATTCATCCACTTCTGGTTAACAGCTCCAGGAAAAAACGCGATGGAGAGGGAATAGAGCAATCCGAAACACGAAGGCTAAAACAAAAAAGAGCAATGGAACACCAAAAAATAAAGAAATTGCAGGTTGGGTTTGGCAGCATGCTGGGATTAGATCACCGTGGATCCCAGCTTAAATAAAGCCCTAACATGAATTTCCTGACTAAAGTAAAAAAGCCTGGCTCAAATTTATGAACTGCTGGCAAGGTTACCTCTATCCCAGAGGCCTCCAAATACCAAGAAAACTCTGGCCCAGAAATGCAGAGTTCAGCCTGATAATTCAAATACATTCCTCTGAGCATCGCTGGTCCTGCAGCTATAGCCTAGGTGATAGAGAAATAAACTCCAATACTTCCAAAGTCACATTTTTCAAAGCCTTAAACTGAACCATAGAAGAGTATTTCTAACATTTGCAAAGTTTGTTTTCAATGAAGAATTGGATACAAGCCTTGTAAGAAGTGTTGTAAGGGGACAACCCCAAATCTTCCCCTGCTCCATCAGATGCAGACCACTCCACCTTTTTTTTTTTTTTTTTTTTTGGGGGGGGGAGGGAATTATTATATTTTATAATGTTAATGAAAAAATTCTGGATGTTATTAATTAAATGATAATTTATATTCACAGTGAGATTTGTAAGATACAAGTAGAAAAACCCCAATTGAACCCCACACTTTCCCATAGGAGAGATTCTGTGCTAACCCTTACACCTACCAGCCTTACATGAATTACCAGAAAGCAGTAATTCTTCAAAACAAGATTTAACATTACTACATCTGCTTGGTCTCTTTCTTTCTTTTTTTTTTTTGTGTCCTCCTTTTTTGTTTCTTCTCCAAGCACGTCATATGCTTCGCTGAAGTCCATAGAGATTAGATCTGCTCTGCTCTGTAAAGTGCTTGAGCATCAAATATTTGGGATACAGCTCACACACTGACCCACCACACCATGACAAACCTTTGCTCCGCAAACTTGCCATTTCTAAAAAAAAATTTCCAATTTCCTCAATGATAAAGCAGATCAAAGTTTTAACATTTAGCCCTTATCCTGGAAATGAGCATTTTCATCCACATGCTTTCGTTCTCATTTGGCATCCATCACACAGCTCCTTGTCCAAGATTTTTCTGCTGAATAAAAACCGTAAGTAAATCTCCCTATTTTGGGACAATCAGTAAATCTTTGATCCCTACCACAAAGTTGCTACATAGGAATCTCACTTCTGTTGTTCTTATTCCCTCCCATCAAACACAAGGATATCATAGATCTGCAAAATTCTGGGAAAAAAATTAAGATCTTTTTTAAAATGCATTATGGCCAAAAATAGCTGAACTTCACTTTTTTTTTTTGTTTTTTGAAATCAGCCTTATCCCCAGCATTTTTTGGTACACATACCCTTTTTTTCTGAGACCTGTGCTCTCCTTCCTCAGAACCTCACTCACCTGAAACTGGTAATGAGGGCAGGGGGCAGTTTTAAACAGAGTTTCTTACTGTAAAAAGACCTTTTTAAAAATTATTTCTTTTTTTCCCCTCAAAATTCATATTTTCTTAGCATGTGGCATTAGCATTTCTGTAAGTATTGATCTTGGAAACCACCACATTACACCCTGCTACCAGTCTGCCCATCATAACAGCATGAACTGGTCCACATTAATTTAACATCTTGGTAAGTAAATGAGAGAGTATTAAACATATCCAGCAATGCTTAAAATCAGAAATAATCACAATTACTCAGATCTCTACTGCTCCTATAGTGGATTATATAGTTTCCTGGTACCTTTTATAATTGAAATATGACAAATTGAAATAATGACAAAATTTCATGTGTCTTTCATGACTATAAATAATTTTTTCATAATGGCCAGCCATACTGATTTAGTGTCTGCTGTGCTTAATTTTGAATTATTTTAACTCAAACATTGTACTACCTTTTCCTTTATTCTGACTTTACCTATGGGGGTTGGTAGGGCTAGGGCTCTTGAAAACAGAAATACGCCATTTCAAAAATGCTCTGTTTTTACGAGGAAGATGAAATCCCTCATTCCATATCCAGACAGCTTTGCCAAGGCTGACAAGCACCAGCACAGGCGGACGGCAGCATTGTAACGTTAAGACACCATTCATTTTATCAATTGTGTTGTTAAGACCAAGAAACTTCAGCCTTCACGGAGCCCTGAGACGTGTTTTTAAGAAAGCCCTTACGTGGCTGGCAGCGTGGGGGAGAGCCATCCCGGGGCGGGCCAGCAACAGCGTGCTGCCGGAGGAAACAGGGATGGTTTACAGTAGTCATCACAAGCTTCATGTAGCCAAGTTGACCCCCAAAAACCCCTTCTAGATGTATCAGACAGAGAGCCACCAATTCAGGAGACCCTTGAGCTACAGCTGATGAAGCGGTGGGACTGGCAGGGAAGCCTCACCGTGCCCTGCCTGACTGTCCTCCCAGGGACCATCCATCCCTGGATGGATGAAGGATGCGGCGAAGCCTTCACCTGGCTGAGCACAGCCATCGCCGCGGGCAAACACGGAGGAACTCTCTCTGCAGGCTCTTCTCTACAAAACAGAGGAGGTGCTTACCGACATCGCCAAGCTTCACGGGAGCAAGTAGCAATGCACGTGGGGCACCAACCATCCCAGTGATGGAAAGCTTCATTAATTTGTTGCTTGCACTAATACAAAATGGACTCTTTTTTTTTAATAAATGCTGTATGTATCTTAAATGATCTGCACAACGTCTGTTTTAAACTCAACAGTAACTGTTAAGATTCAGCTTGTCCTTTCATCGTCTCCATCTCAGCCTTTACCCATAAAAGTCCAAATCCACAATCACTGCGACAAAATCAGAGGGTCAACCGTCTGGCACAACGTTTATCCCTCATCCATCTTAATTAAGTGAATAAAGGCAAGTTGCAATCGGCTGCTGCAGTTAAGGGAGATCCTTTCTGCAAACACAGGAAACAATGATTTTATTTGCCTACCCCAAATCACTGCCACAAGCTGCAGCGAGACTTGTGCAATGCAGGTTTGGGGAAGGATTGTCCCGTTGCCCTCTGCCATGCACTCCACTCAGCTTTAACTTAACCTCTATTTAATATTTAACCTTAGAGGCTGAAACAAATTGGGGCAGCTACCTGCTTACGCTTTACTATATTGCCTTCAATTTTTAAAAATTGATTTCTGTTGAATTTGGCAAAGCTATTCGGTCAAAGTAGCACTTCACTAAGCTTTTCACATCTGGCAGACACTGGGACCCCAAAGAAAATGCAATCATCTCCAAGCTGCAGAAGAGATGGTCAACACTGCTCATGCCAGCAGTTCTTGGGTTTAGACATTTTTGTTGGCACCACCCTAAATGATGATCACTATCCACACCGATGCTCATGCTCTGCTTGCAGTCATCAATGAACACATTGACTTCTCTCTTCCTATAGGAAGCACGTGGGGAAATCAGGTGTATACCTTGCATTGCTGCAGTGCTGTAGTTGGCTCAGGAAGTCTTCAAAGTGAATCTCTTGGCCCCTCAAACTAAATTCACTTAAGTTTCTATGCTCAAAATTTCTGCGATTCAAACAAAATCCTGGTTGTAGGCAACTGAGGTCTCCTGCTGCAGGACCAGGTGGGAGCTCATCCGCAGCAGGACCCTCGGGGTGCACATGCAGGCTCAGTGCTGGCTGCTCCCCTCCACGCAACAGCTCCCTGCAGTGCTGAACCGCTTGCTAACATACGTTATATATGTGAATATAGACCTATATATGTATGTACGCATATATGTATTTAATTTCCATCCGGGATGGCTAAGCTAAGTACTTCAGCAGCTTTGCAAAATGCTTGCAGACCTCTCCAGGCTTACACAGGAAAGCAAAGTGAAGACGCGGCAGGAGCAAGCACCAGCCACATGCACCAACACCAGAAGTAACCCTCTCCCTTTAGGTTTACATACATCACTGGAGACATTAAAGGAAAAAAAACCCACCATAACTAATCACATTTTCTCTGTCTCTCCACAGTATAAAATAAGTGACAATAACAATTTCTGTGCTATAAATAAGGGAATGCCTCTCACATTTGAAGACACTGAGGACTGAGGACAGATTTGGAAAATACCTGCTGCCTTGGAAACAATTTGTTCAAATTCCCGGAGTTCAGTAAGACACCATCACCTTGTCACTGAGCAGACAAGCTGGGCATTGCTCCTTGGACCGCAAAACAAAATGCTCTCAGCAGAGACATTTAATGGACAGCACTCATATTTTGTGCCTGGAAAAGCCCCAGGGACAGCAAAAACCTTTAAAAAGCCAAGATTTATCAACTGCTACCACGGGAGCTGGGTGTAGTCCCTGTCCTACAAAGGCTTCTTGTTCTCAGGCTCTTCTGTTCCTCACCAAAGGTGACCATGCTGCAGCAACAGCACCTATCTGGCATCCACCCAGCACCTAAACCCAGCACGTAGAATCCAGTATGGGTTCCCCAGCCACCAGAAAAGTCAAAAGGGTCTCAGTAATGGTCCTAAAAGTAAAATCTGTATTTTGCCTGGGAGAAGGGAGGGGGAGAGGAAACAAGATCCCTGCTAGAGCATTAATTTCTCATTCTGTGACTAGAAAAATACAATGCCCTATTAACTACGCACATTAGGGATGAAAAGTTTGTGGCTCAGTTATGGATATTGAGGTCCTCACGGAAACCTGGACAGCAGCAGCACAATCTTTGATCAAAAACATTACTTACCAGAGTGCTACATTATTATTATACTATTTGATAAATATACATAGTGAAAAAGGAAAGAAACAGCTTTCAGAAAAGAGATCCTTCCTTCAGGCTTTATAAAATGTGCACCTTGATCTTCAAGTTTAAGAAAAAAAAGATAGAAAACCAAATCGCAGCTACACTGGTGCAATGCCAGTGAAAGATTAAAAAAAATGGTATTAAGTCAGTTGTTCTCTAATACTGAGCATCACCTGGGTTCGCTATGGTTGCATGCAAGCTTGAATACCTGGTCCCTGCTCAGGTCTGACTCAGGATTATATTTAGAGATATAGACAAAGATGCCTGTTTAGATAATTATCCATAAAATCTAGATATTCAAATATCTAGGGATTCATAAATCCTGGATATCTCAGGGTCCAAATATCTAAAGAATCTAAATCTCTAGATACAAAATATCTAGGTATCTATAAAACCCAGGTTTAGGTATACATCAATCAAGGGAAAAGTGAAATCCTAAAAGGTCAGTGAAAGAAAACCAAAGAGAAAGATTAAAATGGAAGGGTGTGAATAAGAATGAATGGCAAAACAAAACAGCTCCCCCAAAAAGAGATGGAAAGGAGGGAAGGAAAATAAGATGGGATGCTTGGATGTGTAGGTTCAATAGAATGCTCCCTGTAAGGCAAACGCTCCACCCACAAAGGCAGGGTTTTAGTTAGAATTTCCCTCCTGGAAACAAAATAGCTGTTAATTCTTAAGGGTGCAGAAAAAGACAGTTTCGTATAAACCTTCTTCAGTAACTAACCCGTTTTTCTGCAGTCATCTCAGGTCAGAAGTAACAATTTTTGTCATTCAAGCATAGTAAGCTGGACTTCAGGGTAACAAAATGTTTGCTGAAGATATCAAATAACATAACATAATAATAATATTAAACTCTGCTACCCATATGGCCAATCTGGGTATTTCAGAAAGACTCCGAAGTGAAAATATTGAATAATTCAGCATCAGAGAAACAGATGAACAAGACACCATTTGACACAGAGCCTGAAACTGTAAAATATCCCAAGCTGAAGAATAACAGCATTTTGAAAGCGCTGGTGAAAAGCATTTGGTGCATGAGCCTTGCTGTATGACTCCTTTGTGTCACTGCTGCCGGCGGAGGCCTGCACAAATTCTTCCCACATTAGGCATCATCTGTATAATCTCTGTGCGCTGCTCCCTCTCTAACCCCTCCACGCACTGGGGAGGGAAGAATGCAAGGCGAAAAAATCCTGGCTGCTGCACTGGACACCTACCTCAAACACAGACCACACAGAAGATCAATAATAACTGAATATATTATAGGTTAAAAACGATCAGAAGCGAGTAATGAGCAGAGTAACAAGTCTTCCCTCTCCTTGTCAGATATAAAACCTCCAGAACCATATGACACAAGATAATTACTTTAAAATCAGTATATTGGGAACTGAACATCATAAATGAAATCAGATATTTTTTTTTTCTAAAGTCCATTTTAATGAAATTTGGTTACTTTTCATTACACTGTTCCAAGCAGGAAAAAAAATCTCAAATTTTATCTCCCAGTAATACTGTTCCAAGTAGAAGCAGGGAAAAAAACCCAAAAGGGAACATACTCAAAGTTTACCTCCCATTAATACTGCTCCAAGTAAAAATATGAATACACTCGACTTGAAAATGTCTTTTCTCATAGGCAAATACTTGCACTATAATTTGCTGCATGAATAGAGCAGCCCCTCACCCCAGCTATACACCGCAGGAGTTGAGAGGGGGATCTGCCGGCAGAGCTGGATCCTACCTGAGATTACTACAGGTCTTGCACGCATCCAGCCAAATTGCTTGGGAGCAGCAGTGGAGGATGCACGCACATTTAGCTTTAGCATTGCTGCATTGTCTGATGCCACTCGATTATACTGAAAGCTCAGGACATGCCTGATTCTTCTAGTTAATTGATTTTTTTAACTCCACTCAATAGCTCTTTGTTAAACTCTGGAAACGTTCAGCAGCATCTACTGAAAATCTGGCAGTGTAGTATCATTTCCACTCGCACCTAACAGCGGCCAGCTCTTCAGTTGCTGTTGCTGCAAGAGCTTAATTCAGCTGGAGGGAGGCTGTACACTACCACAGCAAAGTCCCATAAAATAAAATTCAGTATCTTTTTAGTTGCTGCTTACATTTTCCTCTAACAATCCAACAATCTGGATTAAAACCAAAAGAGAAATAACAGCTTTTAGATTTCTAGACCTTAGGACTGAAGCTGTAACTTCCCCATACAAGCAAAGCACACATACTGTGTAACACTTCTCGAGAAATTAAAAAGCAATTGCGCTTGCTGTTCCTAAGGTTTCTATGCAAACCACCGCCTACTGGGAATGCACACAGCATTGCTGGCACTACAAAAGGCTAGCTGCAATTTTTTTCAAAAGCAATTCAAGCAATCAATTCCTTTTTTCCCCCCCTGGCATAGATGTTGCAGATGCACATCAGCTGTGAAGGACAGCAACAGCTACCCTCCACCACCAGCAGTGCTCGACACCCTGTCACAGAAATATTTCTTTTTGCCTTCTTTTTTTAAAGCAGTTGAGCAATCCCCACTGGGATATTCAAAGATGCATGTAAACAGCTGCTTAGAAAACATGTCTGGTTTTTGTAGCTACCACTGCAGCACTTCTTGTGACAAATGAGATGTTGAGAAAGTTATGGATGATAAAATGATTTGGTGCAGACTCCTTTAGAACTAGGCTCATCCGATACCTGTCTGGGGACCTTTGGGCACACCTGAGCCAGGAAGAAATGTGCTACTTCTGCATTTTTGCTGAGAATTGGAGAAAAAAAGAAAAGCGACATGATATAATAAATTAACTTGCATTCAAACCTCCCCAGGAAAGCTGAAGCATGACTTACATTTTCTTTTGCACCAAGGACAGGAGGATGTTCACATGCTGCACAGCCCACCAGCACAGGGGGATGACCCCAGGGAGGGCTGGGGAGCAGCACACCAACGTCCCACCTCTAAAGGCTTAAGCTTATGGAAACAAGCTTGACTTCCAATATGAAGTTCATTTGGATGTTTCTAGCTAATCTAATTAAAGAGCAAACAGGGTCTTAAAACACTGTCTTAACTTCACATGAACAAGTTACCTACCCACGGGGTAAAACAGTGCTGTGGCTAAACCACCGTTCTCCAGGTGGACCACTAATTGAATCACAGAACCTTCTGGATTGGAAGGGACCTTCAAAGATTGTCCAGTCCAACCCCCCTGCCACGGGCAGGGACACCTCCCATCAGACCAGTTGTTCAGCCTGTCCAGCCTGACCTTGAACGCTGCCAATGATGGGGCACCCACAGCTGCTCTGGGCAGCCTCCCCCAGGGTCTCGCTACCCTTGTCTGGAAGTCCTGTGGTAGTGATATTTTGGGGGGGGTTAATTAAACCTTTAACTGTGGCTTTTGGAGTTAAAAAGTAAGCAGAAACACTTAACAGGGAAGCTCATCATCAGCAAGCCAACCGAGCCCTCGGCTGCATCACCAGCGGCGTGGCCAGTGGGCTGAGGGAGGGGGCTCTGCCCCTG
>JAVJGJ010000060.1:920413-951653 GCA_035590215.1 Microhierax caerulescens
CCGGGGCTGGTGGGGGGGGTCCCTGCCCCTGGCACGGGTGGGACTGGGTGATCTTTAAGGTCCCTGCCAACCCAAACCCTTCTGTGGTTCTATGATACGTTGCCTATAGGAAGTCCCTCCTATTCTCTTCAAAAGAAAGTACAATTTTTGGAGTAAGTTGTTTGCCTGACCAGCACACTTCTTCAATGCTTTCTTAAACAATATCAGGGTTGACATTTAAATGAAAAACAAACTACCTACGTGGCAGCAAAGTTATACACTCTGGGTCCCTGATGGAGCATCAACCTGAGCATAATGAAGTTTTCATCTGAAGTATTGCATGAAGTCTATCAGAGACAGAATTGAATTGCAGCACATGCAACTCTTCCTCTAGTAACTACATAAAATAATTCGATTTGAGAAGCTCAATCTTGAAACTAAATAGCCAGAGAGCAGAATTTTGTTAAGCTCAGCTCTAGGGATACCCTGCTGAAAAAGCAATCTTCTATAGAGAAAAACTGTGCATTTTAAGAAAATGGGGGGAAAGAGAGAAAAAATATAAAGAAAATCACCTTTTAAAACCAATTGGAACCTTGTTGTTAGAAAAATAGGTATTATATTTAAGTAATATCATTTATGATAAATAATATACAAATATATAAATATTTTATAGTATCATCTATGACAAAACAGAAAAGGCATATTGCAACTATTCCAATTGCTACAAAACTCCTTGCCTATTAAATTCCATTGTAGGAAAAAGAAAATCTGGAAGACTTACATCAGATACACTTTAAAAGGACACGCTTGGTCTCGGTACACACCCACAGCAGTCGCTGTGATGATATTACCCCGTTCAGATGGCAGGAACAGCTTGGCTGGACAGCTGTCCCCAAAAGTGCAATTTGGACAAGGCTCACAGGAGTCTTGTGCAACAAAAAAAGTCACAAACAATAGCCTGATGCTATTCAGAATAGGTAAAGTAGGAAAACAGTGAAGCTGCAGAAAAAAAAAAAATTCTTAATTCTGCTCCACTTCCGCCCCTGCCGCGTGAGCACGATCGTGACGGTGTTCCCAGGAACGGGTGGTTCGGTGCAAACGCTCATGCTACCACAGATGCTTTGCAAGTAGGGAAAGAAAAAGACATTAATGGGTCCGAGTCAACTCTTACTCACTGTGCTCCATTCCCTAAATCAGAAGTTGCAGCACAAAGAGTTTATGCAGCTGCCTCCTAAAAGACAAGCCTGAGCTGAACATAATTTTAAATACACAGAAAACAAGGGGACCAAAGAAGGTGTCCGGAGGAGGGAAGAAGGATGACAACAAAGGGGGCAGGGGACGTGCAGGGGGGAACACCCGAGTTTGGCACCTAAGCTAACAGAGATGTGAAAACTGCATTTCAGCCACAAGTGCAAGGAATCAGAAGGTCCAGTCTGCAAACGGGTGGTAGGGTAACATGAACAACAGATCTTCTCTGAAGATCCCTTTTTTAGGAAGGGAAGAAAAAGCAGAAGTATGCACACTTTATCTTTAAGCCTGCGTGATTTGTGACTATTTGGGACTGGTGCTGGCAGAGCAGAAGAAATTCTGGATTACTCTCACTTTCTCCAAGAGACCAGGAGGCAGCTAGAGAAGCAAAACAGCAGCTGTCCAGCTGCCAGAGTGAAGGAATGTAAACTTCTGTTTCAAGAGAAGAAAAAAACCCAACAAAAACTCACCAACAAAAAAAACCAGCTATGATTCAGATTATTTTTTTTTTCCCCCTAAAAACAGCTGCAGATCTTGCGAAAGGAAAGCAAAGAGGCTTAGTGCATCCCTCTCCTGTACCTAATCCCAACACACACAACAGTCCCCTGGAAGAATTAAGTGACCATCACCAAAGCAGCAGTACCAGTAAACAGTCTGCGCTGCTGCACTCCATCCAAGAGCCAAGCAAGCAGAATATTTACCTAACCCTGAAAAAAAGCAAAATTTAAGAAAAAACCAATTCCCAAAACTTCCTTCTACCTTCTCTTTCAAAGAGATCTCTCTTCTCCACCTCTGGAAATCTAAGCTGGACTGAGGTGCTCTCTGTGACACTAAGACAACTATAAAGTAGACCTTAGTCTAACAAGATGCATTAAAAAGCATACCAAAAACCAAACAGGCATACAAATGTTTCAAATAAACAGCAGCACTGGAGGTGGAATGCAATAATTTTCATTAAGTTGTGTTTTCTTAAATTAATGTGGTCAGCTGATTGTGTCACCGCAGTAGCATCCATTAACTGTTATGTTATGTGTATATGTGCAGTTAATTCTCTTTCGATATACTATAAAGAAAGGCCACTGATAATTCAAGAAATACTTTTATTTTTTCCCTGTTTTTGAAGCAAGTAGAATTCTATAGGCAGAAACACAACCTTCTCTTATTGCTAGTACTGTTCTTAACTTTATCAGCAGCACTTAGCAGATAAACCCAGATTAGTGTCATAATAAAACCCCAACTACTTAGCTGCTTTTTTTTTTTTTCCACCGTTAAAAGTTTCCACACTACTATCATGTTCATCTTACCTCAAGCACTGGTCCAGCTCCAAGAATAATCTGTTCTACTCCACTGGCAAATCCCTTCTGGCTGAGGGCGGTGAGGTGATGAATCAGAAAGTTGGTGCTCTGTGTCTTTCCCGAGCCGCTCTCTCCCGAAATCACGATGCACTGGTTCTTCTTCCGCTGAAGCATGGCGTGGTAAGCCACGTCCGCCACAGCATAAATATGGGGCTCCAGCTTTCCCAGCTGATGGTTATCGTACATCTTGACATACTTGGGGTTATAAATAGGTAGAAACTTGAATGGATTAATAACGATAAGGATGCTGCCTACATAGGTGTAGATTTTTTCTTGCTTGAAGCGGTTTCTGAGATTTTCCAGAAGCGTTTTCTCATTCAAGTCCGGCAGGCTGCACAAGTCATCATAGTCCTTCTGCTGCGGCTGGGGAAGGAAGCCACGCTCCACCATCCGGCGACGCTCCTCTGTCACCCGCAACCAGGACTGGAGGCTCCCGTAGTGAATGGACCCATCCAGATTCTTCTCCCGCAGGAGGAAGCGATAATCCTCGCCACTGATGCGGTTCTCCAGGGCCATACGAGGCCACAGCATCATGCGCTGGACCGGACAGTCTGTTGGGTTGAGGATCCATTCCTCCCCACCAAACTCCTTCACTTCGGCAAGGACGTAGCATTTTGTTTTCTCGAGCTGAAGTTTATTGATGAGCGAATCAATCACCTCGGCGGCCGTGGAAGTTTTCCTGGCAGTGATGGGGCAGTAGATAGTCCCTTCGGCGATGCTCCCAGGGTATATGTGCAGCGTGTACTCGCTATCTTCAAAGCGTCGTCTTCCTCCAACATCATTTACACTCATATTGGATCCTTTCCCATCAGTACCTGCGCTGCGTAGTCAGGACCATCCTATATCTTGTCAGGTCATCATGTTAGCAATGCTATAAAAAAAGCAAACCAAAACAGGTTAGGTGATTTATCTTGCCAGGGATCCCTGAAAAATAGTTGATGTGTGCCACGAGATGCAATGGAGCAACTCAACTGACGATACCAATCACCTTAAGAGAAAGCAAGTGACGATTCCCAACCGACAGCTGAAAAGAGCAGGGCTTTCACACTCCAAAGCTGTAATAATGTATTTAACACACAAACACTGCCCACACCTCAGGCTCCCCTCTACTTTAGTATTTTTTTTATGTTTTACTTACCCACAGCACACCAAGCTTTTGCTAATTTCTCCCTGACAATGAGGCATCAAAGATAAGAGACGACCCTCTGATTTTCAGTGTATTTTATAGAGAATAAAAATCAGTATTTTGTGAGCAACACAGCAGACAGCCTACTGAATCAACATCAGCATCCTCATGTCAGAAGTTGCTACAGCTTTATTGCTTAATATTATCAAATAACTTATTTAGGAGTTAGTGTCTCTATTTCCATGTTTGCATACTTCACACCAACTTAGGGAAAGCATCACTCAGCTAACCATGGCTTTGGAAAACACCCCTTGACTTTCCCAACACTGACTTACCCATATAAATTACGTATTTTTCAGGTGTTGTTAGAGAATTAAACCTTTCAAAATTATGAACAGATGCATAACATGCTAACTTAAAAAAAAAAAACAAAAAAAACCCACGAAACTTTAAAATATCACCTTAAAGGCATACTCCAACCAAAAAGAAAATGCCTTCTTTGCCATGGAATCATACGATGGTTTAGGTTGGAAAAGGCCTCTAAGATCGAGTCCAACAGTTAACCTAACACTGCTATGTCCACCATTAAACCATGTCCCTAAGTGCCATATCTGTTTATCTTTTAAATACCTCCAGGGATGGCAACTCACCCACCTCCCCAGGCAGCCCTGTTCCAGTGCCTGACAACCCTTCTGGTGAAGATGTTTTTCCTAATATCCAATCTAAACCACCCCTGGCTCAACATGAGGCCGTCACCTCTTGTCAATTCAAAGCCCTTCCTGAGCGACATTCAAAATGACTCTTGAAACACAACGATTTGCCTAGTCACAGGTCTAAAAGAAAACTGAATTATTTAGTAGTCACAAGCTCCAAGTCCTCTCACAACAAAGGGACAGGCGACCCCCGCGGCAGCGCCCATCCAGGAGCGCTTGCTGCTGACAGGCCTGATGCTCGGCTCCACCACCCCTGGGTGAGGACCTTGTATTGACTGAATTCACCTATTCCTACAGCTGCCCTAAAATACAGACCGTGAGAAGAATCATTAGCTTCTCACAGGTGTGTGGCATACAACACCCTCCAATTCCTGCTGCTAAAAAGACCATCCCCTTCCCCTGTGGACCTGGTCTAGATACATTACCCCACAATCCCGTGCCGGTGAAGAGTACCTTAAGTCCTTTCCCTTCCTGTCCAGGAGATTTTCAACACGCTGGGATCAAACAATAGCACTTTTCCACCCACCAAGCCAGCATTTTTCAGAGATGACCACGTCTGACATCAGATATGAACTATTACAGCCAACTCACTCATACAATCTCACTTTTTATTTCTCTCTGACTGATTAAAAACCACAGAAAACAAATCTCTGGTGCTGAATCATCAAATGCACAGCTAATTTCTCAAACTTAATCACTACAAGAAGACAATGCCCCACCACTACCCTCCAAATGAAAGCAATTCCAGAGTTAATGGTCCTCAGTTCTCTGATTGGTTCTAACAAACTCAAAATTCCCCTTGAAGATGTTAGGAGGTATTCCAATTATAAAGACAAAAGGTAACTACGAAGAAATGCAAAGGACCCTCAGAGCCAATATCTGGGCAATAAAATGGCAGGTGACATTTATCACTGACAAAAGTTTGTGATGCATATCCTAACATGACATATAACGTTGAGCCTTTCCTTGAGCATTGCCTTACAGGAGCAAGACCTCATGTCTATGGCAGTTCCCTGATGGCATCAACAAAACATTTAAGAACAGTCAAAAAACATGAGGTCAAAGCCAACGTCAGGTTTAAGGAGCTCCTGCACTTCAGATGTTTCATGTCTGAACAGAATTCAGAAGCAGCATTTGCATTTCACATGGTCACCCTGTCCTTGCCCTCCTCCCCAAGTACCCAGATCCAAGACCTTCAGTCCAAGCACAGCCTCCCTTATCTTCCACATTCACACAAGGCTGAGATTTGGAGATTTGTTCTATTTACGGCAAAACGTGAGGTCTTCAAATGAAAAGCATTATTTTACGTTGTGTTGTTTCTCGCTCCAATATTTCATTAAGTGTATTACCTCCAGCCACGTGCTATTCAAAGCAAAGAAATTAATGTATCACAGTGAAATACATCTGGCAGGGACTGACGGCCCATTTCTTGGTAACAGGACATATATTATATACTGGGAATCACTCCAGTTGCTTTCCTATAGCTTCAGTATAGGCACAGATGCAACAGCAATGATGTCAGTTAAGTGCTGGGTTGGGCTTTCTCTGTCTAGCTCTGACTCCAACCAGCTTTTCTTCAAGAAGGGGGGCGGGGGGGAAGGGGAACAACCACCACCACACTTATATTAGATAATTCCTCATTGAGATTCTACTTCAAAGCTTATGAGAAGAGTGCTGCCTATTTTTATTCAAGTTATCAGAGTGTATAGAGGACTGCTGACTCACGTGAGAACTGCAAACAAGACTTCAGGTTGGTTACCTTGAGCAAACCGACCTTGCCTTCCACCTCCTCCCTCCTGTAAAATACACGCAAGCTCAATAAATCCTCTCTAAAGTATCAGGCCACTCTACTCCACCTACCCAAAAGCTTCCTCGCTTCTCTACAGATGCTTATTCTGCATGGACTTGGTACAATAGCAAACATCTGTGTCTCCTGCATCCAAACAACTTGAATTCAGAACTGCAAGCCAAGCGCACACCCCGCAGAGATGCTAAAAGCCCCAGTAACTGTGGGAATGAAGAAAAGCCAAGTCCCCTCCAAAACCACTCAAACGCCAGAAGCTTCCACTAATGACTAAGAAATTTAGTGAGGTCAGAAAGCAAAGAGGTGTTAATTTGAGCCTTATAAATCACAGGAGGCATGCCACAGGATTTACTTTTAATAACACTAAACATGTCTTGGAGTATTATGTTAGGTCAAAGAAACGTTAATGAAGATAATTGCTTGTGGTCTCCCAACAACTGGTGCACATGAGCCAGGCTCTGCTCAACATCAAACACACTTCTTGCAGACAGCCAGTTTCCAAAGTATTTTTGAGAAAATACTGCAATGAAATACGTGTAATTACATAATCAGCATATGTCAGGGAGAAAGGCTCTCCTAATGACAACTGTTCAAGCAGGCTGTCATATTAGCTTTTATATGACTTTTAAAATTAACAATATTTTTGTGTTTGGCCACAAAAAATTAAATAGGAAGATGAAAAGAATAAAAGAGCAAGTATTTTCCAACTGCAATACTTGCTCTACATACTATATTAAAGGCATTTTGCGTTGCTACATGTTTACACTTCAATGAGAAGAGACAAATAATGGTGCGATATCTAAGTTATTTATACAGGCTTATAGAAAAGCTAGTATCTTGCTGAAAGGGCACGCACGTCTCCTTACTCAAGTGGCAGATTATAAAAGGACCCGACTTTATCACCAAGCTCCCGTTCAGCTGCTTCACCCACGTACAGGCTTTGGCAAGGATAAAGGCAACAACAACGGGATGCCGATCCTGCGGAGATGGAAACCCAGAGCACACATCGGACCTCAGAGGTAAGAGCTGCTAACTCCCGTGAACACTCTGGCCAAAATTTAAGGACTATGCATGCCTATGAAAGGAAGAATTTACAACGTTTTAAGTCAACACACTTTCAGCCTAATATGTTCTATATCCTTTTCCATTTTCTACATTTGAATTAAGGTTCTTACTCACACTGACCCTGCACACTGATTTTACTCAATTTTACTATCGTAACAATCTTACTTGCAATGTAAAAAGCACGATCTCCAAACAAACACAAGGCTACAAATCAAGCCTTGCGTTCTCCTACATAACAAAATCAATTAATATTTCCAAGCAGCTCAGAGGCCCTTACAAAAATCGCAATAACAATCTGATTACCAGCAGGTTGACAGAAAAAGCATGCTAGAATTACGACAGTCAACTAGGCTTTGTGCATACACTAAACTTGTAAATAGTAGTTTACTTTCACATTTCATGCAATCTTTTAATAGTTGTCCATAATTTAATATACATAAACACTGGTAGCAAACACCCTTTCTCAAATTAAATATATATGTGACCACATACAGCGAGTGCTCTTGCATTGGCAGCTGCATTTTTTTAGCAAGTGTGTTGGTCATGCCATTTCTTACTTTTTCATTCAGAAAGACCAATCTCAGTATTTTAATTTTCAGGATGAGTGTAAGCAATACATGGAAAAAATCCAAAATAAACTGTCTACTGGAAGCATCAGTACCATTATAAATAATCTGAGATGGCTAACGCCTGAAATCACGGACAAAGTTTGCCAAATATTGGATGATTTGGAAAAAAGACAGATTAGTGTCAGCCTTGAGGCTGCTAAGGGGCAATTCTAGAAGCAAAGTTCACTTGGTTTTATTGTAATATCCCATAACCCAGACAAGGGACAACAAAAATAGTGGAACTTTCTCCCCGTTGCCAATCCTCAGGCAATCCTAACAAGTTCAGTTGCTCAAGACAGTCTGGATTTATCCATCCACCAGTACCTCAAAACATATACTCTGTGGGGAAGAAATTCCTGGAATAGATAAACTTTAAAAAAACCTGATAAAGAAATGGCGAATTTAAACATACTTCCCTGCTTAATCTGAATATATCAGCACAAGAGCTCTCCAAATTTCTCTCCTGCAGCAACAAATAGCATGGTGTGGATGGTACCTGAAATGACACCACCACAAGATCAAAACTGATGCCAGACTGACAGATCTGTGATAGCTGAAGCTATAAAAACTACCAAGTCCTAGACAGACAGAAAAGCCCATGTAGATGCTCAGCATCTTAGTTAATAGTGCACAATTGTACCTGTGAGTTCACTGGATCATTTATATAATGTTTAACCCTTTCCTATTTGTCACCTTTCTCTTCCATGCTCACCATGTTTTTCCCATCCCGCTGTTGGCTGACGGGAGAGAAACATCATTATTGTCACTTAATCATTTACATCAGCCTGTCTCGAAGAGCCTCGTGGTGCCAGTGCAGGAGGTGGTGCTGCCTAAAATAGGGATTTATGGACCCAGGTATTGGTGCAGGGAAAGCAGAAGGGTGCGAAGGGTTTTGCAGTAAAACTGCATGCAAAATTTCTATACAATGAGTTTTGCTCTAAAGAATGAAACTTCTAACACAGGAAAAGTGATACCCGTAAGCGTTATAGTGATCACAGAATGGTTTGTATTGGAAGAGACCTTTAAAGGTCATTTAGTCCAACCCTCCCGCGGTGTGCAGGGACATCTTCAACTAGATTTGTAATTGCAATTCAAATTGACTTCTTCAAAAGGGATGGTAAGCTTGGATGGGGAAAAAAAAACAACAAACATCGGCACTCCAAGACTGTCATATACAGAAGAAAGGGGTCTTTTGGATAAATTTCAGAGTAGTTTATTTGGACTAAGCAACATGCCAATGCAGTGAGTTGACCTAAACTAGAAGGAAAAATGAAAGCCGGAGCAGAGACACACTTGCAGACACTCAGCAGCAACAGAAGTGCCTGCTGGACCTGGCACGATGGGGTGCCAATACACAGCTGAGGGGCAGCCCCCAACAGGCACCAAAACACCCATCTCCTGCAACAGTGAGGGCAAGCGTGCAATGGCAGCAGCATCCCAATTACACATTTTAGTGCTTTGGTGGTCTCTTCCCTCTCCCCTTAAAATCTTCCATTTGGTCCCAATTCTGTAATCAAGAATTTATCTCCCTTGCTAAATCTGCTTCATCTTGCTCCAAGTTCAAAGCAAACGTGAGTAAACCTAAAAATCTGGTGTCCCTCTATTTCCTGCAAACTCAACTGATAATCCCGTTTAGAGCCTGGAATTGCCCCATGTCTTGAGGTTTTGATATTCCCTTGCAGTCTAACAACTACTCAAAGTTTCTTTAATTCTAGCAGCTAGAAGATGGGTGAGGATGCTGCTACCCATTCATCACACTCTTGCTGATGCATCTCATGTGGAAATCTGTCAGCTTCTACCAGACCTTTAAGCTGAGGAAAAAATAAAAAGAAAAAGGGGAAATAAATAATAAAAAAACCCATCTAAAAATATTACAGGAAAAACAGTTGCAAAACGAATTACTCCTAGAAGCCATTGCAAACAGCTCTCACAAACAAGGAACTGAATTAGGACGTGAATAATAACACGATCACATATTCTTCCCCTCAAAGTCCAAGCATATTCTGTGCAGGGAACGAATCTGTGTCTGAGGAATTAATCAGGGCTATGCAGTAAATGAAGCGCTTGCCTGTGGGATTCCTGTCTCAACGGCTGGAGATGCTACCAGAGGCATGGATGAGGGCAAAAAAAAAAAATGAAAATAATAACAAAGACACTACAGGAAGGCTTGGTGAGGTCTTGTGACTGAGGCAGCTCAATGGGAGAAGTGATTTCCATATTTGCCTCTGTCACAGCACTTCTGCATAATGCTGAAAGACCCAAAAAAACGGTGCAAATAAAATCTTGCCCTGGATTGTTCCTCTTTCTTGAGCTCCCGATTTGAGTCACTGCATCTTGATTTCTGGAAGCACTACTGCTCTCCCGAAACATGTGCCCTACACATAAGCAGCAGTAGTGGTGTTGAAGTATTAAAATAATCAGATTTTTTCATGGTACTTGCTGAACAGTTGGCACTTGGAAGTTAATTCTGTGTCCCAGAGCTTCACTGATGAAACAACACTGGAGTAAGCAAGGATGCAAGAAATGCTGAGTACTTAGCAAAAATGCAGCATCATTAAAAACTTCATTCTGACAAGTGAGAACTGGTAACAAAGCCCGTATTGGGCACCCAGCTTCTCCCTTGGCTTTTTTTTCCAGAAACAAACAAAAAAATAATAAAATATAAAATGAAATTTAAAAAACAAAAAATCAAAGGAAATTGCTAAATGCTCTCTCAGGCTGTATTTAACTTAAACTTGCTGTTCTTGTATTCCCTAGGTGGCCAACAAGAACCACAGACTGAATGGCAAGGACTAACAAAAAGCCAGAAACCAAGGAAGTGCTTTGTGTATCCCAAGTGTTTGGAGACTTGCAGGGAGACAAGTCATCATTACAGGGTTTTGTTGCTTCTTTTAATGGCTAATTAAGTAGTCACTGGCCAGAGGCATGACAACCCTATTCCAAATACCAAGATAAATTTGTCATTTATAGAAGTGGCAATATTACATTTAATGTACCTTCAAGTTTTACCAGATTAACTCCAGGCTCCAGCACCATCCTCTGACAGAGCATCCCTCACCAATACAGCAATTCTCTTCACACCAACAGCCAAAATATTCAATTTTCCAACTTTGCTGGTTGGATTTCCTCCTTACAGGTGTACACAGAGCAGCTCAGCACTTGGAAACCCAAATGGAAACAAATCTGGAGTTGATATCCTGAAAGCACAGATCACTGTCAACATTAATACAAGCGCAGAGAAGAGTCAGCTAGCAGGGGGAAAGCTGTATAAACCATAAATGGACACAAGATCTTCCTATTATGTCACGAAGCACATGCCTAGCTATTTATATTTTTGTTAGCAGCCAAAATTTAATGTTTAAGGTCAGAAAAAAAAAAACCCACCACCAAACCAGTGTTTAAAATAAAAACCTTTTTGAACCTGTTAGAATTTAAGGATATGAAGAGCAGAGAGACAGTGCCAAGGACTACAGTTGCTCACACTGAGGAGCATCTCAACAGTCCCAAAATAGATGCAGAAAATACTTTTTTTCAGAGCCCAGGAATTACTCCAGTGTTAGGGAAAAAATGCTTATATCCTAGAAGGGCTTGAGAGCTTCAGAGAACAAAACTAGGGGAATAAAAGCATCCTTCCCCTCCCAATCTAGCCCTGCAGGCACTGGCAGTAGGAGAAACCTGAGTACTGCCATGCCCAAAAGGATGCACGTTGAAGGATGCAGCACGGCACTCCAGTACCACTTAAAGCTTCAACAAGCATGACACTTGAAACAATAGCTAAGCAAAAAGATACACATTACACAAATATATTGCACTAGCACCTAAATGCCACTGTACCGCTGCATTAGAAAATTTCCAAAGACAAGGGAAATAAATGGCAGCTTATAAAAAAACCACATATATGCTATTGTTGGGAAATAATTTCTCACATTGCAATATCACCTCAATGTAAGAGTATTTTGAATACTGATATATATCAATAGATATCAGTACATTGATCCTTTTGAAAGAACCTTGTTAGGTTAGAGAACCGTGTCATTCAGCAGACCCTCAGCTGGGAGGCCTCCTGCCTCAAGAAACTCAACCCACTTCCAGCACAAGCCAAGACAAACCAACGTTTCTTAGCCTTGCTTATCGTGGAACCCAAGCACACAGCAAAACAAACATTAAACCACTCTGCAAGTGACAATACCTGTGCTGTACTTCCCTAAGGAAAAAAAAAAAAAATTAAGGACAATTTACATAACTGAAGGTCACCAAATTATTTTTGAATACCAAGTCAAATAATACCTTGATAATTTCTGATGCTTTTTCCTGTAGTCTTAAAAGGTTTAAAGTTATCTGGAAGAAGTTAATACAGCTTAGGTGCAAAGTCAAATTTAAGTGCAACAGTGCTAGGAGGAGGTATAATAACGTCATTACCAATGTTCTCTTTCCTTGTTTTATGGGGGACTATGGACAGCAACCAATAGCGAGAAAGGGATGATTTTAAAGCCTCCTCACTGAAAACGTTTTGGCAAACAATCTACTTAAAATAAATTTTTCCAGTGTTCCCAATGCATTTTTACTACATTTCACAAAAGTTATTACCTGCCTGCTCCCGGTGACCCATCAACACAAAACCCTGAGCTTTCCCTTCTGCCAAAAAGATGCTTCCAGCTTTCCTACTGATAGGATATATACTCCTCAAGATTAAAATGAACGATAAAAAGCAACTCTGGCTGGTCAGAAGCCATATACCATTTTTAACATTTTAGGTAAAGCTACCTTTTAACAAGAGTTTAAATACCTAATTCTCCAGTTTTTCAGCTCTGTCTCACACTCTTTATGCAACACTTCAATTCCGCTTTTCCCAAGCATCTGAATAGAAATTAAGTTATTTTTGGTAGTCCATACTCTTACAATACCATGCACACCTACCCCTGCAGCTGCTGACATCTGCCAGCCATGGTTTCTTCTGCTATAACTCTTATTTCCAAAGCACAAATTATCAAAGCTTCAATACAAACCCATCCATGTTATTTTAAAATCCTCCTTAAATGAAGGTGACCCTCAACTAACTGCAAAATATATGAGCGCTTTGTCCTCCAGTTTGCCACTTCTGCTTGCACCTCCTTCCCGTTTTCTATCTGCAGATGAAATCATTTCCTTGAAAAGAATCATCTTTTCTGCAGTAAAGATGCCCTCTGCAGCAACGACTGCAGCCTTGTCAGAAAAAAAACAAAGCAGCTGCTCATGACTAGATTTAGGATCATATTAATTAAGAGACAGTGCCACATGTTATCCATCTCCTCTTGAAGTTGAGCATTTGAAACAGCTCAGTGCATCAGTTAACCTATATATTTTAGAATTTTTTTCTATATCACCACACCATACAAGTAGCTTCCACTCCTTTAAACCAAGCACTTAACAATTCTGCAAAAATAGCGTTTCTTTTCAGTGCAGAATTACACAAAAGCTTGTAGCACCAGCCTGAAAGCATCCTTCTGGTAGCCAGTCCACACAGCACCAGGTACGTGACCCCATTATCCACAGACTGCAAACTGATGCGTAGCTGGTAGCAACATATAGATAGATAGATATCTCCGATATAGCCTAACTAGTACAGAGAACATATTTTAAAGCATTCAGGATGGTGCCATGAAAGATCAAAGGGAAAAGAATACTTTCCTGTATTCTTTTGTATGCTGTCTGCCTGATCTGCCTAGTTGCCTAACAAAGAAAAAAAAAACAAAAACCAAAACAAGTCATATTCTAAACAAGACTTCCAACAACTTGGGGTGTGCGTGTGTGTGTGGAGTCATCTTTTTCCTCCAAAGGATATATTTATAAAAAATATTCAACCCACAGATTATGATAATTTACAAGCAAGGGCACAAATAGAATATTGCATTCAAACTAACCACAAAAAAATATATTCAATCTCAAAATTAAGCTGTCGAGTGTCACAACACAAGCGTGTTTAAACTCAAAGAAGAGTGTTCTGAATGCATCAGGACATGAAACCAAAAACAAAAGCCATCTTACAATCTAAGTAGTACCAAAAAATCCCTTCAATTATAGATGACAGCTTCACTAAAAATAGTTATTGTCAGCTACCTGGAAACACAAGCTCTGTAGTTCTCTGAAAACATTAATATCTAAAAAAGAAGGGGGAAATAAAAGCAGTGGAACTATCCAAGTGTTTAACAACACACGACATGAAAGTATTTCAAGGCTGATATTTTACTAATGTTGATATTCTAAAATTGAAGAGGTAGCTTATTTGAAATACCACCAGTATTACATATTCCACCACTGTTAGCCCAGTTAGTGCTTTTGGCACCGATCTCCACACTGCAGCTTGTCTTTTTGTCCACTTAGCCCTAACAGGAACAAAGGCTCCTATACAAATCTTTTTTTTCCCAATTTTTTATCTTGTTTCTGAGTTCTGTAGATGCAGCTCTCACAAGGACACAGAGCTGCAATCAATGGCTACTTTAATTATTCATTATATACCTGAAATCAGCTGTGAATTTCAGGTGGAGAACTAAGAAAACTAAGCACTATCCTGGCATCGCTCTCCGCTTTTTTTAAGAGGGAAGGCAAGAACTGGTCAGACTATGGAGACAAAGTTATTCTGAGGAATTAAGAGACCCTGTTAATAAACAGAGGCACAGTATGGCAACATGGAGAAAGTTTTCACCTCCACTGCTCATCTAGGAGCAAAAATACAGGAGGAAGTCAAGTTGTGTTGCTTTTCTTGGTGGACTAGATACACTGACTGAAGCCTGCAGAAATTCAGCAGTGTTCGGTGACTGGTACTGGGGAATCGATGCATCCATTAGGGATGCCATAATTCACCTTTTTAAAATGAAAGGAGCAGTAAATGACCAAGGATGTACAGCAGATGCTGTGACACAGCACAGGCCATAATAAACACGTGTTTTAGGGTGCCTCTTGATACCCTCTGGCTTTCATGGAGGTGCATGAACGTTTTGCTGATTACACATCATTGATAAGGATTAGGAAGAGCACCCCAATTTCCAAACCTGCTAAGCAGATAAATCCATACAGTCACCCAACACAAAGCAGGACAAGCAGAACCCACAAAGATTAAGATAACACGGACTTTACATTAATTAATCAATTAAGAAATACATGGACTTTACATTTCATTTGAATCTTCCCAGCTTTGGGCAAAAGCTAGAACAACACAGCAGCTCGGTTCACAGTTTCATTCTTATGCTTAGGTAACAGCTTCCACCTTAACCAGCCAAGTTAGAGCTCAACACAAAATAGGGGAGCAGAGGAATGCAGCTGTTAAGCAAATGAAATTCAACAGCAAATCCTGGAAAATAATTATTTTTTTAATCACTGTATTACTCCAATAAGGTAAGAATTAAGCCAATTGATGTAACAGTCTAAATCTCATTATGTTCTCTGAAAAACAAAAAAACCAAAACAAAACAAACATTTTGTCTGGAGGTCGGAGATGTGGTTTCTTTGCACATCAAGCAGCAAAAATGTAAATATTCACAAGGCTGGCAGTGGAATGATTTCAATGCTGCAGTGGGCACACACTAAAACTGAGCATATTCAGTTCAAACTAGCACAATGTATTTGCTTTTTCTCTTCCATTCAGTGTCTTGGTACTTCCACGTGTCCTCCCCTGTCTTTAGAAGGACTATTCTTCCACCCAGAATAAGAGGTGGAGGGTGAGCCTCCCAATTTTTTTTCCATTGCCAGGCATGATTTTTTCATTATGATAGTGCACTTCTACGAAGAAAGAAATTCTGACCAGGTCCATCCTCAAAAAGGAAAGATTAAAACAAATGGTCCTTAAGCACAAGCTCAGGCAGTCTGCACCAACAGAGGTCAAGCATCCTCAGATGGTTTAAGAAATTAGATGGCAGATTGCAACAGCAAAGTATTAAACATCTCAAAGATAATTCCACATACCAAGCAGAAACATCACGGGGAGAAAGAGAAGCTCTTTTAAGGCAAGTCTGCAAAACTGCTTCTTTGACATCTGTTAGTGCATTTACAGGGCAGCTCACAAAGCAGCTCCGGTGACAGCGTCTGCCCTAATTGCAGTCAGCGGATAATCACACTTATCCTGAAATGGGGTGCCAAGTGCAATATGAGAAAAATCTCGCTTCCACCTCCTATATTCATTTTCTTTGAAACCTGCTATAAATCTAAAGCCTCCCCTAAGATATTTTGGGTTTAAACATTTCTAAGGTGATTCTTCTAATTATTCAAGGGCTATTAGCTTCAGTTGCAGGGTTATTCCCAGAGAAAGTCATCAGCCCTCCTCAGCTTTTTACTTTCCACCATGCACCGATCCATCCCTCCCAATTTCTCTTTTCCACATTCAAGGGGAAGCAGAAGCACCTCTTCCCCACAAAACATACAGCCATCCCTGTATCTCAGTACAGAAAGCCATCAACTCCATCTCGCACAGGAGATGAAACAGACATCCTTCCAAAAACTGCAGTACAGGTGGGTTTTAAGTTTCTTCCTTCATACAGAATATTAGCAGTACATTTCAGGTACTTTCTTTGATAGTCCAAAGATGCCATCAGTAACTGAAAGACATTTCTGCATATAACAAAGCTGCACTGAAGAACAGAATATAAACATAATCCTTGTATTTCTTGAAGCTTTTTTTTTTTAATTATTATGACTTTTAGAGAGCAACCAAACAGCTTCCACAAGCTCAAAATGATTTCTAGACCTTGTTTTCCATCTCCAAATGTCCTAGGAGAAGGGCTTGTTACAGCAAGGTCCCTCATAACGTTCATCCATTTCTGTAGGGGAGCTTTCATTTGATCCAATCCCTATAAACAAATTAGTTCCACAAGCAGACCACAGTTCCCAAAATGTTGCCCCAACTCTTAATATTGTATCGGGTATACTGAACATCAGTATATAGCGGCGAGAACCACAAGCACACAGAGCAACCTTTACTAAGACCATGAGTCCACCCAAAACCAAGCAAGGACCACTGTGCATCTCTCCACCCCAGCAAACCTCGCCAGCCTCCCGCCCTGTAGCAGACACAGAGCAGGACCTGTATTTAACACAAAACACCACACCAGCCTGGCATCCCTGCCCTTGGCAGGGGACAGGACACAGCCAAGGTCAGCCCTGCGTTATCTGAAGAAACTGAAATGCAATGCTGATTGTAGTCGAACAGGCTCAGATAACAGCTGGTTTCATTTCTACCTTTTATTTAACATGAAGGACAACTGAGATGGGAACTGCAGGCACTCCACCATATTCAGATCTAAATGGTTTTTACAAGCACATCATCACCTAGAAAATATATGGCATCTCCTCTGATACCAGAATCTTATTTACGAGAATCAAACATCAATCATAAAAGAGAAACCATACTTTTTGCCACTTGAAAATATGATGTAAGATCACAAACCTCTCCCTAAAGACACCAGACCTCAATACAAAACCACCTTCCAAGATACTACCTAAAAAAGTTACATCATTTACTTTTCTCAAGTTATTAATTTTTTAATTCATATTCAACAACATTGCAAATATTTCAGCTATAATATTTTCAGTCTTCTGCATGCATCTTGCCTATGTTTTTCAGGCTCGAAGTATTTATTTCAAAATGCTTGTCTGCCCAACTAAATCAACATGCCTAGAAGTTTCACAAGAATCATTTTATTTAGAGCAGAAATTCAGTAAGGGAACCATAAAGCATTTTAGCCAAACACTTTCAGATTACTACGAATTATTCAGCTGGCACACGGCCAGCGCAACTCTCCACACGAGAAAAAGAGGTCAGGTAAATCCAATAACGAGTATTTAAAAAGGCAAGTAAACAAAATTAGTTCCATTTTCTTGCTGGAGGCAAAGCAAGGTCATTATGAAACTGAGGGGGGGGGATGATGAGGGGATTCAGCAACAAAATAAAATAATAAAAAAATCAGAAGATCTAACCTATTGGTTTTTGCAATTACTTGCACTCCATTTCACCAGCAGAATTAGAAACATTAGGACAGCACACTGGCCACAGCAGGCAGTTGCCTGGGGCCATAACAAGCCATCCTCTCTGCCATCACCCTGCAGCAGCATCGTGTCCATCCTGGAGCAGATGCTGCCTCTCAGATCTCATCACACAGCGCTCGTCTCAAGATTAGCTGCAAGCATGAACACAGTTGGAAGAAGGTGTGGGTGTGTTACTCCTGCAAATTTAAAAATACACTAAGAAAAAAAAAAAGGCAATTATGAGACACACTGATCTCCCACAGAAAAGTTTTTGAGACTCATCTCAGCTGATCAGATAAATGCCAAGTTACGGCTAATCAACACGCATTGTTCAGAGGACCAAAACAGATCTCCTTAAGTTCTTTACTGTCACTAACATTTACACACTGTCTGCTTTTTGGTTTGCGGTCTGGGTTTGGTTTTGTTGGTTTTTTTTTTTGAAAGGTAAAATAATATGAGAAGTTTTTCTTTCTGTTCATAACAGTCCCATCCTCGTGTCACACACCCCCATAAAATGCTGTCCCTGATATACCAAGTCTACCTATATCGCATGCACAGGGATCACAAACCATAGTTTGGATCAGAAACCTGCAATTTAGCTGACTTTTCAGGATAGAAAACTTGTTTCCTATCTTATCCTGTATTTCCATCCTCAACTCAAAAGTCACTTTCTGCAGAAAAATTATTTCAACCAGTTTAGGATTACTATTCTTATCTATACTTTCTGCCTGCAGGCAGGAAGAAATCCAAGGTTTCCTGGACATTTAAGGGCACTGATGTTTTTCACGCTGTCTGTATTCAGGGCCTGACAGACACAGCCGATTTTGTTGTATTCTTCGTTGTCCTCACTGACTTTACACTTGAGCCTCATGGATTTTCACCTTTGCTTGAGCCTTTCCAATCATCACCATTTTGACTTAACCATGCTTAACCCTAACCTTTAAAGAATGATCAGGCTTGAAACGCATTTTTTAAAAGAATGAGGGCTTTTTGTTGCCTTTTTTTAAACACGTTTCTCAGAAAGAGAGAATTGAGGATTTATTTTAATTTTCAAATGAAGAGTGAAACACAAAACCAAGTTATTCACTCATACTCTATAACCTGCTGGATTGGGATTTCCCCCCCCACCCCCCACCGCCCATGAAAAGTCACCCCAGGCTCTCAGGTTTTCATGAGGAAGGCACCTTATGCATCTCCATCTTCCAAACTGCTAACACTAAAGGGATTCCCCTATTTTATCATCTAACCCATTCACATCCCACCTCAGAAGTCTCCTTTAGCATCTTTATCCCTGTATCACTTCGATCTCAGCTGCAGTCCTGAATCAGCTAGGTAGAGGTTTCAGCTTCAATAACCTAAAATACAGCAACGGATTTGATGGAATAAAGTTGTTACCAGTGATTATGTACCAATCTCTTTTTAATTGCTCCATTTATTTTCTAATGCAAATTATTAGCAGCCATATTTTCACAATATTTCAAGATTCCTTTCTCTACTAAGACTGTAAGATCATAATTTAAAGGACATTAATTTCTACAAAAGCAGTAAAAATAAGTCCACTATGGGAAAATAAGCATTTTCTCTGCACTATTTGGTCAAGTTGAAATTTCACTCAGCAAATACCAACTTGTCTAAACAATAAAAAAAACAACCCACCATACTGGCATTCTGGTTTGAATTCTAACAGGTTCCATTCATCATTAAAAAATCAAATTTTAATAAAAAAAACCAAACCCTAAGGAAGTGTGCACAAGGAAGAGGGAATTTCCCAGCCTAAGTTACCAAATAATCCAACTGAACGTTTTTTCCTCCAAACTTCAGTCACATCTTTAGTCTAAGGACAACCTGTTCACCTCTTAACACAAACCACTTCAAACAAACTTCTGTATTTGTTTAAAGAAAGAAAGTTTCAATGTATTTAGTACCAACCAGATCCTGTTACATTTGTCAACTTCAGAACATTGGTCCAGTGATTTAGGTAAATTTGTGAAGCCTCAGCAGCAGTTCACACTTGCAGCCAAGTTCATTCTTCAGGCACCCATCGTGATTTGCTAGATAGGAAAAAAAGCCCATATCCTTCCCAAAAGATACTGGGCTGTCTCTGCATACATAATTCAGTTTTCTCATTTACATTTACAGTTAGCTATGGCAATTTAAGCACGAAAGATCCTGCTTTGCCTTAATCCTTTAAATTCACTGCAATGCTTACAGCTACGGCATGAACTCCTACCTTCCCCAATCACTAATGTTACAGAAACAATGGTTTAGAAGTTGCTTTTTGAGGAAATATCCCACTAGTGGGCTAGGGGGTTAAGTAAGTCTAATAAACACTTCCAGAGTGACTGCACCATCTCCTTGTCCTCACGTCCAAGGTGTCATCCCTTCCTGGCTCCTCTAAAAGACAACAGGAGACAGCACCTTCAGAAAACACAAGTCATCTCAGAGCTTCTGAGAACACGTATGCCTACCCCTGTTACCTGAAAGACAGAGTACATATTTGCATCATATGGTAAAGTAAAACATATAAGCATAATTATCCCTCCAAAACGCCTTAGGGAACATATGGTATGGAAATGAAACTGCCTTAAAATCTATTAACTTGGCTATGTGATGAGATCAACAGAAGGGAGCGTGAAAAAAATGTTTTAAAATATATTCAGTGTAGGATCTCACAACTAAAGCACATTCATCATCGGGATAATGTAATGACACTAGGAAATGAGCTAAGTAAATCCAAGACTGAAGTTCCATTTTCTGAAGTGCATCTGTTTGGCTCGTATCACCATGGACCTCATCATTTAGCCATGCTGGTTTTCATCTCAGATGCAAAAGATGCAAGAATATAAATCAAAAAGGCTTCTTTGACAAGCAGCCATGGAAAACACACGTCTAATTTGGTTTTATGAATAAATAATCTGAATCCCAGCAGGTCCTCGCCACAGCCTCCACAAGAGTGTGCTACGGATGACATCTTGTTTCAGGCTGACCCTTACTGGTTTGCCAGGTCTTGGGGTTTTTGTGTGAAGGGTTGTCAGTCTTCACCAAGGAAAATTAAACCAGCTGGTTTTTCACTGAAGCAGATGAGAAGCACTGGATCAAGCCAACTAAATCAAGGGGGACAGCACATTCCTGCGGAGGAGGTAACACCCTCCACTATGCTCCTTCCCCGGGATCATCTGGCCATTGCTTGTGCTTGGAAATGAGGAACGCCAGAACTGAGGTGGGCTTCCCACAGAGCCAGTCAACTGAAAGCACTTCTAGGGATGGCAAGTAATTTTTACACTTCACATGCCAACAGCATAAGCAACTGGCCCAAACTCTGGCTGAATATGACCACAGTGGGACTTTTGACTTGGATCAGGCAGGTAGAAAAGGGATTGACATCCTCCAAACGAGTCAAGTGGACGCCCATCACACCAACCACCAGAAATCCTGCTAGGCTGAGGGGCCTACAAAGCAACCAATAGAGAGATTTAGGGAAATTTCCAAAGGGAAGCATGCATCACCTTGTCTGTCTTCTCCATGCCTCAGGACTCTGGTAACCTTTAGAGTTCAGCTTTAAGGTGGATGGCACAGGCAGATTACTACACCAAGACCAACCAAAAGATATTGGGAAGTTTTAGTCCCATGATTCTGTCAGGAACTGTCTGCAGGAGCACAAGTGAGAGGAAAACCAAGCAAGACCTAAACACACAGAAGCACTCAAAATTAATATACAGATATTTTATAATCTATTTAAATTGAATTTTGAATTACCTCCACCAAAATTACCTAAGTGGATGACTACTTTGTGTATCAGGCAACTTGACTCCAGCATGCTGATCTGGTACTGATTTTGTCAAGCTAGTCTGCCACATCACGCTCCCATCTCTTTTGGTATCCCAAAATATCCTCCCCCTTATCTCCCAGAGGTTTTGCAGGTCCCTTCACTCTGCACTACAACCAGAGCAAACCAAAGCACCATTACACGCGAACACAAAGAACAATTAAATCAGATTAGTATCAGAGCCACTAAATGATGGTATTAGGGCATTTGAAATATGAATTAGGAGAAATATAAAGCAGAGAAGGTTAGCTAATGAGTTTACACAGAAATATGATGAAAGCAGTTTACTTCATCTCCCATAACATGACAAAGAACTTCAAAGTTGGGTTTTTTTCAGATTCATCTTGAGCATGGCCATGTCACATGCTGGGATGCTATGCTTTGCAAGAGTTAACAAGGGGGTGCTCTTAAAGGGGGTGTCCTGGTGTTATTTCACAAAAGATTCACCCTTAACGTAAAGCTGCAACAAGAATTTTGCATAAGGACAGGAAGAAACCTCCTCTATCTGCAATGCCTGCCATCTCTACTGTAGTGCTGCCTCTCTCATCAGCTGCAGGACCACCTCTGCAACCAATCTTCTTTCCCCACTTCACCCCCAAAAAACCCACCTCACAGCTGCCATCACTCTGCAAAGTCATAAAGACACTTAAGAAACACCTTATTTAACATGATTGTTGTTTTCCCTTGTGTCTGTGCTTTCCAAGCTTGAAGAGAAGTAAATACACACCAGCCACCTTCCAGCACTGATACCGTATCTCACCCAAGCTCGGAGGCTCGGTGTAGCTTGCCTCACTTGTTATGTTCAACCGCTGAAAACGCTCGACCTCCAGGACCCCTCTGCTCTGGAGCAGGATGGACAAGTGGCTTTATTTGCAAAGGCAACAACCTGCTTCTGACCCCCCATAGTCATCCTCCTCCTCACCAGGTCACCAGGCTGCACATTTCAGCCACGGCGCTGGAAGTCCCGGGCTCATGCGGGAGCTGCCCACGGACACCAGACTTCATGCATTTTCTGCATGCATTCTGTAGGCAGCACCAGAAATACCATCCACATGGAAAAATGGGAAAATATTTGATTTCTGTGATGAGGAAGAAGCCATCTAGTTAAATCCAGCTTTGTTTGGAGGCAGGAGTGCCTGCTCTCCACAACAGGGGTAATTCAGGAACGCTGATAAGTCTCTTTTCTGTGCATAAACAACCTATGTTCAAGCACAACCGCTTTATCTCAAGCGAAGGATCAAGCTCTTGGTGGCAATGCCCTAATATTTGTCTACTCTCTTATCAAGCAGGAGCCTTATTACAAAGGCTAATTCAAGCAGAGATTAGATTTCACGGATGAAGGAACAGACAATAGCATCAGATATTCTTCAAACACCAGTAAATAACATTAACACAAGCGCCACTGCTGCATGTTTTTCACCTCGACAAAGCCTTAAGCAAACAAAAAAAATCCACCCTGGTACCTCCAAACTAATCTTCCCAAACATTTCATCATATTTCATTGCTAAGACATCACCTCGTTTCTCTCAGCCAACAGCAACTACAAATAGTCTGCAGGAAGCCACTAATTTCCTGAAAAGAGGGTTAACCGAGAATCATAGGAAACAAGAGAAAATTAAAGCTGGGTATAACGTCTTGACTAGGCTAAGCATACCGTAGCAGGGAAAAACAGCACTGGGCACGACCAGAAATCTAAACCCATGCAAAATTAAACAAGACTATTAAAATCACTAACCCAGACCTAAGAATGAATTACCTTCTTCAGCATACTTGCCTACAGAAAGCCACTTTCCATGCTCAGGTACAGCTTTCACATGTAACTACCTAAAGCTGACCATCTAAAATCTTAATTAGAAATAGAGCCAACTTAGTTGCAAGATATATCGAGCACCTCACAAATCGCAATGCCTTGCAATTAAGTGCTCTCACCTAAAGGACCAATTCAGAAACTGAATAGCAAAAAGAAGTCAGCAATGCAGTGAAATTCCACTTGCTCAACAGTTGTGCAGACAGATCAGAGACATGGAAAATCAACTTGTCGCTCTCTTGGAAATAAAACAAAAGAAAAATATTAAGGTTTGATGACTTTGGGGGAAAAAAGTAGGAACCTTTGTTTAAGATGTCTTAAATTGTCACAAAACACATGCAACAAGAGAGGAGGGAATGCACAGACCAACGTATCTATTCCAGCTAAAAAAAAGTAAGAAAAAATGCTTAAATAAGTATTATAGCAGCCCTCCAAAACTCCAAGGATTGCACGATATAGATGAAGAATAAGGAGGTGATATGAAAATCATAATAGCTCTGTGCTGCGGACTCCGTCATGCTCATGAAATAACCAAGAAGTGAGCAAAGGAAAGAAACATGTATGCAATGTGGCAGCAAAAGAGAAACCAGAGTGATTGGTATTTAAAATGCCACCATCTAAATAAAAATTGAGGGGGCTAAACCTGACAGGGAAAAAGAAGAAAAAAAAAAAGTCAAACTCCCTTCTCAGGCATTTATCTCAGCTGGTGGAGCAGCTTCCCTCTGACAAGGGGAAAGGCAATCCTACCCTGCCCCAACCTGCCAGGACATTGCAGCAAAAATAATTATTTTTTATACAGGCGTGTTGCTCTTCTCTTGCATCCTAATACATGTTTACTGAATTAGCTTTGCATTTTTTATCTGTACCTCTAAGGCTCTTCCCCATGTATAGCTTAAGATCACTATCAAGAGGTTGACTCCTCTGCCAACTCAGGATGCTGATCTCCATTTCCAACCCATCAAGGAAAAAAAAACAAAACACCACTTTCATGATTTTCCAACTCTCCTATCACACATTTGAAAGAGGCAGCCTCTAAATATTTATACATCCTTTTCATATACTCTCAAGCTTTTCTCTCCCTTACACAACACCTACAAAACAGAAACAACCCACAGACAAGGCTGAAGGTATGCCAAGACCCTGCACTATAAAGTTTTTTTTGTCACCTTCCTTGGTGAAGATCCTATGGATCCACTTCAATTGATGGAGTTGCAAACAACTTCCACAAGAGATCTGGGGCTGTAACTAGGGCACACAGGCAACAGAATAAACAAGTCAAATAAGCCTAAAAATACTATATAATACTGTAAAACATTTCTAGAAACCTACAAAACACTGACAACGTGTTTCAGTTGAAAAAATACCTAAAACCAAAAGCAGAGTTCACAACAAGGTTCTTGCATCAAGTCAATGGTGACATCTGGTCCTGCAGATCAATGTCTTCTCCTAGGTCCAGCTGTGCCTTTCCCTGCTGGCAGCACCATCCTAAACTCCTCCTGCTGGAACTGCTCATACTCCTTGCTCTGAACAAATAACACTTAAGAGAAAAAAATTACTCTTCTGAAGTTTAAAGCTAACTTGATTTAACCAAAAATGAGTGAGAAGCATTTATATGGTTGGCTTTACCAAGAGAACGGAGGTGAGGAGGGCAAGACTCTCTGCTGGCATCACAGCCCTAAGCAAAGCGCACCTTTACCTATACCCTCAGGAAAAACGAAGCTAAAAGTTCCCTTCCTAGTCTAAGACTTTTCTAACTGACACACTAAAACCCTACATAGCAGCTCTACAAAAGAGACTAAAAAATGGAAAAATGTTCTGCTGATTGTATCATTGATCTCAAAGGGCCTTTTCCAACCCTTCCCCAGATGGGCAAGACCCTCTGGACAAGCACATGTCTTGCTCAAAGCAGCAAGCAGAAACCCTTCTCACCCTCAGGATGAATTATTCAAGTTTATCATTAATTTCCTTGAGATTTGGGCACATCTCACCATCTTCTGCACAACAGGAGATCCCAGGACCAGAAAAACAACCTTCACTCGAGGAAGGTCTTGGTTCAGCTCTGGTTTGAAAGCACAGGCTGCTCCTTTGATGCCCTGCCAGAAATGGCCTCCAGTGAGGAAGCCCGGGATAAGTCACTCCACCAGCAGAAGGAACTTGCCAATCTGGATTGAAAAGCACAGATGAAACTTGGGATTTTTCTCCCTGCCTTGTCATCTCCACTTGTGCGCAGCAATTCTCTGTCATTGCATGCTGCCAGGCAGGCAGTGCAGCAAAGGAAAAGCAAAAATACACGGCAGAAACGGGGAGGGCCTGCCAACCAAGGCTTTTTTCCTAAAGACAGAAAAACTGAGACAAGGGGGTGTTAAGGGACTGAAAGGATCATCTGATAATAGCACCATAAAAGCTTTTTTTCTTTCTTTTTTTTTTTTTTTACTGACTTGCATGAATTCCAGTTGGCATAGGGGTTTATTGCTTTCCACACCTGCAGAGTTAGGAGCCAAGAGCTCATACCACCTCACCTCTTTAAATACTGTGTCCTCTAATCTGAGTTAGTTCATACATGTTCAAGAGTTAGCCCCAGTTTGCTCTTCAACTAGGGATAAACACATCCAAAACGGATCTATTTTATGGTTATATAAGATGCAGGGGGCAAGATAGTCTTTTATTGAAAATATAACTTCTTGAGTATTAAAGACTAAAAACCACCACACAATTTTTTTTCCCCACAGAAAATCCATTTTGTTCAATGGTTGGAGGCAAGGCATTTCTTTGCTTCATTCGCTACCACAATGTATTACTATTCAAAAGCATATTAAAAAGGAAAAACAGTAGTAACTTCTCTGCCTTTTCAGTTCAATTTGGCAGTTCTTGTAATAAAACTACTAATTCAACATGTTCTTTACTTAAACCAAACCAAAACTGCAGACCATCTGCTGTAGCTGCCGACCTTGCTCCACACTACGGCATTTGAAATCTCACTCCATGCCTCTTAAATTTTTTTTTTTTTTAATCTATCCAGCCCAACCACTAATTTAAAGGAAACTGCTGGATGCTCTAATTGACCCTGCTCTCTTCCTTCCCCAGTTTGTCTCTATAATTAGCCCTTCCCAGCTCAGCCTAGCAAAGGGAATCAGAAACCTTTCTGAGCCACACCCTGCAGACCACAGCCACTGCCTCATATTGTTTTTGCCCAAAAAAAATCAACATACTCTGCAGCATTAACTGCTTCAGGTCAAAAATAAAATTTGAAAATATGGACAAAGGCAGGAGCAAATGTGTATTCGCCTATTTCAGGCCTGGTGTGGTGAACGATGCAGCTAACCCAAATGAAAATTTCACCTGCAATAGGAATCCCTTAGGCATACTTTGTAACATGAGCAAAATACTTGTTTACCTCAAAATAGTACAGTTGCACAGCTGTCCAAGCTAAATTCACCTACCGAGGACTTGCACTGCCGCGTATCTCAGCACACACGTGAAACGCAGAATAATTCAGTTCTGCACTAAGGCCCCAGAAGGACCCACACCTTGTTTCTTGAGAAATGAGAAAGCATGAAGAGAATGAGGAAAGGAAACACATTAAAAATATAGTCTTATCAGCAAACAAATGCCACCAAAGAAAAATTACTTCCCTACTTACCTCTACAACGGGCAACGATTCCTACCAGGTGACCAGAGCTGTGCTTATTTTTAGGTCGGTGGGAAAAAAAGAAAAAACAACCAATCCCAAAACAGTAACAAAAAAACCTCCTAAACCCAAGAAAACACACAGAAGAGTTCAGGTCTGGATTTGCAGAGCTGCTGAGCACTGGCAAGCGCAGAATGAAGCGGCAGTCCTCAGCGCTGCCAGCAAAAGCACGCGGGGTGATCTCAAAGCCTGCAGGTCTAACCTGGCCTAACCCATGTCCTCCGTGTCACCGCGGCACCTCCTCTCTTGGTCATCGCGTAAGGATTGTAGTAAGCCTCATGCAACCATCCAAAAACTAAACCAGAGGAATTTTTTCGGTTAGTTTTGAGCTTCGTTTCCTCCCATTTCGTCTCTCCCATCTCAAAAGTTCCAAAAGACCCAGCTCAAGAGTCTGTTCCCGAAGGTGAAGCACCCCAAGGTCTACAAAGCACGACACTGCTGTGCACCGAGTCCCTAACTCCCTATTTCTGCTCAACTTTCACACTTGACCTTGCAGCTTTACAATCATTTCGCACCCCACAAAGCATTTTTTGTTGAATGGAGCTGAGAAAGCAAAACAGTTGCATTTTTTTATGATTAATTAGTATTACCAGCTGAGACTGAATTTCTCCTCTTCAAATCCATCAGCAGCTGTTCACTAAGTATTATCCTGGCGTTTCAGAGCTACAGCTCCCCAAAGCACACAAATATGCATACTTCAACAACGATGAGGAATTTCAACATTTATACATTTAGAAAATTAAATTGCAGCTGGCGGGAGTCTCACTAATAGCACCAGCATCTGAACCCGTAATGATCCTTCACCTAAGGAAAATTGTTCGAGTTTTTTGAATACTTGTCTCCTCTACCCCCTGAAGAGCATACCTGAAAGAAAAGTATGTAGATTGATGCTCCCAGAAAACCTAAACAGTAGAAGAGTTGATCCAGCTTAAAAAAAACAAACAACCCAACAAACAAAACCCAAGCAACTACACACCAAAAAACACACCTTAATACACGCAGAAAATGGTCCATACTCAAATAAAAATAACTTAAAAATAACACAGAAAAACTGCACCTAAAACACATTAAATACCTGTCTGCGGGGTTTAATTTTTTTTTATTTTTGGCTTGAAAGAAGAGCTAGGATTGCATTCTTACTAGAAATAAACACTACACAAGAGAGAAGATTGCAATCTCCCCACCACAACGCTTGAATCACCAATATCAGGCACTGAACTACTTTTAGACTGAGGTTTTAAAATGAGTTCTGCATGTAATTGAAAATGGTTTGTATTTAGCACTGGAGATCTCGCACTGGGCCATTCGCTAGACTACAACAACTGCATAAAACTTCTCATTCAGCTTTTACTCCTCAAGTTTCACATCTTCCCGCACAAAACAAAAATGAAAGCAACATTCAAGTAGGACAGCTGCACGGAAGAGAAGCAAACCACAGGAGGAAAACCCCAGCGTTGCTGAAAACCCATCCTGCGAACGCTCCGAGTGAGATTCACACCTTCCTTCAACACGAACAAAACACAGGAAAATATTCAGGCAGAGGGGTTTTTTTCCCCTTGTTTCAGTTTTCAGATCTTATTCCTTTCCAGCAAAAACTTTTAGGTGGAGGAGGAATTATCAATACCACAAACACAGACTTCAGTGCTCACTTTTTTCCTCTATTTCATTATCCTTACCCCATATTTGCTGGAGGGGTGCTCCTTTTTTAATTATTTTTTTTTTGTCCTCATATTTATTGTATTGCTCACCACAACAGCAGCAGCTCTAGAGAGGTATTCAAATCACACAAATGGAGGGAGAGGAATAGAAGTAGAACACACAGCACAGCTGAACTCAGAAACAATATATTTGACAGCAGGCCTGCAGCTCCCCTCCTGTAATGAAAAAGGGATTTGAGCCTGAAACTGCACATGAGTCCACGTCTCCTCACAGAGCGGTAGCAAACGCGGTAGGGCAAGCAATGGGCAGCTGCTGCTAAGTCATCTCTCTTGGCAATTTCTTAGAGATACCATTCCAGCCTTAGAAGAAGAAATATTACCGCTAATATTTATTAATGCTAATGAATCCCTTAACCAAATCACTGCAGATTGCAGTGAAATCAGACATGTGTTTGGACATCTACAACTGTGCTTTGAAACAGGCTCTGTCCTTGGCACAGTCAAGATGTGCCTGGCAATCACTAGAGCTGAACAAGGTTATGCAGTGAAGGCACTTTGCTGTTTATCAAATCCTACCTGCAGGCTTCTCAGTTGCTTTTGGTTGCTTCATTCTGTTCATAGTTGAGGAATACTCTTAAGATTCCTCATTATCTGCGGCAGGCACCTCAAACCTGACCTCTGCTCTGCATTGTCCTCCTATCTCCTCACCTTCCAGGCACGGCGAAGTGCCTCCAGATAAGATTATCCGAGGCGATGGCCACGGCACGCAAACCTGCTCTTCTGACATGAAACGCAGGCGCCTGCCTGCACAGATCGTCCATGCAGCGGTCTTGCCGTGAAGGATGAGGCACGCAGCATGCGCCCTGGTTGTTCACAGAGACATTTCACCCCGCTCTGCAGACAAGGTGGCCCTAATCCAGACTGAGCCGCCAGTCCACTGCATCGCTCTCCAGCGAGCCCTTCCCACTGCAGGGCTCTATTTCTATTTTCCGATGAAAAGAAGCAGAAGCAGCAGTGGCTCTGCCTTTAAGCAACGTCTATCCAAGTCCCTTCTTCAAGCAGGAGTTGTTCAGCCACCCTTACCGCCACCACCAGCAACAAAACCCATGAAATTATCTCCCATTTACTGAGCAATTGGTGAATTAAGGAGCAGGGACCGGCTCTCCTGCGCTTTATGCTCCTCAAAAAAACAAACCCAGAAGGGTTATTTACCGACATAACCTCCCTCTTTCAAAAAAAGCTTATTCTGAAATCTTTAAAAGTTGGCTGGCATTGTTTTAATCAAGCGCTGCATTTCTAATGATCTACTGCATTCCATTATTTATTTATTTTTTGCCTAATGGGACCGCATTCCTTAACAATTAAATCATTTACTAATTTCTCCCAGGGGATGTTGTCCTATGCACCCAACAAGCATAAACCAACCTAACAGTTCTTACACAAGTACCGTAAAATTAAAAATCTCAATGTTTGAGAATTTTATTTCAGTCTATGTATTTATGTAAAGTAAGAAAGGACAGTAGACTTACGGAAGTCTTCTAAAGTAAATATTTTTAGTTAACTTGTTTTAAGTTCATCCCTCAAAACCAACCACGTAGATGCCGAATACAATAAAAGAATTCTTGGCGGTTTATCAAAAGCATTCATAGTCTGGGTTGGTTATAAAGCTCAGGTTTTTCAAAGTTACATCTATATGAATTAGATACTCCAATTCCATTAATATTCAATCATGATATATCATACCCAGGTTCATACACCTTTTTAAAGGTCATGCTTTACAAGTAATAGAAGACAGTCGTAAGAATTTTGATTAAAAAAACAGCACAGAGGCTGTCAGATTATCAGTGTTTGACAGATAAAAGCAAAGATCCTAAACAGGCATCTGAAGGAGGCGTAACTCTATGATTCAAGGTTATTTGCGGGATATACCAGAAGTCATTCAAGGTGGAGAGATCAGCAAATAAGGCTCACAAATTATATTGAAATCCACATATTTTTGCTATTTTTACATTAATAAAGGTGATAACTGAAGCAGCAAGAGGAGAAAAAACAGTATTTACATACCCAGTATGATCAGTTAAATCCTAAATAAATAGTTAACTATCAAAAAGTAAAGGTAGTGAATAGCAGCCCCTTCCACACCAAACACAGTACTACTGTGCATTACAATTTGTGTATTTTAAAACCTATTTTTCCTTTGCTACTGCACACAGTACCCAAGTGGGACAGACCACTGCTCTGTTCCCCCTCGGTCCCAAGAGGTACCTGCAGCAACTCCAACGAGCCGAAGGATGGAAACCAAGGTGATTTCTCTAAGGAGCTGAGCACCTGAGTGTTCAGCTTTGGGCCCCTCACTCCAGGAGGGACATG
>JAVJGJ010000060.1:981081-1001548 GCA_035590215.1 Microhierax caerulescens
TGCAGGACCAGGACCCAGACCCCCGCCCCCCCCCCACAGCCCGAGGCACAGGGCAGCCGGCCGGTGCTTCAGCTTCTCTTTATTGATGGACAGTTGTGCTCTGCCCCCCCGGGGGCCGTCGGGGTGCGGGGTGCGGGGGAAGGCGCGGGGCGGGGGAGGAAACACGACTAACAGGGATGGCGCTGCGAGGGGAGCACGGGAAGCTCTTTGCACACAGGTGGAGCGCGCTGGGAGCCAACACCCCTCTTCTGCCCCCAGCCCTGGGCAACCAACGGCCGCACCTTGGACTTGGTCTGCGGGGAGGGCTGTGGCTGGGACAGCGGGTGGCTGCACAGGAGGGGAGCGAGCAGCAGCTCGAGGGGTGTCACAGCAGAACCACTGACCACAGGTCACCTCTCCCCGTCCCCAGCACCCAGATCAAGGGGCAGCAGGGGAAGGGTGCGCGCAGGCGGAGGGCGGGCACGGGGCTCAGAGGGCTCCCAGCAGCGTACAGAACCTCCTACGCTGGCTCCAACATACGTCAGGGCAGGAATTCACTACGGGGAGAGGTTTTTAAAAAAACTAAACACTTCAAGTATTCTTTTTTTTTAGTGATTTAAGGTCTCTTCCCCCTGCTGCTGCTGCACTGGGTGGTGTTTAGCAACCTACATCCACTCTAGGGACAAGAACAGCGCAAGCTACGTCTGGTCTAACGTGAGGGGAGAGGGGAGCGGAGGGGAAGGGGGAAGGAAGGTGGTTGCTGGTTGCAGCCAGTCGTTCAGGGAACGGGCACCACACGCATGGTGTTGGTGTAGCCAGAGCCAGGGCGCCAGCCCGTCAGCACGATGACCAGGTCACCGCTCTTGAAGAACCCACGCGCTTTGCCTAGGAGAGAAGAGAGGGAGGCATCAGAAGCTCAGGTCCTACCACCGTCAGCTTGCCACGTGGCAAGCTTGTCACCCCCTCCCCAGGCCACTGAGATGTAGAGAGGGGCAGGCAGCTTGTTCCACAGCAGCCACAGCTCTGGGTCATTATTAAAACCCCGTCCTCCTGCTGCCCACCCCGTGGGGACCCTGTGCCTCTGCTCAGGCCCCTCTGCAGCACAGGAGTGTGAAATTCAGCAGCACAGGATTTGCAGAGGAGCCGGAGGAAGGAGTCACCCCACTCCGGGCTTCGCTTCTCTCACAAGAGCAAGGAGCACCACAGCTCAAGCACTGAGGTGGCTGTTAACCTGGTTTTCTGCTGGAACCTACTTTAAGGCAGCTGTGACAAACATACTGTCCCATTTCCCAACCGGATGCACTTATGCTTACACAACTGCTGCTCCCCCGTTTCCCAACTGGATGCTGTTACCACATAGGCAGCCAGTTACCCTCCCTTGGTCACCCGTCCCCACCAGTAACCCCAAAAGCACCACCACAGCCCACCAGCCCATTCCCCGGGTGAGGCTAGAGCAGCGTCACTCACCAACGTTCATGCCCAGGTTCACACGCAGGTCCACATCCTCCGCCCAGGAGTCATGAGCTGGTTCTTTGCACAGGACTGGGAAGATGCCCCGGTAGAGGTGAGCCTGGCGTGCCGTCTGGTCATTGCGGGTCACAGCGATGATGGGAGCCCTCGGGCGGTACCGGGACACCAGGTGTGCTGACCTAGAAGGAAACCACACCAGGAGGTGAAGCACCACGCTGCAGGCACAGCCACCTGAGGAAGCCTGTGTACAGCCAACACAAGAGCACAAGCAGCAGCAAGGTGTGAGCCTGGAGGGCTCCACAAAACCCCTGGAGGGACACAGAGGATGGCCACAGGAGATGCTGCGAGAGCCAAGCTCACCAACAAACCAGCTGCTCTGCTGAATTCTCAGTTAGGCAACTGGGCAGACCACCACCAAGGGCAGTCTGGTCCCCGGTGACAGTCCCTGCTCCTGGTGAAAATCACCTTGCTTCCAAGGTTAGAAAGTGCCATCTGGGTGTTTTGGTTGCAAAAACAAGCCTTTATTTGTCTCTGTTGCTATGTTAAGGTGGCGAGGTGCCATTTATTCTGGCCTCTGCAAGTAGTCCTTGGCATCTCAGTGGGGGTCCCTGCAAGTTCCCTCTGTTTTGAGGAGCTCCCGGTTTATGGGATGGCAAGTGCCCATGCCAGCAGCACTCCCCAAAGCTTGCCAAGGAGGAAGCCATTTGCCTCCCAGCCACGTTCACCTGCTGAAGCCAGCAAACAGGCCGGCTCCTCCACACAGAGCTCTGCTCTTGCACCCAACAGCAAGCAAACGCAACAGAGGCCAAAATGGAGAGCCGGGCACAGTCTCCTTAAAATAGCAAGCAGCACACCCCGGGTGGGGACTATGGCTTCCCTTTCCCCAGGCACTGCAAATAAACGGAGGTTAACACTGCAAGGCGCTGGCATTTACAGCTCCGTCTTTCTGATGAGTGTGCCGGTACCTCCACTAGCTTTTGCAGCCTTGTTTAGTGGAGCCAAACTCTGCAATATTCAGATTCAAACATCACTGCTTAAGGTAGGCAGTAGCAGTCTGCTTGAAGCACCCAAACACACGTGCCAGCTCTCAGACAATCCTTCCCACGCTGTCCAAGAAATCTCCTGGTAGCTCTAGCAGATCCAGGTACTCAAAGGCTGTAACAGAATCCACAGCTAAAAATATTCAAATATCAGAGTTCAAATCTCTTTAAAAAGGTCAAGTGTAAGACTGGAACCTTTTACAAAGAAACATTAGAAGCACGAGGGTATCCAGAAACTCACTGCTTACAGTCACTCCTCAGCTCTGCAGAAAGTGGCTGCTTCAAATCATTTTAAGCTGTAAATTTAGGTGAAGGATTCACCGGTGGTCCAGATCTTCAGGGAGACCATGCCCAGTGCATATAATCACGTCTGATGCTGCACTATGTTTTTGGTCTGAATCCAGTGCAAGAAATTCAGATTGTCTTCCAGAAAGAATTCTGAGACTTATGGTCAGGCATGCTTTGAGAGTGGGCAGCCCAAGTTCCTCTAGATGAAAAACTGGATCAGCGAAGCTTCAGCTCCCTTTCCAAAACTGGAAGAGTGAGTCTCTACTCAGCAGTTGTCACTGTCACTGGACAGGAATCCCAAACTATATAGTTCCAGTGCATCTGCATTGTTGTCTCTCACCTGCAGCCAAGGCACTGAGCTCACCTGAGTGCAGGCAGCACTTGGCTGCTGGGTGCCTGCCAGATGCCTGCCTGTTCAGCAAGATTACTTGCAGGCAGGCACAGTGAAGCGTGTAAGAGAAAGTTTCCAACACTTTCAGTTTCCCGGCTAAGTGGCCCCTCTTCACCCCTTGGGCTTAGGCAAGCAGGACTGATGCCCAAAAGGTTCAGCAAGGGACCAATAATTTGGATGCTACTACAAAAAGCCAAGGCCTTGACTTAAAAAAAACCAAAAAAAAAAAAACAAACAAAAAAAACCAACACAAAAAAACCATAGATTCTGCATTCACTGAACTTATGTCTTACTGTTAAATGGAGGACTTCTTGCCAAGAAGTTTGAATCGAAGCTGCAACACTTATTTCCCCTTGACTCTTCCAGCCAGCGCTGCTGGCAGAGATGCCATTTGCAACAGCAAGGGGAGGCAGGGCTCGGTGCCGATGCCACGCTGGCAGAGGCAGGCTGAGGAACTTGGAGGTTACGTATGTGCAGATGTTCAAGATGTCTGCCCATCTCCCGAGGAACCAGCACTGCAGGCAGGCGGCCTGGGCTCTCAGTCGCTGCCAAAACCCAGGCTTCACTGTGACAGCTCTAGTCTTTCAAAGCCATCTTTCCGAGTCTCCTTCCCCCACCCTGTCACAAAACGGGCTTGACCTGAGGGAACCTGTCACCTCCTACCTTCCAGACTTGGTGAGGACAATAATGGCCCCACTGCAGCACTTGAAGGACGCTTCCACAGCGCCAACAGCAGCAGCCTCCGTGGGATCACAGTTCAGGGAAGTCAGACGACGCAGTTCCTCAAACAACTGCCTGTGAAAGATGGCGGCTTCGGCCTCCCGGGCAATCTATAAGAGCAACATGCGCGTTCGGGAAGACAACACTCACGTCAGTCGCTCAGGGCAGCACAGGGCAAGGTGAGGTGCTCTATCAGGAAGGTGTCACACAAATACCATCAGCTTTTGATATCAACAGTTACCAATTAGCCAGCCCAGATTTAGTTCAGCACATTGGGGTGATGGCCACAAGGCTCAGCCACCCGAACAGCACACCCTTACAGAGGAACCATTCCATTTTCAAGGTTTCTTTTCCAAATTGGTGGCACCTACTGAGTCACCTCACCCTGCCAAGCCCACACTCAGGTGACATTCATGCCAACTGCCAGGCACTCTCGCTCTGCTCCTGCCTACCTCGAGTCCCTCCCTGACACACAGAAGTCAACTCAGACCACAGCAGTTATGCAAGGCTGATACTGAAGCAGTGAGCTGCTTGCTCAATATTTGCAGCGTTAGAAGGGAGCGTGCTTTTGCTCATGGAACGTACTGGCACCAAGTCCCCTCTCTGAGCCCTACCTGCCAGACTCGGTCAGAACTATCAGGGCTGGAGCTAAGCACTTAAAAGAGGCCTCCACTGCGCCTACTGCCATGGCATCGGCAGGGTCCCTGTTGTTAACACTGAGGCGGAAAATTTCTTCAAACAGCTGACGATGAAACATTGCGGCCTCAGCCTCACGAGCGATCTGCAGGCCCGAGTAAGAGGGAAGGAGGAGAAAACAGGAAAGAAAAGAAGGAAAGATACACCAGAGTAACATGAGATCACGTTCATTTACTTGATTGTCATAGTAACGCATGCAAGAGGATATTAAAGGTTAAGCTGTGAAACTTTTTGGCTCTCAGGTTGTCAGTTTGATGAATGCAACCCAGTCTAACATGCCACAGCCGCGCTGGCTGGTCCACCATACTGTTTAACTGGTAGGCCCTGGTCACTGGGCAGGCATTTCAAAGGTGGCATTCTTGCTGTCTTTTTGAGTCCTTTCAGAGCAGGCGAACACACACTGCTTTTCAAGGACCAGAGCAAGCCAGCTCAGAGTGAGACTGCGCTTTTTGTGGCTGTTTATTACTTCCTCAAGAGATTCTCATGGCATCAACCAACCTGCTGACGGTCCTGCCTACAAATCCTCAAGAGGAAATCTCTGTAGCTTCATGACCCCACTTCATACTCTCCCAACACCACACAGCACAGCTGGAACTCTCTTTGTGGAGCCAATATGCAAGCAATGCACTTTCAACATCACCCCTGAAGTTGGGAGACCATCTCTTTCAGCTTCATTAGGTTTAGTTTAACTTGAGAGCCAATGAAGTTTCACCTCGAAGTGCTATACCAACTTTCCCTTCGGTACAGAGATCAATAGGAACAGGACTTCCTTTTATAGGGTTGTCACAGCCTGTATGTTGGGGCGTCTGTACCGTGCCAGACAAGAGGTACGGGCACAACCAAAGGCCTTCTGCTCAGGCCAAGCACTTGCAACAGGTTTAGTAATCTATTCGTCCCAGTATGCTGGGAGTCACTACATTTAAAAGACAACTCTCGTCACAGAAGGTTGTACTAGGCCCTGACAACCCAATAAAGGTGCCTTGCAGAGACCAGAAAAGCATGCAAAGGTTGATCACCTTTTCAAGGACAACTTCATCCAGTTACTTCAGAAAGTGAGCAGCCGCTACACAAAGCGTAACAAGTCGATGTTTAAGCAGAGGCCAAAGTGCCATAGTAGTGAAAGCTCTGTAGGTAGACCCCTTCCAAATAAGAATTTTGCTACTCTAGTGTTAATGAATTATTTTATGTGATGCTAGGATTTATCCCTCTTCCAGAGATATCAGTTTAAGCCAAAGTAGTTAAGTATCTTATGTCTAAAAATAACAGGACATATGTGACAGGCAAGAACAGCAGTCCAGTGCCAACTCTAGTCCTGAGGCAGTCAGTTTTGTTGCTGCAGGCTTTACACTTGCCATTAGATAAAATGGAAGTATTTGCCTCAGAAACGTACTCCAAGCACAAGAGCTGGTAGCCAGGCAGTTTATTCTTCAGCTCCTGGTACAAAGGTAGGCCACTCTGCGTAACACAGAGTGAAACTGAGTTCAGAGGGAAACCTGCATTCCCTAGTTCTTACAGGGTATGTGTACACGTGTCCGCTTTGACAGTGGCTGCAGAAAGGCACAGCAATTCTTAATGCCACAGCACAGCTGGCTTCACTCATACAAAAACAGCTCAAGGGTTTCCAGTTGGTACCAGGGTGGAGGCAGGAGAAAGGAAAACAAAGCAGCCATTTAAGCCTTGGTCCCATTAGACAGCATGGCCAAGGTGGCATTTGAAGACAACTGTGGGCCATGGACTGGAACTGGAAGAAAGCCCGCTCCCACAAGTGGGAAACAGCCTGCCCCATGTTTGAAAGCTTGCTACTAAACTCGAAGCACATGTCATTTTTGCCATAGAGATGCCATCCGCTGAAGAGCAAGCTCATTTCTACAAGGCTAGCTGGAAAGGAATCACAAAGCAAAACAACTACAGGCCAGGGATAGGCAGGTCAAGCCTTTTAGAGAGGTGCAAGGATACTACAGAGCGCAGACCCTGATTCGTATCACAGCCCACATTTGCTGCCAGTATCTCAGTACAGAGGGAGCTTTCCCTGGAATACTCTGACAGCAGCACTGGATAAACAAATATATAAACCCAAACTGATACCAGTTTCAGGCTAGGGACGGCATACCGGAGCCGCTCTTTACCAAGGGTAAGGTGCTCTCTCCCTGCTATGACTGCTTGACCACTTCAAATCAAAATATTATCTGCTCTGGCCATGCTGCAGATTTTCAGACCGTGGTTATTCAGGGCACTATTGCTGGGCAGGGCTTCCCCCAACTAACACCAAGTGAATTAGCTTAGAAGAAAGATCCTGACTGTACGGGAATGTGCTCCCACCATCACAGAATGAGCACCTTGCTGCCTGCACCGTTACATGAAATAAAGTGAATCTGTATTTGATCTTCTGCACAGAGGGTTAAAGCCTTCAGCATTTCTCCAGGGGCCTGGCAGAGTGGACACCACTATCTTCAGGTCTGCAGGAAGAAGGAAGCACGCGCAACAGATCCTGAGCTCAGGATACAGGTACAATACAGCCTGCCTGATTCTAAAAATTAATGCCAGAATGGAAACTCAGGTTTAAGGTTTGCTGCAGCAAGTTTCTAACTCCTGGTATAAAGTCAACCCTCGTGATTTAGGGTGTGAAAACTGAGGAAGAACCTTCTAGGTGCACTGTTAGCATTCAGCCTGTAAACCAGCAGTCACTGCCCAGTAACCATCAAGTCATTTTGCATTTCCCACAGGCCAAAAACACCACTCCATATTGACAAGTTAGAGGTAAAAGATATTTACATAATGCACTGCAAACACACACTAGCTGAGTTGATTAATCTATATAACCTGAATTGCGAATAAAACTGGTGAGAGTTATCACTGCTGTGATTCACAGCACTGGTAACTGGGGAAGAGCAACACTTGTAAATACTTAACATCAGGGTTTTTATCAGCTGAAACGCAAGCTGGGTGAACTCAAAGCAGAGCAGAGGTTTCTGGCAGTTTGGGCATGCAAAAATATATGGTGCTGTCAGTACTCATGCAGCAAACACCCCCAACACCAAGAGCACCAGGTGCTGAATGCAACAGTGCTGTAAATCAGACTTGAAATCCTCGCCCACCCCTCATGGAGAAGTCAGCCAATACCTTTCATTACCTAGAGATAAACAGCTTAAGCAGCTCCTTGACCTTGGAGAAGTTTAAAGCATTTAATATGCCACAATGAATAGGGCATTTGAAGAAACTCCTACCAAGGTAACAGTAAAAACCCCTTTACCCTGCCCCTAAACAAAAAAAATTAGCAGGAGAAATCTGAAGTTTTAGATTTCAGAGCACTACAGAGCAGTTCTCCGCTCTGTGTGACAATAGTTTGGAGCACACAAAGTGAGGTTTCAGACCCCCAGGACCATGCTAGGTCAAAAAAACCTCACAGCAGGTGTGTAAACAAAACAAGCACTCCAAAGTGATGATAGGTGCTGCCACCTAGCACCACACACATTTGTAGCTTCAGGTGCCTGGCTGAGATGGAAGATGCAGGACAACCTGTGGGAGAGGCTCCCCACCAGAGCAAAGGCAGTACTCACAGCGTGCTGCATGCGCACAGCCTCAAGCGGGTAGTCTCCCTTGGCAGTCTCTCCAGAGAGCATGATGCAGTCTGCTCCATCCAGGACGGCGTTAGCAACATCGCTGCCCTCAGCACGGGTTGGACGAGGCTTCTTGATCATGCTTTCCAGCATCTGGAAGAGAACAAATCCAAAGAAATCAAGACACTGCAGAAGGAAGCAGCTGCTTTTTCACAAGTGCACCTCAATACACTTTACAAACAGGGCAGAAGACAGGATGCAGCCTAAGGACTCTAGGAGAAGACTTCTGTGGGTCCAGGACAGAGAGGGGCCTGGTCCCTAACAAGCTTTGAATTCAAGCATCTACCAGCAAGAAAAAACACCCATTTAATTTTGTACCTGTTCTAGATTTACTCCTTTTCCAGGGAGATTTAACCCACGCAATGTTACAGACACAATACTCCAATGTTTCACTTCAATTTTTCAGCACAGGGCTTGGCCCAAGGAACTCTCAGCTCTTTAGAGACAAGGATTACATTAGACTTCTTTACAAAAGCTCAAATCCAGCCACACGTTCCCAAATTAGCATCTAGAAGTTTGATTTTTCCACCTAGAAATAGGTATACAGCAAGGTCTGCACCAACTAAAGTCATCTTCATCCAACACAAGATTTCAAGTTCCTTATATTACGTACAGGTGAGTAAACTCGGAACAGCTACCACCACTGCGTCCTAAGCACCCACTCTGAAGAGAGAGGATAACAGGACAGCTTTCCATGAGGTCAGCCCTTCCCACCGCCTTCGCTCAGAAGCCAGTGTAACTCCACACGCCACAGCCTGGCCAGCTCTCCTATCCCCCTCAGGTGCTCAGCTTTGTTCCGGCTGCAGCTCAGCACTGGGCAAACAACGCTCATTTCCTCGTGAAACACTGCCTGGGGCGGCATTTCTGTAGCAATACAGGAAGAGGAAGAAGCACATGCCACTGCAAATCAGACCTTGTCTGACTCCACTGTCTTGAGACAGCTTTCACCTCCACAGGCTGCGCACAGAGCAAGCACAGGCAGGAAACAAATCAGCCCTCCCAGCACCTGAGGACTGTCCATACATGATCCCTACTGGAACCAGTGAAGCCGAACATCAGCTCTCCCTCACTCACTAGCAGCTCCCAGAATAATGAGGCAATGGATCTTCTATGCAGTCCCTTCTGACACTGCGGCGTGGGCACATCTTGGAAGGTACCTGGGAACCTTAGCAAGTCTTCTCTATTAGACACAGATGGGCTGCTGCAAGATGCCAAGGCCAAGCATGTGCAGTTTTTCTCTGGAATTTGTTTAGTCACCCCAAAAGGCTTGTACTGCATGAGGTTTTTTGAGGGGTAAAACCTTCAGCAGCCACACAAGAGGTCCTGTAACCTTACTGGGGAAGATCCCAAACATACATTTAGAAGAAATGCCTCAAAATAAGCTGTTCAGCTATGAGAAAAACCTCTTTGCTCTTCGCATCTCACCCTCCAGCAAATGCCAGCCAGCCATGACAGCTAGTGAGTCACACCCTGCCAGACTCCAGCAGTTTGAAGCTAACATTGCATTTTGAGTACCTGAGTGGCACAGATGACTGGTTTGCCAGCCCTGTTGCAGCGTCCAATCATCATCTTCTGGGCAAGGAAGACTTTTTCAGCAGGGATCTCGATTCCCAGGTCACCACGGGCCACCATAATGCCATCACTGGCCTCCATGATCTCATCGAACCTGACAGCAAGAAAAGAGGTTTGTTACCCTATTTGCTCTGCAGAGCACCTTCCTCTTTGCTCTGTCCCCCCGCTCTGAGAGGGAGCATCGTTCTGGAGCACGATATGCAGCTACACTGTCAGTGCATGAGCTTTCCAGGTGCCATTTTGGTACCCTGTAATGCCAAGGTAAGAGGAAGCAAAACAAGACCAAGTCATAGCACATCTAGAGTGCTATGTAAAGCTTTCTAAGGCTATACAGAGACAGATAGAGGGGAGAATGAATTGATCCCAGATATTTTAGTCTGATAGTTTGTAACAGACTTGGCAATTCCCACACATTAGCTGACCAATTTGTATCCAGAACAGCAAGTTTAAGCTCACACACACTACAAAAAAATACTGCGGATTTTCCAAGGATGCAGGGAGATTGTGACACCGTCCCCACGAGCTCAGGGCGCATGACAGTTACTCTGTTCATACTGTAGCTACATCAAGTCCCACACACATGGCATTAACTGATGGCTCACACTACCACCTTGTTACTCAGACTGGTAAGTCTGCTGCTGCTGGCAAGCCACAGACCAGGAGTTCTGACTACAGTGTAAAAGGCCTTGTTCTTTCATTGACACAGTGGGGCAAGCCTAGAATGTCACCTGCAAAAAGCTCACCTGCGCACACCCTCATGGTTCTCGATCTTGCTGATGATCTTGATGTTCTTTCCCTTTTCCCCTAGCACCTTCCTGACAGCATGGACATCAGCAGCTTTGCGGATGAAGGAAGCAAACACCATATCCACATTCTGCTCCACACCAAATTTTAGGTCCTGAATGTCCTTTTCAGAGACTGCAGGCAGGTCAACTGCAGCACCAGGCAGGTTCACTCCCTTCTTGCTGCCAAGCATACCACCGTTCTCAATCTCTGTCATGACATAGTCAGTGCCTGAAACAGAAGCATTCCCACAGTCAGTGTTTACTGGGAAGCTCCCCAAGGCCAGCTCCCACACCACCTCCTGCCTGAGAACAGCAGCGCCAGCAGCAACTGCACATGATAAGAAGCACATCGCTGGATTCTTCAGAGAACATATCTATAACACAAAAGCTTGCAGTTTACCCATAGGAGCACAACAGACTGATTTAAAACTGCTTCTGTGCTGTTCTTGGAAAAGGTGCCATTTATTGTGTGCAGGAAGCTGGGAAGGCCCTCCGCCCCCCCCCCCAAAAAAAAAAGCTGCCAGGTTGCATTTCTTTACACAGGAGCCCTGTAATACCAAACCGAGCACCCCAAAAGCCTCACCTCCATCTCACTACACATTCTGGGATTACAGGCAGTATCTTGCAGCTAGAACCACATACTCCTTTAACATACAACTGCAAGCTAAACCACAGTTACTGGAGGGAAAGCACAAATATGTTCTGAGGAAAAAAGAAGCAGGCATAGCTGGAATGGTGGTTACCAACCTTTCTCCTTAACCAGCAAGGAAATCAGACCATCATCCACATAGATTTTGCTGCCTACTTCTACAACCTTGGTGAGATTCTTGTAGTCCACCCACAGCACATTCTCATCACAGTTCTCCATAAAGGCATTATCCAGGGTCACTTTGAGTGATGCACCCTTCTTCAGCTCCACTTCTGCTGTGCCACTCTGTGTGTCAAAAGACGCATCTCAGCAAAATCAGTAAAACCAGCACACAACCACCTCCCAGCCTGCAGTAGTTTGTTGAAACTTCTGGTAGGCAGTTCATTACCTCATTCCACAAAAACATTTTTTTTGTTTGGAAAAGGCCACAGGCATAACACACTATCTAGTCTCACATAGTGGGAAGAAGAAAAAAAAAAATAAAAAAGGAACTTACTCCCTTAATGAGTCCAGTTCGGATTTCAGGTCCCTTAGTATCCAGTGCAATAGCCACAGGTCTGTAGGTGATGGGATCAGAGGCAAAGCTCTCTGTAGCTTCTCGCACATTCTTGATTGTGCCCTCATGATACTGGCAAGGAAAGAGATGGAAACATTCAGGTCACTTCTACTCCACCACTTACGGAAAGTATCACTACACACCCTAAACTGTGCCCAAGTTGACAGCTCTGCTCTCACATTATGCTCAATTTCAGGTCTGGCTTGAGAATTTTATTCAGACTAAGCTTCCAAAAAAACAATGAAGTGAGGATACAAAGGCCTTCCCCACATGAAAGCAGAACCTGGCAGTTATCTAGCTCTGCCTTCAGTGCTCCCAGTTCTAATCCCAGAAGGACAACTCAAGAAGAGCATCCAGGCACTCGGCTGAAGTGATTTTCCATCAGGACATACACTTGCCATTTGAAGGTGGCCCACCAACCAACAGGCCTTTGGGAAGAACGTTTTCAGAAGCTTTGCTGAACACGGGGCCTATTCAACACGGCGAAACATTGGCAGCACTGGCAGCTGGGCGATTATGTGCATGGAAAGACTCCTTAATGCCAGAAGGACGGCACAGCTAAGCAACTGCCCCACATGGCTGTTCTCCTCCCATCAAAGCATGGAAGGGAGGATGCCATTCTCTGCATTGCCAGCTCCCCCACAGACTTCAAGCCTGACCCCTCTTATCAGTCCCACAGGCGAGCAGATGGACAAGCTTTTTTAGAACTCTTTGGCTTATATTTCCCCTAAAGATAAGAGGACATTATCCACTTAAGTATTTTGAGTTTTATTTTGAGAGCCAAAGAAATCACAGCTAGATGTTCAAGACTCCAGCACCATGCACCCAGCCTCCAAATTTTCACATGTGCAAGAGCAGCTTACTAGTGCTGCCAGCTTCCCACCCCAACTACCACAAATGCGCTTCAGATGACCATCAGATCAGTTTACTTTACTTGCTTAAACAACATTAAGAGATAACCTTGACTGCAAATTGTGTAACACTTGACAGACTTTTGTAGATAAAAAATGCCCCTTCCCCTCCGTGCCACAGGCCAACAGCCTTTGACCTGACTCGCCTGGGAATACCCAGCTCCTCCCACGCCACTCACCAGCCTCCACGAGCCCCACACACTGACTTCAGCATGGTGGGGATAATAATCCAGTGCTAGAAAGCCAGGGCCGGAAAAAGCCGTGCTAAAGTTCGTGTGCATGCTCTCAGCCAGCGATACACCACAACTGCTAACTCTTTAGAGAAGGAAAAATTATTTTTTTTTTATTGATTGAGTGTGCAAGTTGGGACTGAGAAGGCCCCAACTCTTCCAATAACCACAGCCTAGATGGATGCAGTATAGAAAATCTGCCCAAACAATGCTATTACATTTCTCTGGGCCCAGTCACCAACAATTTCTCCTTTTTAGTTTGACAGCGAGGTCTAACTGCCTTCTGTCTAGAGAGTGTCTGACTTCCTCAAGTTACCTATGCAGAACAGGAATGCAAGCAGAATTTGGAAATAAAAGCAATGTTTTTTCTATATAAAAGCAAAGTTTAAGCCCTGTTGAAGGCTTTGGGGTGGACGCAAGAATAGAAGCACTCGACAGATGAAAACTCTTTGGGGCTTCACTGGAAACTTAAAGTGTTCTGGAGGAACCAGGAGGGAACTCAAGACTGGCTATGGCTATGGCTGACAAGACTCAACAGGAGTCAGCAAGGCCAGACTCCACTGTAATCCAACTTGATCTGCATGAAATGTGCAATTCAGACCTCACCCAAAGCAGAAAGCCACAGTCCCTGTCCTTGACCTCAGCTAACAAATACACAAACCACAGCAGCAGCTCCACTGGGCAGTAACAGTGTGAAAATTCCCAGTTTCAGCCTGGCCACCAACTCCCTGCCAAGCCACCCACCTGGCCCACAAGCCAACCAGCTGCAGGATTTGACTACTGAGAGGCAGGGTTACTCCACGCTACCCTCTCTTCAGGCAGATTTTGCTAACTACAGCCCATGCACTGACACTATCCCAGGGTGTTTAGTCAAGGTCTGATGGCCGTCCGCAGTTAAGCATCAGACCTTTCAATTTTGACAGTGCCCTGTGGCCTTTAAAGGCCACGAGGGTGAGAGGCCAAGCTGTTACACACCACGAGGCCCACGGTTCAGTAAGTAAAGACACCTACAGCTGCTACTGGCTACCATCTGACATTTCGTAAGCTGGAGGGCTGCCAGGGTGAAAAAACTCAATGGCAAGGCTCAGAGTGGCATTCCAGGCAACCTGGAACGGGATCCTTGGCTCCTCCAGTACCGCTGAGGACCTCTTCTATTTTTATCAGTAAGGGCTTGTCTGCCACAAAGTGTTGATTTCTTTTGACCTTGTTCTTATAAACTCACCGCACCACCTCCCAAGTACTGGGGTGCTAGCTTCATGACTGCCAGGAACACAACCAGGGCAGCCGGTTAGCCGAGCAAATCCAGGAATTCAATTCTTTCAACTAGGCACAGTAATTACTTCCAATCACTAACAGTATTCTTTTGAGACAAAGTTATTCATTGATTGCCTGCTTGCAAAACCCTCAGCAACGAAACAAGTGAGACCAGCCACTGATAGCTGTGCACTTGTGCAGTGGTGCTCAACAAAAGAGGGACAAATGTCCTCAGCTTCTGCTATTAACTGAGATGCAGCTGCCCCGTACAGCTAACAGGACGGGAGGAAGAACTAAAGGATTTCAAGGCAAGCACTTGGCACACGAGTGTCATATTCAGGTACCTGGCTCCCTGGTATAGACGGGTGTGGAACCAACCCGAACTGCTTTCAATACAGCTCAGAAAGCACACCTAAACATTACCAGCAATTACAGAGGCTCAGTATGTACAACCAGCATGCTTTCCCCTAAAGGAGAGCTAAATTTCACCTTCCCACACTAAGGCTGGTCTGGACAAAGCTGGATTTCCCCCTTTCCTGAGGGACGGGGTCAGCAGGCACAAACACACAGCCCAGCCAGGCCCATCCCAGCTCAGAGCCCACCCTTACCTCGTGGGTGCCATGAGAGAAGTTGAGGCGGGCAACATTCATTCCAGATTTAATCATTTCCTTCAGCTTCTCCACCGAGCGGGAGGCTGGGCCTAGGAGGAAGAAATAGTTTGAATATTAACTTTGTAAAAGTAATGAGATAACCCACACAAGCCAGGCTGCTTGTGTGGAAAAGGTATAATGGATGCAGACTTGCTGAGCGCTGAAGCAGCCCATCTCTACAGCAACGAAGATTGTTTAAATTTGCTTTGAGGAGCACAGCAGAACCTAAACACTTCCGATTTCCCTGGCTACTGGATTCACTCCTAGCAGTAACACAGGTTAGGCAGACATGGGAAAATCATATTTCAACACGCAATTTCATCCCTGGCAAGGGATGAAAGGTGAAGCCTTCTCGCAATTCTCTTAACAAGTTTCACCAACACAGGGGTTTCACAGCTGCCGTTCTCTATCTAGGAAACACCTACCAATGGTGCAGACAATGCCGGTGTTTCTCGCAATGGTTGGCTCTGAGTCGATGTCCAAGCGGCACATGTGCTCCAGGAAGGTGTCCGCCATGGCAGCGTGCAGCTGCTGGGTCTGAATGAAAGCAGTCCCTGCATCATGGTGCTTCGACATTGTTGCTGGAATCCTGTGTCTAGAAGAGAACAAAGTGGTACCAGGTTTAGGAATCACCCAGACTCGCTCATCAGGTGGAGACACCTACACACCCACGTGATGAATACGGAGGTAACAAGCAAGCTGCTACTGAGTCGAGCTATCTTTATGTTCCTAATTGAGAGTCGTAGATACACGCAAGACACTTCTATTTCCATGTCATCCCCCACGTACACCACCCAAAGCTCACCTGCCTTCTATGCAGATGTTCCCTTCATAGCTTCTCTTCATTGCCAGTCTTCCCTTGGAGCTACACAACGCAACAAAATTCAAGCACTTGAGTGTGCAGGCAGAGATTCTGCCTCCTCCCTCCCAGCTCTCGAGTCACTTCTCCTACAGGCCTCGACTGTTTCCCATCGCAACTGGGGACCAGGGCAGCTTGGTGCTAGTGCGACTGCAGATATGCTCTTACACAGGCAATCTTCTGCTGAGAAGCACCTAATCATGGCAAAGTCTGCCTAAGCTTAAAACCCATCCTTCAAACCTGTACAAGCAACCAGACTTGAGCTGATTTAAACACACCATCTTGGCAGAGAACATGCAAGAGACTCAAGATTTCTTTAATATGCTTAAGGTCCTTCTTCAACAGAGGACACCAGGGGTCTTCCCCATCCCCTGCATTCCCTGTCATCCAGGGCCACAGAGAACCACAAGGTTTAAAACTGGGTTGGGTTGTTGGTCTTTTTTTTTTTTTTTTCCTCAAATTTTGTATAAAAAAACCTGTCTGAACTCAGGCTCCTTGACCCAACAGGACTCGAGCATCCGCACAACAGCAGGAAGAGCTTGCAGCCAAGAGAAACCCCAACTGAAGCTTAACTGTCCACCGGAATGGGAGGACACTCATTTTCCATCAGCGCTGGTGCCCCCAGGCATTTCTAACTGCACATCTTGGGCCGCAATACAATACAATCAGGGCTGCAATACAATCGTTTTCTCAAGTAGCTGTGGCAGCTAAAAGCTGTTTGTCCTCTTCAACCTGCCCAGACTAGATTGCTGGTGTTCAAAAAGAGAGTGATGTAATGTAGTGGCTACTGGCACGGGCAGATCACTAGTTTTGACTTCAAACTTCATCCCCTGGGCATGCAGGCAATATTCAAAGCTGGCTGCTCTTTCAACATAAGCTGCCTTCACCTATAAGGTATGCTTTTAGCGCAGCACTTGTAGAAACATGGGCTGCTGCTCAGCCAAAAGCAGGGATAGAGCAGGGGGGTTTTGTTCTGCCTGCCCCAAGGAGACAAAAAACCCAACCCAATAAATGACAAAACGGTGTTGGCTGCACACACCAGCCAGCTCAGTGTATTCAGCTTTGAAAAAGAGGCACTAATAAACCCAAAAGCTTTGCCAAAGCTAGCAGGGCTGACCAGAACGAAGCCGTGCCTCTACGGCCTGCCATGAGTCTGCCCGGTGCCGCAGAGGCTCTGTTCAAGCCGACGCTCCTCCCCTCCGCACTTGAGCTCTGCAGACCTTCCCCACGTACGTGCAGATCGTGCAGATCCTCCTGCAGGCAGCCCTGACTCACCATCGCCTCGCTCCCATGCGGCATAAAGGAGTCAGGCCAGTGAAAACCATAATTTGTCCTGGCAAAGTCTCCTTTCTCTCAGCCCTGCCAGAAGCTGCTGACTCACCAGTCAGTACAAGAAGGTCTGCCCACATAAAAAGCCCGACAAAGTCTCATTATTATAGGAAAATATACTGGTCAGCCCTGAAACATTATGTTTTAGCCCTCTAACACTTGCTGCTGCATCCTCCAACACCTGCAAAGCAGCACTGGCTTCTCTAGATGCCAAAAAAAATAAGCCTTTGCTGGGAAATCACCTCTACACAAAAGCAGGTGAGCAGGTCTGCGCAGCTTCTAGGAACAAAGAGGAATATGAAACAACGGGATCCCAAGACAGAAATTACATCCACAGCATGACTTGGAAGTTTTTAAAAATAAGCATGTGAGCTCTCCCTGTCTCATGGAAATCCCCCACCCACCTGAAGACTTTATAAATAAAGATAAAGTAAAATTATGTTTCCAGTCAGAATCCCCTTCACAAGATTTTCCAGTAGTTCAGTGAGCTCAGAAAAATTAATCAAAGACACCATGACCTTGTCCAGGGGCGAGAGCAGAAACGCAGCAGCCAAGAAGTATCCCAAATACCCATCAGCCTGCAGCACTGTGCCCCGCTACCAACAAGCTTTGCTTTTTAATTCTGCCTCCTGCCTTCCATTACCACGTATTTACAAAGCATCAACTGAATCCCACTGGAAGAACCAGTCTGATAAATGTAACAGGAATGCCTGGCATTTCCCACTAGTCCAGACTTGTTTTTTTTTTTTTTTTTTAAATCAAACAGAGGAGCAAGAACTTCAAGGAAATCCAAAGACAGAGCCCTCAGTCTGAGCTGGGCAAGGAAGGGAGGGGTAACCTACAAAGCCTGAATGTTTCCAGCACTGAATAATCTTAATTCCTTCCTCAAGGAATAATTTATTAAACTCCAAATTTATTACTTGGGCTGCCTGTGCTTCAGGCAGGGCATCCCAAAGATGCTTGGTATCTCCCTGGCTCTTGAATATTCTAGAAAGAGCCATCTGAGGTCACGACTGTCGGTTTTGCATTAGGTTTTGCATTAGCGAGGTGACTAAACTTAGCCAGCTCATTCTGAGGTTGGCTGAGAGAAACCCTGAACTCCCTCCCCAAGGGCAGATCCGAATCCAAAGGTGCTGTGAGAGGCGGCGGCAGCAATCCCCACCCCAGCAATTCCCACCCTGGGCCAAGCCTTTGCTGTTATCAAAGGGAAGTGGAAACTGCAGCAGCAGGCATCACAGAGACTGTCCCCAGGCAGGGCAGGCGTTAACCACTGCCACGCTGAACAAAGATGTTTTACTGCCTGCAAAAGTTGCAGGCAAGCAGCAGGGAGGCTCGTGGTGAGCAATGATTCAGGTTTTATCGGTCTGCCTCACTTCCACAACCTGCTCACACCCAGCGTCCCTGGCCAGAGGCAGAAATGGTTTGAGTTAGAACTTACATTGCAGAAGTGCAGGGTTATGAAACCAGGCAGGCCTTCTGATTCCCAAAAAAAGCCTAAGCAAAACATCAGCTTTGTTCATTCCAGAACCTAAAGGCACTCAACAACAACAAAAAAAAAAAACAGCTCTGCAGCAAAGCAGGCTTTTAACACAGCCTGTCTGCTCCTCTCCCAGAGAGGGAGGACAACTGCTCTCCCCTGGGCAGCTGTTGCAGGAGGTGGCGTTGTGCCATTATGTAAGTACAAGATGGCCACCCCAAAATGCCATCTCTTTTCTGCAATGCTGGATGGGACCCAGAAGCCACCACCTGCTCCCAGCTGGTCTGTGCCCTCCCCAACAGCAAGCCACAGCTCCATAGGACTGACCCATGACTCTGCAGCAGAGATGCCTCTCCAGCTTTTTGGCAAATCAGTTATGGGGGACAGAAAGGTCAGGCCAGCCCGCACAGCATTGGGCCACATCAGCCTTTTCACTGCATGCAGATGGATTAGCCTCTCCATAGCCAAGCCAGCCCTTCCTGGTGGGCACAGGCATACAGGAGGCTTAAAAAAAAAAAAAATTTAAGTGAATCGAGGTGACAAGCATCACGTAACTGGTGAGAAGAAAGACTTATCTTGAGGGTATTTGTAGTGCAGGCACACCTACCGACTTCACCTTGCAGCACGTTGCTGTGACAGAGGACAAGGACCCTTTCAGCTTGGCCCCACACCAGCAGACTACCTAGTTGCTTCAAGGAAATCGAAGAAGTCTTTTTTGCATTATAAAAGAAAGTTCAGGGAGTTTTGGTTTTGGGTTTTTTTCACATTTGAATATAGCGAGGTGGAAGTACAGACCCTCTCCTGCAGGTTCGGTGCGCGCCCAGTGCTGGGTGGCAGCAGCACGGTACTGCAGCCCCATTCCCTACGTGCCATCCACCAGCACGCGCTGCAGCCTCGGCACCATCCTCCCCAGGGAGAACGGCCGGCCGGGAGATAAAGGACCAGCACGTGGTCCAGCCAGCCTAGGAAATGTTTTGTTTCTATCAAGTTGAACTATCAGCTTGGTGTCTAGAAAACCAATTAAAAACTGTGTTGGACCACTCCAGCTAACCCAAATGAAGTAAAGTTTTGGCAAAATTTGTGGCTTTGGGCAGATAAAGATAGGTAGTAAAGAAAGAAGCAGACTGCTAGAGCAACGGGCTCTGAGGCAGCACCACAGTCTCCACAAGCTTGTTATTCAGTGAGAGTGAAGTTTCTCTGAAGGGTTTCACAGGCAAGAATCCCCACTTCAAACACGTGGCTCACAGAGAGCTTCCTGCCTCGGAAGAAAAGGCCTTCCTTAATCTGGTGATGGTTGGGAAATGAGCTGCCATCAGCATGACCCATCAGGCCACCAAACTTTTAACTCCTTTAAATTAGCCTAAGTTCTGCTTTATGAATAGGATATCAGGCATAAAATTATGCGTTTAGGAGTTAATTATTTTTTTTTAATTAAGCACTCCCGGGTTGCACAAGCCCTCGAGTTTCCCTGGAGGTATCTGGGTAACAAAAAAACTCTGTCATCCAACCTTTAGGCCAAGGCAAGTCACAGTTAGCAGCAGCCCTTCGCAGGAACAGGACTTAACTGGAAAGCAAAGACATTAACATTGCACAAACCTCTGCAGAGCACCGATTCCCGTTAACCTGGGCCTCACCAATAACCAGCGGCCTTATCGGACCAAAGCAGGTTTTTAGAGATTGCAGTTTACTTTTATTAATCTTAGGAGACAGTCGGGATGTTGCCATTGTCCACCCACAAAAGCACCATTCATGCCCAGCTTGCCCTGCGAAGAGGGTTTAAACACGTTTCGAACGTTTTCACAGTTCAAGGGACTGTCCAAATCAATTGGACGTGTTTAAGCTGGCATAATTACAGGAGAAGATTAATTCAGAAGGGGCCTTCTCCTCCGGGCGGGGGGAGGACAGAGGCTGCAGCATCACTGCTGAGGTTAGTGAGCCGTACGCTGATGGAAGCCAACGGCCTCGGCGGGGGGGGGGGGTGGGGAGGGGCGGGG
>JAVJGJ010000060.1:1032455-1044989 GCA_035590215.1 Microhierax caerulescens
CACGGGTGCACCTTTGCAAGCACCCATGCGCATGCAAGCAAGTGCATACAGCTGCAGGTGTGTGCCTGCAAGCATGTGCAAACATATGCAAGCGTGTCCCAATAAAACCCACTGGACAGGGATGGCGCCCAGGGTGGGCACCCATGGGTGGGTTTTGGAGGCGCGGAGCGTAATCCTGCCGAAATCCGGGGGTTTGGCGGCTGTTCTTCACCGCCGCTTGGGTTTATTTTTAAACCCGTTGGCCCCGAGTGATTCACACGCTGCCTGTTCTCTGCTCCCCGGCAAGTTCCACACGACCAAAATAGATGTTCTGGAAGGAACGGGCCACACGGCGAGGCCGCGGCGGGGGAAAGTGGGGTGCTCCCTCCTCACCAACGGGGATCCCGGCCTCTGTGAGGGTGACAGCGTCGCCAGGCCACCCCCAAGGTGGTGTTTTTGGGGAGATGCTGGTGCAGAGCCCCAGGAAGCGGAGTCACGGGGCGATATAATCCGGATTGTAAATAGCAGGCTTCGGTGGAAGGTGCTGGGCTGGGGTGTCCCCCCCGCCACCCCACTGGCGCTGGAGCACCTCAGGCCCTGCAGGCTCCCGCACCCAGCTGTGGGCACGAGGGAGCCCAGCAAGCGGGGGGACAGGCAGGGCGAGGACAGGGAGCTGCCATGTGACAGGGACGAGCCCCTCCGCACGCACAGAGCAGAGCCCTGGGAGCTGAGCACCCCACCGGGAGCAGAGCACCCTCCCCAGGGCCACGCTCCCCCTTGCCCCAGCTTCACCAGCAGCTGCTCCCCGCAGCAACAAAAGCACCCGGCAAAGGGCACTACGGAGAAAAAAAGGGAAAAAAACAATTAAAACATAGGAGGCGTTAATAACCCCTTTCCTCTGTGCCTGCCACCCCGTCTGAGCCCCAAGTGCTGCATCTGACCAGCAAATGAGGGCACCCTGGCTGTCCTTGCCCTGGCACAGCTGTGGGAAGGGCCCAGCAGCAGCACCCACGCAGACGTGGAGCAAGTGGCCAGGTGTAAAGAAGTGGAGGCCACCAGCCTGGCCCCCACGTAAAGCTTCTGCTCCACAAGTGCCCGAAGCACGTGCACGGTAGAGCAGCGCTTCCCAAAGCCAGCCCTAGCAGTGTCACAGGGCCACTGCGCGCCATCAGCAGGGGCTCGGCTCCGAGCGCGACATGTCCAAGCAGGGGTGAGAAGATCCTGATCAGCATTTGCCGGTGCCAGGTCTAGCGGGGAGGAAGGAGCACTAATTACACCAGGCTTTCGGAGCTCTTTAGGATTTGACAGCCCCCGACACCCCAGCAGAAGGAAGCACCATTATTATTTAGGTTTTTTCGGGTTACTCAGTTAAGACACCGGCCAGGACTGACTGGCGGCGGCCGGGCACCCCTGGCTCCCTCCGCTCAGCCCTAACCCCAGGACCAGGACAGTGTTCACAACCAAAGCAACGGAGAAAAGGGGCACAAGTTTCCCACAGAGGCTTGGAGGAATCAGAGCAGCACCCTCCCCAGGAAAGAGGGCGCAGGAAGGCAGCCCTTCCCCTCCCATCCTGAGTAGGGGGAAAAAACATCCCTCTTTCCCCCAAATCTGGCTAAAATTCCCTGCTCCAGGGTGGTTGGGCTCCACCTGCCAGTCTTTCCCCCCCTGCCTTTAAGATACCACTTCAGAAGAGCAGCGTTTGGGTGTCCTTTCACAGTAAAGAAATGCAAGACTTGACAATTTCTGAATATTTTAAATTCAAAGTTAATTTGGTATTTTAAAATTAAAGTTCAATAGTAAAAGGTTTCCAGTCATAACAGCAGGTCTCACTTATTTAAGACCAAGACACTGCACAACAGTCCCTTCAGCCAGGGTTTCTCCCTGACAGACACCTCACCTTGAGCTGAACACCGTGGCAGCCCCATCAAAGGAGACAAACCAAGACTGTCCCAGCCCGCGGGACAGTGGCACTGCCAGTCTCTTCTCCGAGGAAAATACCACCCAAAGGAAACCCTTCTGGATGTAGGAGACCTGGAGCTGAGCTCCCCACCTCGAGGACACAGAGCAGGAGCAGGACAGGTTGGCTGGCCAAATTCTGAGCAGAGGCGGCAGCTGATTGAAGAGCTCAGCAGTGACTCCGTAATATCCATGCACCGCTCAGCAGGTTTGCAAGGTCTCCTTGGAGAGGCTTCAGCGTGTCATCTTTTCAGGACAAGCCAGAGGAGGGTGGTGGCAGCAGACAGGGTTTGGGGCAGCAGAGATGGTGGCTGGCAAGCAGACCTCCCGTCTGGACACAGGCAGAGAGAGGAGAGAGACAAGGACAGGAAGCAACGCCACAGCGTTGACCGCTGCTGCACAGAAGGCCACAGAAGAAAAAAAAAAGGTGGGGTGTCACCTGTTCTGGCACAAGCAGTGTCTTATCCCCCCACCAGTGCAGACGGTGGGAGGTCAAGGTGAAAAAATTGGGGGACCCCACATCTTCTCATCACCTACTCTCTGCAGGGACGGAGTCTGTGACAGCAGCAGAGACTAAACACAGTTCATCCAGCTAGGCAGGCACCCAGCAAGCTCCGGAGCCACCAGGATGATGCTCCTCGCTGGCACCTCTGGAGCAAGCCCTACCCATCTCCTGCTAACGATAACCCTCGCAGAGTCTCCCAAGCCTCAGCTGAGCATGAAAATGCACCTTTTTCCTCTCTGAGGTAATTTATTTATAGATTTAAAGAAATAAAAATAGAAAAAGAGGTGAAGAGTGCACACTAAAGAAAAAAAGGTTCATTGCAACAAAGCAAGAGCAGAAGCCAGAGGTGGGAAGGGGTCCCTCTGCCAAGCCAGAAGGTTTTGAGAGAGCGGGGGATCGCTCCTCCTGTGTGCACGATGACAGAGGGTAGCAGACTCTCCCTTTAAAACCCACCAAATTCATTTTCACAGTATCCAACGTAGAGAGGCTGCGCCTGGACACCACGCCTGGGAAAAGAGCAGAGAGAGGGCATTACACAGGGGGCACAAGCAGAGCCCACAGCCCAGGCTGGAGCGGCTAGAGCGCAGGGTGGCCATTGGCGCCCCATTTCAGGTGTGACAAAGAGGGAGCGGCTTTCATCCTGCACTTATAGACTCGGTTGTTTGCTCATACGCGGGAGCACAGGGTAAGAGCAGGCTTCCTGGGGAAACTGGTGCTGCAGGAGAGGTGGCAATAACTGATGGGTCCCCCTTCCTCAGCACGAAGTCCTCTCTTTGACAAAGCCACCAGCCCACGCCAGCAGCAGGGGCTTTCTTCCAGCACTGCACAAAGCTCTGCCCACGCACAGGCAGGAGAAAAGCTTGGGACTCTCCATAAGAACAAGGGTCGTTTTGCACCAGGGAAAGCCCACTTCAGCCTCGCTGCCCTCCCAAGGGCTGAACCCCAGAGAGGGTGGCATTTGGCACTGTCCCCACGAGCCAGCACCCAGCTGTGAGGAGGGACGGTTACCCAAGCAGCTTGCAGCGGAAGTCGGCCAGCCGCACGTAGGCATCTTGCAGGTCTCTGACAGTCGCGTTACTCCACAGTCTCTCAGCTACGGCCCCAGCTCTCGGCCTTGAGGAACGAGGGACAGAAGCAGTCGGGTCAGGGAGGAGTCAAAACCTTCTCACACAAAGCCCTGAGCTCCCACCTTGCTGACCAATGTCCCTCAGCACACAGAGGCACATGGCTTCTGTGTATCAAAACACAGATACACCGCTCCTAGACACATGCGGATCAGGAGTGGACCAGGGTGACAGGACAGTGACCAGCATTAAGACACATGCTGGTTCCAGCATCAAGTTGTACAGGAGCATGTTACAGTCTTACAAACGCTCATTCAAGCCTCAGCGAAGCTGTTACTAGCACAGAGACACTGCCAGGGGACAGGGACAAGCACCGCGCGCAGACCAAACCCACAGCATTTGGCACACACTGCTCAGTGGCAAAGGAAAGGGGCCCGAGCCCTGCCCCATGTGACTCCAGCTAACTTCCCCATGGCTTCTCTTACCAGAGCCTGGGGGCCAGGTTGGTGACATCCACATATTCACCCCACATGCACGCCTCTCCGCCAATCACCCGATCCTTCTGCTCAGGGCTGCCTGCCAGAGGACACAGCATTCAGGAGATGAGGTGTTGTAAGACAACAGGGTGACTTATGCCCTGCCCAGAGAGATGCCTCTAACAGCAGTGAGTGGCTCAGCTACAGAGGATATAACCTGCCCATCTGGAAGGCCCTGCTTCAAACCCTGGGCTAGGGAAGAGCAGAGTTGTCTCCTGCTGGCAGCAAGAGAACGGGACATAGCACAAACACCGAGGACACGGTTACTCAAGCACCTTCACACCAGCAGCAAGAACAGATTAGTAAGACAGCCAGCCCTGGTGCTACCGCCCAGTGGCAAGTGAGCTGCCATATGGGAAGGAGACACAAGGAACACACCTCCAAATTTCAAGGGCTCCACCTGGTAGGCTGCCATCCAGTCCTGCCCATAAGAGATGCGGTTGAGGTACCATGGTGCAGAGAGCAGAGCCCGGTAGCCAGCCTTGGTGACATTTGCCATCTCCTCCATGTATGGTTTGGGGTTCTCCTTCCACACATGGATGATGGTGTCTGGCCTCACCTGAAGAGCACATGTGAACACCATGCACAGGATCAGTGCAGCAACAAGAGTACCACCTTCCCGCTGCAAGCACCTGCCCTGACCCATCCACTGTTCCCAACAAAGGGAAACTGAGACAGCCTTTGGCTTGACTTTTGAGCCACTTCCCGTCTCGTTTGCAGAAGCAACAGAGGAAGGGACAAGCCCATTTGCAGAGTATCCCAGGCAGGGTTAAAACCTGCCTCTGGCAGATGTACATACAAGGACCTGGAGGGCAGAGACCATTGACCGCAGTCTGACAAAGCCACCAGGAGGGCACCTCACTGGCAGCACCATTTCAAGACCAACCCCAGTCCCTTATCAGCATACACCCTACCAGCCCCAGCACAGCACCCCCAAAGCACACCAGTGTGGCTGGCTGGGATGCTGGCACTGTTTACCCCAGCACAGGCAACTGCATTAGGGAAAGCAGGCAGCTCTCACCTTCACTCCGTTGTCAAACACCTCCTGCCACACAATATAACCTTTGCCGAGGGAAGAGATGATGTCCAGAAGCCTGGAGTGGAAGCAGTACTGAGTTTTGGGTTATCCTAACTACACTCCCTCTCTTTGCTGGTTGCAGCCAAAACAGCAGCATCAATATTCCCAACACCCACAGCAGGATGTGAGGGTACTTCTGAAGGGGAAGGGGGAAAACACAGCCCTTTATGGGGCTTGCTTCTCCTCAGCCTCAGGCTTCTTTGTGGTCAATCTCCCAATACAACACAGCTAGGCTACTCCCTCTTTGGGGTCAGGGAGACATGCCCAAATGGTCATGCTCCTAAAAAGGAGGTCTGGTGTCCCCAAGACAGCAGAAGACATTTGTGTTGGTCACATACTGCAGCTGCAGGCCCAGGTTACAACAGTCCTTACCTCTGGATGTAGAATGACTCTAATTTTTTGTAATCTTCACCAAAGCCCATCTCCCTCATGAAGGCACGAATTTTTGGATTCGATTTCCTGTGTACCACAGAGAAGAGAATAAAAGCACTGCAACCTGACCTCTGGAATAAGGCCAAGGCATGGCCAAGTCCTTCTCACATTGGTCCAAGGCTAGCCCAGGCATTCCAAGAGTTGTGGCTGCACCAGCACAGCAGCTTCCCACAACCAGCATCACCACAAGCACAGAAACCCCAGGCACTGACACACAGAGCCTGGGGGGAGCAGGACACCAAAGACTTGCAGATGATCATGACTAAAAAGCAATGGGCTGGGACTCCAGTCCCAGATACTTCTCCCCAGTTCCCATCCAGACTGATCTCAGACTCACCAGCATGTGAAGTCCACCTCATCACCACCAAGGTGAAGAAAGAAGTCTGGGAACACAGTGCTGACCTCTTTAAACAAACTGGTCACAAACTGGTAGGTGCTGTTAAGGATGGGGTTGATTGGCCCATAGGTCCCAGAAGGATCCTTGTCCAAATAGCAGGGAGTCAGGAGGCCTGGAGCACCTGGGGTGTAACACACACAGGACAGCGAGGAAGGGGCTGAGCATGGCCATATCATCCTGTATAAACCCCTGGACCCTCCTCAGCATGGCCCCCAGTTAAACCCAAGATCCTTGCAATACCCATGATGTTGGTTTTGGCAAAGCAGATGTTCCCCCAAAACAAATCACCTAGCTTGGACCCAAGAAAAGATGGAAATGTTTTCCCTTTGTATTTTATTCCAGAAGTTTGATGACTGGGTCATACTTCCTCCAGATGATGGTTTGCTCCTCCGCAAAGCCAGCCCACGGGGCACAGCTGCTCACACCCGGTTTTTGGAATCCAGGTTACAGATCCCCTTCCTCACCCCGGTACAGCTACAACTCTCCTGGCAGCAGCAGCAGGCAGGGTCTGCTCCTCACCTGGACCCCAGGAGAGGGTGTGCCCAGGAGTGTCAAACTCTGCGATGACTCTGATGCCACGCATCCGGGCATACTCGATCACTGTCTGCACATCACTGGCTGTGTACACATGGGTCATGGCATTGAAGGCTCCCTGGGGAAACACAAGGAATCTCAGTGCCTTGCTCAGGTGTTGAAGGAGGGGATCTGCTTGCCCTGGGCTGGGCGCCACACGGTGATCAGGGTGGGTTACCTGCTTGCTGAGCTCTGGGAAGGTCATACTCTCATAGGGGAAAGATGGATCGTCCACAATGTGCCAGTGAAACACGTTGAACTTGTTGTAAGCCATGACATCCTGGGAAGGAACAGGAACAAAGATGAACACGCCTGTCCCTTCTGAAAGGTCACCCAGTTTGCCACAGAAAGGAGAGAAGGTCTCTGTTCTCCAAAAAGACTAGGCAGAGTCCCTAAACGCTTCCCAGGATTCAAGAGACACCTCTCTTCAAACATTTCAGCACCACAGAGAGCTGCAAAGGGACAACAGTACTGCTCACAACAAAATCCTTCTCCGTATAACTGACCCAATGGTGGAGACCTGGAAGTCTAATTCTGCCTAGGATGAACACAGAACCACCACCCACCTTTGTCTGGCTGCGAAAAAGTCAGTGTTTTTCCTTGCCTCAGAAACAAGCCAGCCTCGGAAAGTAATCTGGATTATCATATTTACAAAGGGAGCTGAGAAATCACCCAAACAAGGCAGCTGCAAGTTACACTGAGTGCAAACACAGCCATGTGCACTGGGAAGGACCTACAGCACAGAAGCATTTTTCCACGATGCACATCTGTAAATTAAGAATTGAGGTCATGCTGTCATCCCACCCTAGCCTGCTGCTTCATCTAGGGACAAACATGCTGGTTTTATTCAAAAAGCCTAGATTTGACAAGCTCTTCCTCAATGAGATGTAGATGCAGTGGCCTAAGCATCAGACAGCTCCTAGGATCTGTGGAAAGGAGCAACACAAAAAACCCAAAAAGCCCTCCAGGCTACTCAAGGAGCTCTCAGCTGTCTCAGAGGAAGGGACATCCAACTACACCACTTCATCTCCCAGCAAGGCACCCTACCAGAGTTTCCAGGATGGCTCTCAGGGGCAGGTAGTGACGAGAGGTGTCCAGCAACAGTCCCCGGTGATGGAAGCGGGGAAAATCCACAATTTCTGTTTTGTTGATGTAGTACTGCATGTAGAGAACAGGAGGAGGAAGTAAGGAGGGCTTCGGACAACACAGCAATTAGCAGGAGACAAACAGCATCACCTTTGTCTGCAGGGCTGGCGGAACAAGGAGGGGTACCCCCACTGCCCAGAGCGCAAGCTAGCCAGAAACTGCTGCAATGCTTTACCTGCTCAGAAGGCAGGGATCTGGCTGGATTCCTGAATTTATACTTGGCCCTTGGCAAGGCTGTGCTGCACTGCCGGTACCCCCTCATCCCGAGCACCCCCGGCAATCCTCAGCTGTCCCCATGGAGACAGCAGCGTTATGGAGAGCTGACTGCCCCCAGGAGATGAGGCCAGGACTCACCGTGCCATTCTCATCTCTCCCAACAAGCTGGCTGAATGTTTCCAGGCCTGCAAGAAAACCACACACAGTCCCTTTTTTAGCACAGATTCCCCTAAAGGAACGGAGCTCAATTAACAAATAAGCCTATAGAAAGAGAAAGGCACAGAGAGACACCCCTATAGGCCTGAGGCAGGGAGAGCAGGAATGCCCCACAGAAAGCCCACCTCACCTCTGAGAGCTCCCCAGACAGCATCCGCAGAAAGCAGCAAGGACCCTTCTGAGACAGACAGCTTATCTGAAACACAGCATCAGAGGGGCCAGCACTGGCATTAAGTTCCACACTCCATCACACTCTGCTATGGGCCATGGCAGCCCCCACTGTGGGGCTGCAGCAGCACCAGGATGAGGGTTTGATATAGGACTGCACCCTGGGATCCCAGAGAACCAACTTTTGGGTTTCTTTCTGTTTTAAACCTCTCCCACTGCTTTATCAGCATTCTCAGGTAAGTCGCTCCCTTCCTGCCCCAGCTTCCCAGTAACAGCGAGGACTTCTGCTTCCCTAAATTGGGGCTATGTGCTGCACAACGCTATTTCCAAGTGGCAGGCACAAAACCAGCTGCGCTCCCACTCCAGTCACTACCCCCTGCGTCCAACCTCAATACTCACAGCTCTCCTTGGAGTCCAGGCTGGGAAACCCATTGCAGCCCGGTGTGGCAACAAAGACGAGAAGCTGAGTACACGGTATCTCCCAGGGCAGCTCCTTCTCTGCAAAGGGCACAGACCACGGACATCAATGCCATCCTGGCTCTTTCCCCTGCTTCCTGTCCACTGGCATCCTCCCAACCCAGCCAGTGATGGAGGCGCAGGGGTATGCGGACTCTTTAAAAACACGTGGCAGAAATGGGCACCCCCTCCCTCACCCCTGAGCTGACACAGGGGTGTTCAGCAGGGGCTTCTTTAAACACAGGCAACCAGAAGCACGTGAGCTGATCCCAACCTTCAGCACAGAGGTCTACCAGGGAAGGCTTCGCAGTGGAAAGGAGCATACAAAAGAGGAAAGACATCAGAGTATGGTCCAGCAGCAGCCCCCAAGGCTTCCTGGACGCCAGACCCTGCTCTAAGCAACAGCCAGGACTACTCAAATATTCTCTGGGGTAGGGTAAAGAGCTTCATGCTTCCAAACTCTCCCAGCATCGGGAAAAAAGCACGAACCCAAGAGCTCTGCCACCCTTACTTCTTAGAAAGAGCAAAGAAACCCTGTAAAAAAGGGTGGAGAATAAATCCAAGCATACTGAAGAGCTGGGCTGAGTTGAGGTCACCAAAAGGTCTTCCCAGCACAGAAAGGCTCCTGACCAACTCCACCTTCTGCAGAGCAGGTCCCTGGCACAGCGATTGGAAAAATAAACCCAGTCATGTGCAGACCCCAAGCAGGAGCTCTGGCCAGGCCTCCCTATATGAAGGAGCACTTCCAAGGATGCAGAGGCCTGAGTTCTCATTGGAGTCATCCAACTCCAAAGAGAGGTGTCGAGCCTTTGCTGAGATGCGTGGGTTTATTCACATCAGTCTCTGGCCAGGAGGAGTGCGGGTTAGTGGGGTGGGACCCTGCTAATCACAGCCAAGGTCCGTGCCTACACCCTCACCAGTATTCCCAAGAACAGCCAATGCTTAATTTGCGCACTAAAAGATAAAAAGCTTGGCTTTAAGTGAGCCCAGTCAGAAGCTGGGCACCAAGCACTGCCGGTGTTTGAGTGAAGTGCAGAAAGCCCACACTCCAAAGCTCAAAGGAGCCAGAACCCCCAGATTTCTCCATGAAGGAATGGCGAAACCTCTGCGGAGAGAAGAGAAACGGCTTGAAGATAGCCCTCTGTTTTGAGCTTTCCTCTCAGTTACAGACAAGCTGGTAGCCAAGGCAACCTCGCAGATGTGCGAGCTGGCACGCCAGCACAGCAAGACCTGCTCCCTCTGCTCGGCAAGACAGCAGCTCACCAGGGCAGCCACTCTCAAGCCTGAAGACATGGAAAATATTCTGTTGAGAAGCCTCGACAGAACTGGTCCCACCACCATGCACATTTAAACCCACACAGGGAGACATTGCCAAACCCAAACATGGTCTCCTTGGCCAAGAAGCAGGCAGGCACTACTGCTATCACACCTAGAAGGCAATGCAGATGGGCCCAGCAGGGATCAGTGACCCATCAACCACAAAGGATGAAGCTCATGGTTCCAGAGAGCACTGTGAAGGCACATGTCAAGTTAATTATGGTCATGGACCCAAAGATAAGGACGTTAACACAATGATAACAGCAGCTTAGCAGCAGTAAGACATCAGGGACGGAAGATCCTGGCTTGAGTTCCACACAGGGTCCCAGACTCTTTCCGGAGCTGCCCAGCTTAAGGATGAAAGCAGCAAGGGGAATCCCTATTAGAGATAAGGAAAAAAGTCCTTCACCTTGAGGGTGGTCATACACTTCAGCAAGGGCTCAGTTCTCCATCCTTGGCAATACCACAATTTCAGCTGGACACAGCCCCAAGAAGCTTGACCCAACTGCAAAGTTGGCTCCAGCTCCAGGTTTGACCCTATTTTGATCAGGGGCTTGACCAAAGACTCCCATGTATCCCTCCCAACTTAAGTCTGCTTTCACACTTGAAGTCCAGGACAAATGCAGAGTTTGGACATAAACTTGTTTGCTTGTTAAAGTGACAGAGCAGCTTTCTGAAACAGACAGAAAATGGTTTCTGCTATTTATTTTCTCTATTAATAGAAACTATTTCCTTCCATCCGGGGTTTCCATTGCCTGTTCTTACTAATCACCCATGTGAAAATAAAAAAGGCAGGCAAAGAGGGGAAAAAAAGCCTTAAAATTAATCATGCAGTTTAAGAGTCATAAAGCAGGCGTATGGAAAGCAAGGAGTATGAGTTCAAACTTGTGATCATACAAAGTTCTTCCAAGTGATCTGATGGTCAAATTTCCCATCTGAGAACATGAAAATGTGAATAATTACACCAGCTGTTTCAACTTCAGTTCCTAGCAGCAAGAGAAACAAGAGGAGTCTTCTCATCTCCCAAATCAAGCTTTATTTCTATTGCTACTTGTAAGAGTTGAAGAAATAAAATAAGCCAAACTGTTCTTCTCAGTATTTCAAACTTGCCTTTCTCAAAGCACAATGTGTTCAAGATGAAACAAGAGTGGCTTCCAACACTGCCACCCTTCCCTGATTTGATCAGTGGCGACTGAGTTCACACTGACATTTTAAACACTCAGAAGCAGAGTTACTAGCTCTTTTTGATGAATGAAGCATTTCACATTCCCCAGATATAGCGCATCAGGCTGCCGCAGACCCACGCAGGCACTTAGCATCCATGCGTGCTGGCTCCCCAGCCTGTGCCTGCCCCTGCAAACGCAGCCAGGGAATCTCCTGCATTTCATCCCCAACACGCAACGGGTGCCATCATGAAGTCTGAGCACAAGAAACATTTACAACCTGGCCCAAATCATGCCCAGGCTCTCAAGGCTTTTGCCTTTCCTCATCTTACCCAAAAATTTCAGGATAAATCCAAGAGCTACCACGTCTCCGCCAGAAAAGCCATGCTCCCCTGGACGCTTAGCAGCTCAGCTTTGGCAGAGATGCCACGGCACGAATGCGTACTCGGAAGAAACACGTATGAAACAACAAGAGTCTCGAGGCAAAGCTTCACACTGAACACCAAGACCTGCTAGAAGGGGGAAGAGCCAAGACTTGTGAAAAACTGTGAAGCTGGAGCGATTGCAACGCTGGCTGCAGCACTCCCTGCAGTGTGGCAAGACAAGCAGTAAAAGGAAGCACTGGGGAGCCGAAACGGTCTGGAAGAGATAAAAAATGACACAGAAAGAGCAAACTCTTGACAGCAAGAGCCCAGCTCCTCGAAAGAAAGGCAAGACGAGTAGTGCCCACAGTGCCTGCCAGCACCGGCTTTTATTTTCACCCGCGCGGGCCAGGGCACGGCCCCAGGGCCACCGCGCTGCCCCCGGCTGGCGGCCCCGCCGCGCCCCGGGCCGCAGCCCCCCGTGCGAAGGCAGCTCGCCGCGCAAGGCCCGCGCTCTGCCCCCACGACAAACGGAGGGTGGCTCCGGGGGGCTGGTTTTTTTAGAGTAAGGCCTCTGCCCTGCGGCTCCACCGCCCCTGCGGCGCCCCCGCGCGCGGAGGCCGCGGAGCCCCCCGCCCCGGCAGCTCCCGGCTCGCCTCACCGGTCGGGCGGGCGGAGGCGAAGAGCAGCGCCCAGTACCGCTGGAAGGCCGCCTCCAGCACGGCGCAGCCCGGCCCCACGGCGGAGCCGGCGGCGTAGGCGAAGCGGAAGCGGCGGGGAGGCAGCAGGCAGCGGCCGCCACCCGCCGGGGTCCGCTCGACCTGGGGCTGCGGCCACACGGCGGCCACCGGCTCCAGCAGCAGCAGGAGCAGCGGCAGCGCCCGCCCCGCCGCCATGTCGCGCCCCGCAGCTGGAGGGAGGGGGCGGCGCCGCCCGCCGCGGGAGGGCCGCCCGCGAAATGGCAGCTCGG
>JAVJGJ010000060.1:1058208-1077675 GCA_035590215.1 Microhierax caerulescens
TGTGTGGTTATGAGCATGGTGAGCTTCAATCCTCAGCTTTCTCTGGAAGGTGGTGGCATCACTGGATTCAACAAAAGTTAATCTAGCTCAAAAATGCTTTTTACTATAGGCTTTCATATAAGGTTCTTCAGAGCAGAATAGTTGAGGTGTAACATCAGAGTGTTTGTAACAAACACTGTTTTCTTATTTACATGATAAAGCTGGATGAGATCTTTGGAAGTAAGGTCAGGTCCTTACTGGATAAAAGCTTTGCCATTAAAATAAACCAAACCCCCAGGCCATTCTGAAGTTACAAAGCCATGTTTGTTAGATTTGTTGAGGAACAGCTTTTTCGGGATGCTGGCAGAGTTGAGGCAGTGCAGATATCCCCCAGAATGCTGCAGCCCTGTTGTTAAATAGAGCTCTGTTATGGCAAGTGCAAACCCATTGTTGCTTGGCAAAAGGGGTCTTTTTAAACAGTGGCTTTACTTGCTTGGACAAAACATACTGATTTCCAGCCATAACTTGGGGAATTTTCCTGATGCTGGTGTAATTCAGTGTTATGGGCAGTACATTCCAAATGTGTTGTCCAAAATAGGAATGACTTGCCAGTGAGCAACAGGAACTGGTGCCGTCATATAGGGTCGTGCTTAAACCCGTATTTAATGTTAGAGATGACATCTTGAAAACTTGGAGTACTTCAAGCTGCTTGACAAGCATTAGGTAGGAGTCTGTGGGCGGAAGCACTTCAGGCTGATGCTTCTTGCATTTGGGTCTGGTTGCTCTACCAGCGCAAGGTGAATTTGCAAGCTTCTAACTTATTGTGTGGTTAGTTATTTGTTAATAAAATTCTTGTTGGGGCCCTAAATGTTATGATGCTGGAAGGAAATGCTTTGTTAAACTCATGTTTCTGTCATGTGGCGTTTATAAGGTGTTTCATTATAGTAGGAATGCATTTAATATTTGCAAGGAATGGAGTAAACTTCATTGTGACAAAGCATTCCTGAAATCTGGTGTAAGTGCTGCAGAGCTTTTGGAAATTACATGATATCTGTTCCCCTGGTTGCCGAGACATGTAATTCCAAATAGAATATAATTTTTTTTTAGAATTATTTTAAATTTCAGCATTACCAGGTGGAAAAGTCTTATCTGTTAAGTCTCCAGAGTAATTTAAACTTTGTACTTAAATGACCCATTTGCTTAACGCTTTAGATTTCTGTTTGTTAGGCCAAATATGAATCTCATGGCTGGCCATGAGTGAAAACATTTGACGCTAGGTTTTTTTTGTCTCAATGTAATTTTTCAAAAATCACAAGGCAGCCTTCTCTCAGCAGCCAGGTGGATGCAGGTGGGGACTGGCCTGTATTGGGGATGTTTTCAGTTTCACTTTGAAAACAGTCTTTGTTTTTTAGCTACTTTTAAACACTTGTTTCTAAAGGCAAGAAACAAATAGTAAATACAGTTATGCTATTCCCTGTGGGTTTAATTTTAGTAAGTAGGACCATACTTGCCATGCAAAGTAGAAATGGTTATTTATGCTATAAATTGGAAACTGTTGTGCTATGGAGAAGTCATAATTGAAACTGCAGCATTTACAGTCCTTTATGTGAAACAATGGCTATTTCTGAGTGTTAAAGCATAATTAAAAATGAAACTATAGCTTACACTTTTATACTTATCCCAAGCTCTGACTCCTTAGTTTTAGCCTTGTGTGAGTTAAAGTTCATAATGGGAAATAACACCCAAACCTCAGATGTTCTTTATGTTCCTGTGGTGTTATATGGAAGCGTAGGGCAGTCCTGTGTCTATTCAAAAAATATTTCACATTTTTTGCTTAGTGTAGTTTGCCAAGCAATATTAAATTTTAGGAGCATGGCGCACAGAACTTTGGTTTGACAGTCTCTACTTTCTGTGATTAAAACTGAGACCTGGAAGACTTCAACATCTGTTTGAAGTGATGCCGTTCACTCATAAGTTAAAAGTAGTTCCCTGTACAGCACCTCCCCAAGTGTCCTTGGCACCTATTGAATTGTGCTCAATTTTCTATTTTGCAAATAATTTCTCTTCCCTTTACTCCATGAATGAGATAAACAAGAATGTGACTCTGCTGTTTGGTGTCAGATGTAATAGAGCAGTTCAAGGAAGTGATCGTTGATCTCCAGGCTGTGCTTGTGTTACAATAGTGAGTCAAGGCTTTCATACAGAAATAATTTGTAAGAGCCTTTTCTTTTTGGAGAATGTAGCTGCTCATTGCTTTGCTTAGAAAAGTCCATTTTTAATGGCTGGTAACTGGGAAGAGAATTTAGAGTTTTTCACAAGAGCTGTGACTTTCCATGGGAAGTAACTGTGAAGGCTGAACTCTCCACGTAGTTTGACCTGTAACTTACCTGTTCAGGGTCATTCCAGTCTTCTATTACTTTTGGAGTTAGAAGGATCTAAAAATATTGCAAGTGATATTTTCTCTTGTGACTGCCTGTGCTGTGTTATTGGCAGCCATAAAGAATATTTGGAGGCTTTTTTGTGTATACAAGCATATAATGCTGCTGAATGTCATGAAGTCATTCAGTAGCTTCAGGAATTGCAAGAAAATTGCAGCCTTGTTTACTGTCAAACACACGCGGAAGGTTTTTAGCTACTCAGTAATGCCAAATGGTGCATTTGAGTGCAGCCTAGAATACAGATGCCTGCATGTTTGAGAGAGGACTGCCAAGCTAGTGTGAGGATACTGGTGCAGGAGGCTCCAGCGTGATGAGGAAGTGACCAGCTCTCTGAGCTGGAGATTTTTTTTTTTTTAATTTGATAAATGAAAATTATGATAGTATTTAAATCTTTTTACCATACCAGGTGTTTGCTGTTGGGAGTATTGAAAACCTTGAGGTTTTTCTGGCCTGCATTTGATTCCTTAGCTTGTTCTCAGCTTTTAATCTTGAGCTGTGATGGAAATACTGTTGGGATGAATGCTTTGAAAACTCTGCTACCCGAGGCTTCCTCAGTAGCTGAGTTTCACATGTAACTTAGTTTGGTAGTGTTTGTACTTCATGAGTTGGTGCCTTTTTAGAGCTCAAAATGTCTGTATAACTACAGGCTGTCTTTCAAAAGAGGTCCCTTGTTTACATGGTGTAGCAATGCTGAGTGATTATTTTTGGTATTCAGAGTAGTTCGCTGTGGTTAGTGTTTGAACCACTGTATGAACGTAACACTCAAATACAACTATCTGCATCTAGTCTTGCCTGGTTTTAGGTACTGAAAACTTCTGTCACGTTAGGAATCTTTCCAGATCCAAGTCTTATGTAGCTAACCTTCAATGGTGTCTTAAGTTCCTTGCAACAAGGAAGAAGCTAATAAGCCATTTTAATACTTCTTAAAAAAAAATTACTTCTTGCCATCGTAACTTAGCTGTCTGCTTCTGGACATGTTGGCTTGCCTTGTTCGGGTGGCTTGCTAATTGTGAATTTTGGCATTGCCAGTGGTCTTGCTAGCTGTGTTGGGCAACGCTTGAGAGGTGGTGGGGCACCTGCCTGGTAGGCATTGCGACTGCCTAGTAAAGAAGGCAAGAAGTCTGAAAGAATTTGCTTTCAAGGGTCACATGTACCCCTTTGGTGTCCTCCCTTCGGAGAGGTGTGGAGCCCAGACAGCTTAAGCGGCAAGCAGTACTTTCTCCGTGACCATGTTATAGTGTATGCCTGTCCCTATGGCCAGGCTCTGGCAAGTCTGTGAGCGCAAAAGGTTGTAGTCCTCTGTGGCTATGCTGGGGAGAGAAATCAAATACTGCTGCTAGGGACAGCAGAACATTTTTGAGCCCTGTGAGCAGGTGGTTCTTGGTCATAATCTTGGAGTAACTGGGTGGTAGCCTATGTACTGCCTAAAACTTGGCTTCTTGGTCTTCTCTTGAGCTGCTGAGGGTTTCTAGCAGATGCCTGTTTATTCTTGCTGGCATGTTAGGTTCCTTCTTCACAACCATTTCTAAAGCATTCTTGTTTTTGCATCTTTGTTAGAACTTTTACATCCCAGAGCACCATGTGGCACACAGAGCACCTCTCATTTCCAGGGATGAGCAGTGCAAGAATCTGGTCTTGGCAGTCTGCTTCAAAATTAGGTCCTGTGGGAAAGTACTTGTGGCTGAAATGTAAGGTGTGAAAGAGGAAAGGTTTTTCCTATGACTTACTACATTCTTTGTACGACTTCCTAGTTTGAGACACCCTTCATGTTCTGTAACACTATGAAGCACGCCTTTTTGCATGTGGAGGGTGCATGTTAATTCATAAAAGCTCAAACTTTGATTGCTTTGTGATTTTGGGGCATTTGGGAGCTGGAGGGAAATAATCCCCAGTGTTGGAAATTAAAAGCTTGGGTATTTGCTTTTTGCCTTTACAGTCTTTCGAAAAATTGTCTGTGCCTCATGGAGTAATGTTTTGTGTGTTATTTCACCAGATGAGGCATAGAGACTCTAAACTCTATTTTCCAGCATATAGGCAGGATTGAGTAGGAGTTCCTGCTCAGAAGGGTTCTGCTTGGGCATAGTTAAAGTCCTGTAGAACCAAAAGAATCAGTATAATTGCACCTGAAAATAGTCAACTGGCAAAAAAACGTGACTACTATAGGTGTTAGTACAAGGATTGTATATTTTTTAAACTTAGTATCTGACTATTCCTATTAAGGAGGAAGTATGAAGAGATCTTATTCCAAGATAAATGAAAATTGTAGTGGTTCTGAAGGCTTCTGTTTCCTGCCTGGTATTAGTAAGCTAGGCCAACCTTTGAGGGAGCGAGTGCATTGAGTAAGCTATGTGAGCATGCTACCCTGGCAAAGTGAGTTTGACCTGTTTACTTTAGGAAAACTTTTCAGAGCCACAGAGGAAGTAGCTGGTATTTGAACAACCCCATTATATAAAAATTGCGTCGGCACATACATGATTTTAACCGTTCCTGTGCTAGTTTGATGTGTGTGTAAGCTGGTGAAATAGCTGCATAGTGAAGAGTTCACTCCGGGTAACTTCCTTTTAGGTTTTGTTTTTGTTTTCTGAGCTAAGGCAGTATGGGCTGTTTTTGGTGATTCCCATTGCTGCTTGTCTTGAAACACCAACAAACTCAAGCTGTTCTGGTGCTTTGAGTTTCTTTGGGTATCTGATGCTCGTCCCAAGCTGTGCTTTTTGAGATGCAGGGGTGTATACATGTGTGCACCTGCAGCCTGAAATAGGGGCATGGTGACATACGTGTTGCTCCCATTCCCTTACTGCATGGGTACAGCTGTTTGGAGGCTCAAATACTGAACAGGATCATTGAACTTTCTGATTAAATGTGCCTATTCTCTGCTATCATCAGTCAGCCCACTGTTTGACCCTGTGAGCAGTTGCTTTGCTCCATTTACCAGAAGTGATGTAGTTGAATTACTGAACTCTGTGCTGTCAGCGAAATCTACACCTGAAGACAATGGTTTTGTGCCCTGTTTTGGGTGCATGTATAATTATAAATGCATATTTAACTTTTGAGAGCATTCCAGATTGTTTTTCAAAACTTTGATTCCCCTCTGCAGCGGGTAACTTTGGATTAGTGTGTTCTTGTGTAGCAAAATACAAATGCAACCAGCATTCTTTTGTCTGGCAGAGAGGAATTAGGGGAAAACAAGAAAATTCCCAGGAGTAACCAGTCTCCCTTGCAATGAGCTTTCCTGAAGGAGAATAACTTCATAAGAAGTTGACTCCTAATAATCTACACTGCAGTCAAACTCTGGGATCTGAGAAATAGGGAGATGGAAGGAATGGTCTGGAAAGAAGAGGAGGTAAGAACCCCTTCTGGGAAGAAGGGAGAGTGTGTGGGAGAGCCATGTCTTGAGGGGATAACCAGATTAGAAGCCTCCCAAGGCCTGACAAAGTTAGACATCAGAGCAGGTGTTCAGAGTGACAGACCTCTGCTGATCAATATATATTAGAATTAGACCGAACAGCAACTTATTACTAAAAGGATGGGAAGAAAAACACTCCAACACTTGGTTAGCAGCTTTGTTTCTCTTCTGGGAACTCTGATGGGTTCTGGTAAGTCCTTGCCTTAAAGTGAAGAATGAGGGTTCTCATTCTGTGTTCCTCTTTACCTGAATAAGCGATCCCAATAGATGCTGTTAATATGAAGTTTAATTTTGTGTGAAGTGGAAGCTCTTTGGGGTAAAATCCTGTGTAGTATGCATACAGGAAAATAAAGTAACAATTTCTAAGTATTATGAAGATCCGATGAACAAATATGTCCAATGCATTTGTTTTGATAGTTAGCCTTTCAGTTGTCACTCAATTAACCACTGTCTGAGCAAACAAGTGGTGCTCTTTGATTTATGCATATTTTATATATACACTCACATGTTCTGTAATGACAGTTGTCTTTATTTTACTTGGTAAAATGTGTTTGAAACTTCTTTATTAGTATTGTTAAAAGTGCTGAAATTAATACCTGCAAATGTACTCTGCTAGATGTTTTTGTTGGATGATGGCAGTTGATAGTAAATGCCAGTGTAGTTCTGTGTGACAGCAAAGATGAGGTGTAACATGACACAGGTCTTGGGACTATTGCAGTTTAGAAATGTAAGATACTTTGCTTTCAGTTGGGGATTCTGTAATGAGGTACTAGAAATGTGTTCAGAGATTGTGCAGAAACTGGTATTATCCTTGAGAAACTGGTAAAATGCTTGTTTCTTGGCTGGCTTTCTTAATTTCTGAATCTGTCCTCTACTTTGGGTCATTACTGTTTGTGAACTACCTTCCTATGGGACATTTATTTTTTAGCTGGGGTGATAGCTTCTAGGGTGGGAACAGAGGGCGAAGGCTTGGAGTTGTCTGTAAGGATGCCTGGGATGGCTGATAACTGAAACTATCTGGAGGGAGGGTGTGTGGAGACTTTGGGATTTCTGTCATTCTTGTGTACCATGGCGTAATTCCCCTGACTGGTGTCCTGCTATTGCTTGCCAGGGTATCTCTGCAGGCAGACAGTGCTGTGATTTGGAAGAGTCTGGGTGCTGGTCCAGTGTACTTAATTATCCACCAGTCATTAGTGTAATTATTTGTATTGCTAGCCTTCACATCAGTGTTAAAGCAGGACTGACTGGGTGGTTTTTTTCTCTTTCAGAAGCCAAGTGTCTGATGATGGGTAGTGATATTTTAACAGGAAAGGAACAAGGGATATTCTTGTCAGCTAGTGCACTGTCCATCAAATACAAAATTGCACATGCAGGTTTGTTTCCTACTTTGGAGGGCCTGTATGTTCTTGCTGGTTTAACTAAACTGCTTTAGAAATACCTCTGATTAAATGAGTGCAAGTTTGTGTAGAGGCAAGTCTTCAAAGCCCTTAAATGAGAAAATGGTGGGAAAGTTGCAGGTTTCCTATTCTCCTGCACTGCTGTATGACTTGTGTTTTGTTATTTCTGTACTGAATCCCAACAGAGTATTTTCTCTTAACTCAAGAGAACTCAGGTAGTTGGTTAAAAATACCTGCAGCAATTAGAGACTGCAGTTACAATTTTAGGTATATCTTGTTAAAGGATGGGAATGAGAACAAACAAGAAAATTGCTAAACTCTTTATGCCTCCAGAATTTCCTTTCTTCAAAGGTGGCTTCTGCAGAGCCCTCAGAGGAAAAAAATTTGGGGTGTAAACAGTCAAAATTACTTCTTGTAGCGGAAATACCGGCTTATAAAATAGTGTTGCCAGTGCTCTGTTTTGTTGGCTATAAAACTAAAACAGGCTAAATGAGCAGAGTGTGGTAAATAAACTGCAAAGTCATAGTTAAAAAATGGTCTGAGCTAGAAGAGGCTTGTTGGGAAAAGGATGCTGGCAGATTTTTTTAGTGCAGATACAGATTCTGCCAGCAGAAAAAAGTGCTTTTGCAGGTATAGCTACTTTTGTGCAGGGAAGTGATACAAGCTATAACCACATCGGCTTTGGAGCTTTTGCCAAGGTAAAGATGTTGCCAAAGATTATATCCGCAAGACACTGCTGCATTGGCAATTATTTCCTGGGCGTATGTAGTTTTAAGAGTGTTAAGATGGCTGATTTTTATTTTTATTTTTTTTTTTGCTTGCTTGCTTGCTTGAGAGTTTAGACTAAGGTATAGGCATCGCTGGGGTAGCTTTACTGCCCGTTTGTCAAGGTGGCACTGTGTGTACAGAACATACTTTACCAGTAAATACTTCAAAGGGTTAAGCTCTTCCTGTTTTGTATTGCATTGCAATTTGGCAAGACATCAGTCTTTTTGCTGAATGATGCAGAGATGATACAGGGCAGGATCTGCTGTCGGAAAATGAGAAGGTGGCGGTAAGAACGGGATCCAGTTATGGAGCTAATTGCTAAATGGGGATACTTGTTAAATCTATGCTGAATGGTGAGTGACTGCTGAGGTACAGTGTGGTGCACTCAGAGTGCTTTTAGCTAGGCATATGTGGCAGCAAACAAGTTTAGGGTCTTTGTACAGTGATGGGGGGGATGAAGACAGCCCAAGGGAGGTGATTTTTTTATTTCCTAAAGTACTGTAGAGTGTGTTGATGCTTCAGTGAGTGGGTAAAATTTCCTCTCTTCCAAGTGAAGCATGCTGAAGAGAGGGAGGGAATGGTTTGTAAAAGTGGATGCTGCTTTGAGGAAGGGACAGAATCAGAAGTAGTAAGAGACAGAGAGCTAAAGAGAAATACCTAGTGCTTGGATACTCACCAAAATGAGGCCTGGAGGAGAAAGATGAAATGGAAGAATGTTAAGGATTATTCTTTTTCAACATAAAAATTCTCTAATGCTCTTGTAAAGTGCTGCTGGCTAAAAATTCTTCAGCTAAGCCTGTCTCATCAGTCACGTTGTCTCTGAAAGGGTTAACAGTTGCATGCTCTGAGTGACCAAGTATCAAAATACATTTGAGTTAAATTGGCCATTGCCATGAGAGTTTTTAATTGCAATGGCTTTTGTTTTGTTGTCATATTCATCTTTAACAATGATTTTTTTTTTGTGGACGCTACCTCACTGTGCTCATGGAAGAAGTTACTGTGCCTTACCATTTTCTTCTTCCTGCCTGTATATTTGGAAAATGTTAACTGCAATGTTTTGAAGTGGAAGTCAGGATTCAGGACACAGGCTGCACAGGCCTGTTACTTTAAGATTTTTATTTTTTTTTTGCATAGTATTTCTTCCCAAGTACCTGCATGTCAGAGCTCTGACTTCTGCTGCATGAGGTATCCTGTCCTTTTGCTCTCATTCTTGTCAGAAGAGGAAAATGCTGTGTAATCAAGCACCGCAGTAACTGCTGGGTGAGAAGAACCATGTGTTTGTGCTGGCAGTGCACTTTGTGGTAAAGCTCTGTTCACAGTCAGGGCTTATCCTGGAAACACCTGATTTTGAGGAATTGACTCAACAGCAGTTGTCTGGAGGTGATGTACAATTTGGCTGGATTGTATCTTTCTTCCATGATAAACAGCTCATCTGTCTTTGTGTTTGAGCATACTGTGATAGAATAGATGTTCTCCACCAGCCCAGTACAAAAGCAGGTGGGAGACAGACCACCCAACAACTCGAGACTTTAACAGCACTTGGGAGACATATTTATGCTGAATATCCTTGGGGTCTGATCCTCTGCTTGCACACTATCTGAAGAGAGCACACCTTTCTTTAGTCATCATCTGGAGGGACCTTTGAGACCAGGAAAAGGACAATTTGAGACCTTTGCAGATAACTTCTAAAACTTAACACAGAAAACCAATGAGGAGTTTTCTTGGCACGTGTTTGAGCCTACAGACTGACCTGTTATTGAAATTTTCTATGAAAAAAGAACGGGCATTATTGGGAATTTACCCTTCCTAGTGTTGCAGTGATGTTCAGTGTCAGAAAAGTGTTCTCGTTATCTCAGAGTTTGCCAGATTTCTTCTACACGCTTACATGGCATACTGCAAGTATTTACAAATAAAATCATTATTTCTTCAAGTAATTTTAGGAACAGTCTTTTGACATCATGAAATACTTACAGGATACTCTTCTAGGAAGGACTTTGCAGGTATGGGGCTTTTTAAAGTGGAATAAACATTTTTTTGGTCAGATATTCTTCTGTTACAGCAGATCTTCATGAATAAAGCATGATAACAAGTCTTGAGTAACAGAGCAATGGTTTGGCCTTTTTGAAAAGGACATGCAGTATGCTGTTGTATATTGTGCCCTAAGATACTGTCTGTAAAAGTGCCATCAAAAAAGTAAATTTTCAAAACTTATTTGTGTGGCTGCAGGATTTGTGCAGTACAGGTTCCTAACAAAGATGAAGTACAACTTTGGATACCTATGTTGATCTGCTTATAGCATCCTCTGAATGCTGCCTGTCTGGTGCCTTTTGACTCATGTGATGCCTTTGAATGTGCTTAAAGCAGCAAAAGTGAATTTCTGTTATCCTGAGGGCAGAAGTCCTAGGTACTGCTGATCAGTACTTAGTTCACTGGCCAGGGTTGAGATGGCCTGTTTATGTTGCATGAACTGCTGGAAACTGGAGCTAGCAGAGACAGCAGTTTTGCTACCTGATGTGGAGGAACAGTGCCAGTTTCCTACAGATACATCAGGTCTGTGAAATGGGTATAGCCCTACGAGTGACTCTGGCTCTGGATTAGAATCTGGTAACGTACGTTGCTGACTATGGTGAAAGAGTGAAGTTAATGCACCGATACATATTGCAGTGAGTAAAAAGAAGGGAAAGCTTTTGTTGGAGACATTTTAGAACTTCTACAAAATTATTTAAAGGGGAAAGCAATTGTACAGTTCCTCTTTCAGCTTTGTTCCTTTACTGTCCGTTTCTGCCTGCGAATGGGACAGTTTCTGAAGCTCACATTGGCAGATCTGTACTGTCCCAGAAATAGATAGTTCATGCAGAAACAGTCATGGAAGACAGCATTCCCCCCAAAAACAAATGCAGTGCTTTGGGTTGTTTTCTTTTATCAACTTGATGGGTAGCTGACCTGACATATGCCACTTCTAGTCTTTCCAGTGTTGACTAGTAGAAGACCTTAAAAAAAAAAAAAAAAGAAAGCATATTTCTGTCTTTCCAGGCTCATGGTGTTGCTGCATTGAGGACACATCTCTAGAGACTGGCGGTATTCCTACAGTTTACTGTTAAAATCTTACGTTTGGTAGCCCAGCTGAATATGGCCCTCAAACTGTAATGATGCTAATAGACAGGGCTAGGTCCTGCTCTTAGCAGCTGGACTGCATTCTTGAGCAGCCACTTCCCTCAAGATCTGTCTTGCAAACAGAAAGCTTATGGAAGAAGAATGTCTTAACTGTTTTTTCTTCAAGGTGAGAAACAGTTTTTCTGGTTTATGTTTTTTGAGATGTAAGCTAAAGTTGCTGGTGGGATAATGGAGAAGAAAAGTGGGACCTCTGGCTGTAACTTGCATCAAGTTATACGCTGATCTGCAGTAAAGTCTTTGGGACAAGAAGATTTAGGGAGTCTGTTGATACAGGTAGGTAAGACCCAACTTTGTGCCTGACACATGGCTCTCAGTGGGCTACTATCACAAACAGATTTCTTGGAAGCAAGTCCCTGTTTGATTTGTGTCAGCTCAGCTGTCTGGCCACGCAGCGATCCTGCTCTGGGTTAAAATAAACTAGCAACCCTCTTAACCCGAGCCAGTTTGTCTGTCTGGTTTGCTTGTAGCTGTGCAAGCAGTCATGCTTCCATCACTGGGTGGTCAACGGCAGGCCCAGGAGCCAGCGGTTGCATGAGCTTGTGTTGCTGCTGAAATAAATACTTTGAGCTGCTGCTTAGTCTGGTGGTGATGGAATGCAGCTTCTTTGGAGCAGGCTCTGAAGAGTGTGCTTTACTGCCCTGCCTAGTTGCTGCCCTATTTTGAAGTAAAATAATAATCCAAGTAGCTGTTACTTTATATCATAGGCAAAAATAGAGCTGGTGCATAGCTAAGCCAGTCTGGGTTTCTGGAGTCTTCCTTGGTATGTCTAAAATCTTGTTCAAGGGAAGAGGTTGCTTACCTGGTTCTGACCAACCTGTGCTCTTGGGTCTAACCCAAGGTATTTTGGTACATACTGCCCAGTCACTTTAACTCCTGCCTTCATTCAGCTGCGTTGTTTCTTTCTGTGGCAAAATGGACTTTTGCATTCCTCTTGAACGAGCACTGTGTGTTTCCTTCAGGCCCAGTATTAGTACATTTTCATATCGGTTTGTCACAAGAACTGAAACCGTACCAGTGTGTCTTCTAGTTTTCTAGAGACTGTTGGTCTGAGAGACCATGCAGGACTGAAAGTGTCAAATAATGCTTCTTTCTGCCCTTGAGGATGCTTGTGATCTGGAGAAAACCGACAGATCTCGTTTGATGGAGCTGGATCCATTTGTGGTAGATGTATAGAAACAGTACAGTAACTACCTGGTGGGTCAAAATGGTGTGGCGAGAACTTTCATAGGGTTGGGGTCATGTATGATACAAGGGGAAAAACAGAGCCTGGGGATCTGGAAGAGCAGTGGCGTATAATGTTAAGAGGGAGGATTGAAATAGCTTTGTGGACACGGCTTGTGCAAGTAGTGCTATATGGATGAACAGGGAAGGTGACTGACTACGTGTTATTTGTGGTTGGGTCAGGAGGTCTGTTACTGCTATTTCTAAATAGCCATGTTTCATTGATTTCTCATCCTACCAGAAGCAGCACTGTGAGGCACTGGATGTTGACTACAGGTTTGGTGTGAGGGGGAAATTGGTGATTACCAGGGACCTGGACTCTACCTGGGTGAACCTGCAGGCTTTTTGCATTCAGGGAAGGTAGCCAGAACTCTTTTGGGGCTTTTAATACCACCTTGTCCTCAGCCTAGCTGCAGTGCTGTGTGCTGTTTTCTTCCTCTGCAATAGAAGTTATTAAGGAACCACTGAAATAGTAAACTGGAAGAATTATATGGAAATGATGCCATCACCTTCTCCTACTCTTTTAAGGCAAATCTTTGCAAATTCATGAGTGGGAGGCAATGGGTTGAATAAACCCATTCTGAAACGTACGCTGGCACCCATGTGCTCCCACTCTGGTTCTCTCACAGTAAGTCAGCTATAGTTGCTCAGCAGCAGCTGGTTTGTGTGGCTTAGGCTGATTTGCTGAGCTTTTGCTTGTATGCTGGGATTTCTTGTGGTGGGAGACACCAGGAGAAGGGAGCTACTTTGTGTGATTCTGCCTTTTGGGGAAGTAAAACAGTAGTACTCATTAATCTAAAATAATTGGAAGTGAATAATGGTTTGTGAAAGTGAGTACGTTTGAAGACCTTTTGTTCCATAGTTCTCAAGAAGCATACAGTGGCATAACTTGCTCAAATTCCAGGGCCTTTGTACCTGTGCATCTTTGCTCTTTAAAGGGTTGACTTCGTACTCCAGAACTGCAGCAGAAGGAAGTAGAAGCCAAAATATTCTTTAGATTATATGTATAAAATACAGGTTAATGTATACTGTCATCAAACCATAGATACCCTGCTGTGGAAACTAGTGTAGCTTAAATATTGGAAAATACCCTTCCCTGATAGTATCATGTATACAGTTGTAAATTTGTGTTGAGTAGTGGTGGAGATTCTGTAGTCATCTGAGAGCCTGTGCTGCCCAGCATACTTGAGCAGCATGGCAAATCCATCCGATCTTTTGTTTGGAAGTATTACAGTGTGAATTCAGTTTTTGCATTTCCACATTTGCTAATTCATCCTGGAGTTGTTGCTTTAGTGTTGGGGTTTTTTTTCTTCTTCTGATTTTAAAAGCTTTGTTAGACAATAGATCTTTGTTGCAGCTCCTAATCATTAACCTGGAAACTTTCCAAAAGGCTTACAGAAAATTTGAAGCAGCTGACTGCTTCATTTCTGTCTCTTGAACCAATTAACTGAAGTAATAGTGTTTTCTCTGCAGTTGCTTTTATGTTCCTCAGAGCTAGAAACAATCAGTAAGGTGCAGATAGGTTACTACAAACAGAAATCATAATATCAAGCTGCCATTTGGTGCCATCACATAATGGTACTTATACAGTAATTCTGTGAAACTTAATTTTCAAAAGTAAGAGATGATGTGTGAAGGGAAGTTAGTGAGATGAAGAAAGATGTAGGAAGCTAAGGAGATGATCAACGTGGCAGCTGAAGCCTATGTATGTGTTAATTGGAAGTCACAGTGAAGTGGTAAATGCCAGCCAAAGGACAGCAGTTGACAGCAGTGACTGGCAGCGTCACAGGGAAGTGGCCTGGCTTCATGCTGAGTTGCTTGGAAATGCCATTAACAGTCCTAACAGGTAAATTTTTGAGTGATTCAGAGGTGGGTAATTTGAGTCACTTAGTGTGGCTTCAGTGGGGCTGTAGGATGCGAAGATGATATCCTCAGTGGGTGCATAGAAACTGAACAGTCCTGATTTTGTTGTTGATTTTTTATAACAGGTGTTTGGAAGATGAGAAGTGTTTTATATCCACCTGTATGTGTGGGACTGGCCTCATAAACCATGAGGTGGCTGATGGCAGAAATGTACCATGGTATGATTCTCTCCCAAGCCTCAAGGGGATGGCAGAGGAGGAGAGTATGGATGGGTGGTGGCAGACTGATCCATTTAGCTGCTGTCCTCATCTTCTCACAACAGTCCTCTTCTGTCTGTAATTGAGCCCGGGAATATTAGATTACATGAAAGTTTTCCAGCAGCTTTTCAAGAGTGCTCAGTTGGTGGTGTTTAAAAACTAGCAAGTTTGAAGATACCCTCTTTAGGAGATCGCATCTGGAAGTTCTCAACACTTAGATCTTGTCTTCTGCATTCAGTTCCTGGGAATTTTACTAAGTTGCTAGGAATCAGGTTTTGTGCTTGCTAGATTTCATATAACTGTCTCCTTTCAGGAGACAGATGTGACTGGATCTTCACAAATGAAGGTTGCTTAGTGCACTCGCAAAACAATGCAAACCTTAAGATGACAGTCTTAGTGTAATGTGATTCAGCTAAAAGCTTATTTAAAACACTTTGTACTCTGTATATGTCTAACGTTACCTGTATGGGGCTGGGAGGGATGGATGTAAGTGAAGAGCAGTAGTGTTAAAATGGAGTAGACGTAGTTATTGCAGAATTCTGACTTGGTGTCCACTTTGTTATTACCTGATGAAGGAAGCGGCTGTATGGTGCCTAGTCTATTGTGTTGGTTACCCGTGTTTTGTGCTGTAGGGAAGGAGCTATTGTCCTTCAGAAAGGATTGTCAGAGTACAAAGCTGTTGGGTTTTGAAGTAATTGAAGAATTATGGGGGGTTTCTGCTCTGGTTTGGTGGTGGCACATAATACAATTGAGTATTGCCTGTTTGCCTTGGTCTTGAGGTTTAGGGCATGCCTGCCTGCACATCACCTCCATGCACATCACCTCCATGCACATCTGGAGAGCTGTGAGGAAAAACATGCAGCACATCTGATGGTGCTGGTCTCTAGACCATCAATGAGAGCTACAGTTGAGGCAAGCAAAAAGTGTTTTTTTAATTAATCAAGAAATCTTTTAAACTTCATGGCAATGTTACTCTTACTCTACCTGCTAACATACAATGTGACATGCTCATTATTTTATAATGCTTCCTTCCGTGGCATGGTGTGCATGGTGTCAAGCTTTGGAGGTTGGATCCTGCATATGCTCAGAGAGTAGCTGGAATTTCCACTTGGTGCTCTACTTTTGGCAAAGGCTGGGGTTTTGATCAAATATTTACAGTGGTGGTGTGACATACTGTCCCTAGATGCTACTTTAGCGGAGCAAATGTTTGTGCAGCTTGGTTTCAGACAGGTGTTAGCTTCTGAGCTGTTCTTTTGATGGCCCTTTGCTCTTCCACCAGTGTGTGTGATACGTCACCACCAAGCAAAACTCTTATTCTTTGCTGTCAACTGATGTGAAACCAGTCAGTTTCCTTCCGCTGGCAAATCTAAATACAATCTTATGCCACTTACATACCCGAGGAGCATAGATGTGGGTGTTACTGAGGTTTAAACCTTTTACAGATGTCTGAGGCTTGGGCAAAGCCAGTGTTTCTGGAGTGTCTACTTTAATTCATCAGTGCAAAGGCAATTGTGTAGAAAACCGAACTGGAAGTGGTGTCAAACTTTTATTGCTGTACCAAGTCTGAAGAAGCTTCTGCTACTGTTAGAGATGCTGCAGCTGGGATGAAAACTGTTGAAATGGAAAAAGCTGCCATATTTAGACAACAAAACCAGCTGTGAAATGGGAAGAAACAGAATTAATTCATCAATACCATGTTTCAAGGAGGGTAGGAAAGGATTTTGGTGGAGAACTGAGCTTAAGTTGTTCTTAGATGGTTTTTATCTGCAGTGAATGCTGAAATTGAAACAGGCATACTCCCAGCATATGATGAGCAGCTGAGCTCTAAAATATGCTTTTTTCTGTAATAACTACAAGAATTAACCGCACAGCTCAGTCTTGATGGATGAAAACATGAATGGATCAAGTACTGCAAACTCATTCAGTGAACTAGGTTGCTTGGAATTTCTGATTTAAGCTGATGTCCTAGTAATCTTTAATTTATGATTCATGTATGCATTTAAGTGCATCCACGTTCCTCCTTCCAATTCATACTTTCTTATTTTGACAGCAAAAGGAATTCAACTCAGGTATTAGTGACCAAGCTTCCAGTTCAAGTAAATTCTATTAAGGAGTTTTATTTCAATTAATAATGCTTCTGTGGAGAATTCCAGACCTTTGCAGGGTTTCCCATCCCTGTATTTCCTGCTTGCATTGGTGTGCCTGCGAATGGCAGTACAGGTCACGATAGTAAATGTAAATACTAAATACCTCCAGTGAAAAGCAGTGGTCAAGTGGGATCAGTCTGAAGCACATTTTGGACTCGGCTGCTTTGTTACAGTAATAAAAAAATAAATCACTGCTGAAGGACTGACTGTTTCTCTCTGGGCAGAGCTTTATTATGAATGTTTTGTTAGCGAGATAGTTGTGACAGCGAGTCTCTTAAAGTGCCCTGAGAATTTCAACAAAATGGCTGCTTTCCTCGGGTTTCATTCCTATCTGGATATCAGCAGGCTCGCTGCAATCTTCCTTGGCTTCAACATGTAAAATTTAATAGATGGCTGTTGTAAATTAGATCTGCTGTTTCAGCTTTCATCAAACCACATTTGGAGGAAAACAGAGCGCTTGAACGTGTTTGCTTTTCCCTTGCTTGCAGTCTGTTTCTGGCTGCTTTACTTATTAAAAATTTTCTTTGTAAACAGAATACCCTTTGCAAAAGCATGCTTCTCCCTGCTGCAGCTTCAAGCCTAAGTAGTAATCCTGTCTGAGCAGCATCGTAGCCTGTTCATAACTAATCTTTCTGATGTAGATGATAATCCTGTATGCTAAATGAGAATCCCATCCAGTTTCAGAAAAGAAACTGTAATATATCAGTGCTGTGTAATCTAGTGGCATTTAAATATTCTGTTAATTTTCACAGCACTGGGCAGAGTGAGTGTCCAAAGTGATTGCTAAGGGCTTGTACAGCAGTGGCAGGATTGACAGAGTGCTGTAGCAGAACGACTGTCAAAATAGGGGTTGAAACATCGAATCATTTTGGTTTATCCCCGTATCGCTGAGTTACAGGACGTAGCTGCTCTGCAACAGCTAACCTTTCATTGTGATAGATGCTGTGATATACTCCAAAGCTGCTCCCAAGTAATTGAGATGTGTGCATGCAAGCAATTAATGTAGAGCAGCTGTTAACCTGGTACCTTGTTGGTGTGCCTTGCCTTAAATTAGAACAATCCTTAATGCCAGAGTTTTTTTCATTTGCATTTAACTGTGGTTCACATTATGCAAACCAAGCCTCTTAGTGCTGGCTCCCTCCCTGTCTTCAGTCCTCCCTGTGTAATACCTGCTCAGGTTGTATTGCTGTCCATGCTGCGTGTGAGCTAGGGCATGGTTGTTTTAATCCTTGCCTTGTGCATCAGTGAAACAGCTACTTAAGTTTTAAATACTAGATCTTAGATATGGCAAATGAAGAAAGCAGGCAGCCTGGCTATTTCTGGTAGGAGCTTGTCAAGCTGCTGGTGTGTTTTGTTTTTGGTTTTGTTTTTTTTTTTTTAAATTAACATGTTGAACCAATAATGTTGTAGCTAGAGGAAGCTAAAGTCCAACAAGACAGTAAAAGCTATCCTTTCACACCACATTTGTGTTATAATACACAGAGCCAAAAAGTGCTGGTCTGTGGAGTATAATCGTAAATAATGTGCTGTTTCATATGCTGCCATTGTGGTGGGAAAACAGCATTCTTTTTGTGATGTTTGGATACTTGAGGGGTCTGGTCTAAGGAAACCTGTTCTGGAAAGCTTCAGTGCCATTCTGTTGGGAAAATGGAGAAGCCAGAAATTAAATGAGACTCATTCTTCTTGACCGTGTGTCCTTTTGTGACAGCAGTATTTGCTAGATTTGCCCTGTTGCACTTGATAATCACCACAGACCACTCTAGTTCCTTATTAATATGGTGTAACTTATCCCTCAGTGCAGGGGGAACCTACCTGTCATCTTTAAAAAGAAAAGTCAGCCAGAGACCACTACCTCAGTTGCCTCTTAGCCTATTAAGTGATTAGTAGGTATTCCCAGAAGCCTTAATACAGTGGCCAAGTGGGTTGCTGTGGCAGAAGGTAGGACAAGACTTCAGGCTAATTTAAAGCTCTTTTAATGCTGTTGCTTGAGAAGTTAAGAAAATACTCTTTCTTTGTACATCTGGCAGATCTCTGGGCTGAGTGAAGAATCCTTATGTTTGAGGAGAGCTGCATGCTTTACTATCTGAAACTTGTTTGTAACTAGAGCGTGGCAGGGGTGAGAGGCTCAAGTAATGTGCTTTATAGATGTGACAGTGCTGAAGGATTACACAGAGAAACCTGTATGCGCTGCCTGCCTGATACGTTTAGCAGGAGATTCCCTGGTTTGAGGCAAGACTTGTCCTAGACCATGGAAATATTTTAAAAATAAAAGTTGTATAGACTATAGGAGCTGGTATCATAACCAAGATAATCTAGAAATAAGGTCAGTTACTACAGTATATTTTCATCTTTGATTAGTTTGCTCTTAGGAAGCATGTTTTTGAGCTCCTTTAGACACTGCTGCATAATACAGCATAGTGTTACAGAAAAAGGTGTTGTGGAGACCCAAATATAAAGTAACCTAGAAAGATCAAAAACTAAAGCTCTGAAAGAGGCTCAAGTCCTCCTCCCTGAAGCTGGAGTAGCCTTTTGATGATGGAGACCCTTAAATTCCCTTACAGCTTCTTGGTGGCAGGACTGAATAGAAATACTTTAACTGCTTGCTCCCCTCTGTCTGCAGTGCTGGCACAGGCTCTGTGCCACTGTGTGCTGATGCCATCAGAAAGCTTTTCCTGTTTTTTTTTTTGTTTGTTTGGTTGGTTTTTTTTTGTTTTGGTTTGGGGTTTTTTTTGTTGGTTTGTTGTGTTTTTTTTTTTTCTTTAAATGGGGTTCCATGCTGGTTTAGTGCGATTCCTGCATTGCTGTAGCACCTTGAACAGT
>JAVJGJ010000060.1:1077775-1117533 GCA_035590215.1 Microhierax caerulescens
TGTTTTTTTTTTTTCTTTAAATGGGGTTCCATGCTGGTTTAGTGCGATTCCTGCATTGCTGTAGCACCTTGAACAGTGTTGGTTGGGCAGGGCACTTGTTGGCTCATTGCCAGGGTTGAAGTTCAGGATGTAGCTCCTTGCAAAGACTGTCTTGTTGCCTGAAGAGCCTCTCGCCCTTGCTTCAGGGTGTATACCAGGGTGCATCTGCATTGCTTTTTGCACTGCGAGGTGTATCGGCTTGCTGCTTTGGCTGAGCGCTACAAAGAGAGGGGAAAATAACTCTTGTCAGAGCAGTGAGTTAGTTCAGCTTGTCCTGAAGCTGCACCATCACTGCTTTCAACACAAGGAAATGGATAAATCTGTCCAAAAGTGAGGTTGCCTCTGTAGCAGGTGGCTGCAGCGCTGTTGCCCTGATTTTTACTAGTGTGCTGAAGGTCGAGGTGCTCCCTCGCTGGTTTGTAATGGCCAGTCGCTTGTGGTTGTCAGTCAAGACTTCATTGTGTTATTACAGTTAGGAGCTTGGATCCATATCACCTATATCACCTAGGAGACTTGTTCAAAGGTGGACTGGGGCCACTTTTTCACAATACAGCGTGTGTGGCAATGCCAGTTTCTGGTTTTCCTGCCACATACTGTGTAGCAGATTTGCCATCCCAGCTGTTTATAGGGCTCCACATGGACTGGATCAGGGATCTGGTCTAACCTTTCTAAAGCTGCTTTTGTTCACGTGGGCTTTTTAAGCTGGAAAAAATTCTTAATTTCACCTTAAACAAGTGTGCTGGCATTAATAAGAGTAAGAACACACTGCAGAAAGAGAGGGGTGTCACTTTTTGTACTATAAACCACAAGACTAGTTCTTTGTGCTTACATTTTGATCCTAGGGTTTTATTTTGGTGAATCTTATTTCAGTGAATATTTTGTTGGTGTCACTGCTCAAGGGTGCTGTCCTGCTTTCCCCTCCTGCCCTCTCCCTTGTGCTAATGCAGCTGTTTGTATGGTCAGGCAATCAAATAAATTGGGGAGCTGATTCAATTAGAAAACAACTTGAAGGAAAAGAAAAAGATATGTTTCTAAGCCAGTTATTTGCAGTGTTGCAATATAACACGGCAGTACTAGCATGGACTGGTGAGCACAGGACATGCGAGTGTGCAGCTGAGGGTAGGGATGGGGTGGGATCACTGCTTTGGGTGGCAGCATTGGCTTTTGGCAGCTTCAAGTTGTAGCTGTAGCTTGCGGGCTTAGAAAATCACATTGCTAGTTTATGTCCTACTTTTCAACAGCTTCAGTGTCCACTGAAAATTTGCCCTAAGGCGAACTTCCATTTTGGTGTCAAATGGCAAAGCACATGTAGCTGCTTTCAGTGCTCATTGTTGCCTCTGCATGTAAATGGTCATAAACCTGAGCCCAGAGTGTTTGAATTTAGAGAGCTAAAACGTGGTTCTGGGGTGTAACAGAAGCTATACGTTTCATTGTGCTTCTCTGCGCATATAACCCAGTCCTTGGCTGATTATACAGATTTAGTTGGAAGAAAAACTTGTATGCAGGTGAAAATAAGCTTTTGGTCCTATTTCTGACCTTTCTAGGATGTATTTCTTTCCTTAGTTATATAACTGCATAGTATTTTCTGGATCTCAGGGTGCTTCAGGAACATCTGGGGACTTCAAAAGAACGGTTATCTTACACTGGCAGCCAGTTACTTTATGGGAGAGTCTTCAGCCCAAGGGTTTTGGTGGTTTGGGCTAGGCCAAACACGGAATATTCTTGTTCAGCAAATGGTGTGGAGGTTGTGGCAGAAATGGGTAGGATGGATGGCAATTAGCCCTTCTTACTTTTTTTTTCTTTTTTTGGGGGGGAGGGAGTTATACATGGAAATGTTTTTACATGGAAATGTTGGCACTTAAGCATCTGTTGTGGTAGCAGTAACTAACCTGTTCATTAAGTGTTTATCTTAGTCTCATTTTATATAGATGTTTTCCTTTATTTTAATTTTTCTCTTTCTCAAGTCAAACCACTTTCCAGTATATGGTAGTTGACATGTATTATCAGCACAGTTTGTTATCAGTATGTATTCAAAACTCTATTTGATGTTTTCATAATAGTATACCAGCATGGTCAAGCAGTTACTCAATTATTTATTATTCTTCTTTTCTTTCTTCTAGAATCCAGCAACTATCACTCGAATACTGCTTAGCCATTTCAACTGGGATAAAGAGAAGCTGATGGAGAGGTAAGTAGCCATCTTAGCATGCAGCCACATTTTGCTTTAAAGCTGCAAGAAACGTTTATTACCAGATTAACGTGAGAGTGGGTGAATGCACAGTATGTGGCAGGAGAATCTTTTGTGCAAGCTCTAAATGTTCCCCCTTCAGCAGCCTTTATTGGCTAAGAGTGAGTCCTTGTTTTGGTACTAATATTGATTACACTTCAGAGAAGTTTTGGAAGATTGTTGCCCATTGGATGGAGCGGTGCAGTTGGAACACATACAGGCATAGCATTTTCACAGCCTCTGAAAGCAAGCAAGCAGGAACAGGTTCCTGTTGTGTGGCAACTGTTTTGGATTTGGGTTTAGTTGCTCTTGCATGCAGTGCTAGCATGTGTATTCCTGATGTTTATTTGTTAGTTTTGCCAAGAGTACACTGTTCTTGACTGAATAAGGGTACTGGTAAAGTACATCTGCCTTGCCTTCGTCTTTGCAGCTCAAGGTTTTCTTTAGTGTGTGTGTCAGCTAGGGTCTGAATTTTGCCACCCACTCAGAGCAGAGCATTTTATGGGTATTTATGATCTTTGAGTCCTAGCTTTTGGGGAGTGTAGCTGGTAAAGGTACTTTTTATAGTTTGTTATTATACAGTGGAAGCCAAATTCAGCTCAAGTGGTAATGCACTTTTTTTTTTCAGTGCCAGTGTTGCTGTTGAAGAGAATTTGAGGGAACTGGAGAATTCTGTTTACGTGTAGAATCTGAGGGGAGAATTAGGAGAGTTAGTCTGGACCAGAAGGCGGTACAGGGACTTACTGTTTGTTACAGCTTTTGCTGGTCTTAACAAGTGATAAGAGACATAAATGAGTGGGTGGGGGTGAGGGCAGGAGGACTCTGGTGCCTGGTGGGATTGTTTGTTTGGCTTTCAATTGCTGTTTCCTTTACCTGATGATCAGGGTATGAGAAGATAGGATGCTTTCTAGCTTGTAAAACAGAAAAAATTGTTAGTAGTACTGTTGAATTGGTAAGTACTGCTTAACAACCCATAGGTGCTTTGTGCTGTGGGCTGAGTCAGTGTACCTTGGTACTCTGTCACGCATGGTACAAGTCTGTAAGAGAACAGATTTCCAGTCTGCTAGTAGATGGGTTTGGAGTTTAAATATTTCTACTGTGTTGGGCTAATGGATTTAGGACACCTTTAACCCCCTTTATGTAACATTTTCAGCTAGCGATGATGCTCAGGTATCTCTTTAGTTTTGTTTGGCCTAGATTTTTTTTGTCTGAAGTTATTGTATTTTTTTAAAGCTTTCTAGTCTTTGCTTTGTTTTCCTGAGATTGACCTCTTTTACTTAATGTTGGAAGTGCAAAAGTGTTGTGTAACAAATATAGTTACATTGAGGCTATTAAAGTCTGATGACAACTGTTACGCATTCTGTTTTAGTTCCTTTTCTGTAACTTCTGTTCACTTCCTTGAGTTTCTTGTGCTGGTTCTGTTGGTTGGGCTGAAGTTCAGTCTCCTTGGCTACCTCCATCTCACTTTGAGATACTTCTGTATAAGTGTACTGAAATCATCATCATTCAGTAGGTTTGTTTTCCTTCTCACTGAAAGCTTGTTTAAGGCTGCCATAAATAAATAATTAAAAAAAAAAATATTGGCCTGTGGGTTTTTTTGAAGGAGGGTGTTGGCTGCTTCTATGTGAGGTGGTATTGTTAAGGCTATTACAGTTTCCAGCCAAACACTTTAAGTAAACATAAATATTTACTAAGTCCACAGGTAAACATGTACTCTTGGTACATATTCATTAAAATACTTATCTTAATTCTATAGGATTGCTCCTGTGAGTAATGTGTGACCCTTGCTTATGCAGACCTATTGCACGCTAGTCACAATTTTGCTGCTGAATGATGTCCTGTTGTATTAGAAAAACATTTCAAACCTTTTTCTCTCAAGTAGCTGGTGCTGTTTTCTGTCACTACTTCACCAAATAACTTCTATGAAGCCTTTTGCAGTGTTCTGCTGATGCTCAGCGGTGTTAAGGCAGGAGCAGGTGGCTGGGGAAGAGGCTGAGAGCTGGCTCTTAGTGTTGAAGATTTTGTGATTGCTGCAGTGATAGGTGAAGGCAAGGGTGAGAGGCAGGTGATTACTTTAGCAGCCAGGATGAAAACCAATCAGTTTGATAGCAATGGAGCTGGAAGTAATGCCATGAGCTAGCTATACATCACACCGTTTTGCTAAAATAGAGGTGGTTCTTGCTTAGACAAACATGACAAGATGATTAAGCCCAAATTTAGACTTGATTATTCTTACAAAACAGGATTGCTTTTGAGACTTGCCTGGCTTTTTGTGTGTCCATCAAAACTTACAGCAGCATTGTGCTAGTGTCAATGAGCTGAGAAACTGTGAAGTGTTCATGGTGAGGTGGAAAGGCATGTTCTAACTGGACCAAAAAAAAATAAAAAATAATTCAAATACTACTTTAAAGGGGAAAAAACCCAAACCTTGTATTTTACTTGAAAGTAACACTGTCCATTCACTGAGTCTTCAGTGTCTGACCCAAAAGAAGTCTTGTGTCTGGGAACCTCTGGCTTACTAATAGCTGAATTTATGTGCTGGCTTGCCTGTCGGTGTGCGCCCATTGCGGTGTGGGCTAAACCCAGGCAGAGCTTGACCCTGGGGCTGGAGCATCTGCTCATCATACTGGGGAGTCAGGGCAGGTGCCAAGTAAAAGTGCTTACACGCAGTGTTCTTTCATCCCAAGCGAATCCATGTTCTGTAACACTGTTGGAGACTTAAATGTATTTTCTTTTCCTGGTGTACTCTTACTTTAAACAGTTGAACTGATATAAATTTGGCCTCTTTTAATAACCATTAGGAAGACTTCCCAGGAAATTCCTGTTGTTGCCTGCAGTCTGGGTGGGTTTAATGCTTGCTAAGATGTAATGTTTGGGTGCAATTTCTGGTGCTTGATTTCACACCAAGTCAGAGCTTGAACTTAGTTGCTTAATAGCATGTATTTGCAGTACCTAGCCAGTGTCTGTTTTACCATAGTTCATCGTGAGTCAGCATGACCTGACAGGCAGCCTTATCAAACTTTGCCTGTAGTAAAACAGATAAATGAAGTGGCTTCTTTTTTCTTGATAAGTGTTGAGTGTGGTGAGGTCTGAGCTTGTGAGATGAAAATTTCTGTGTTTTAAAACATGAAAACCTCTTCATTGCTTTTTTGTATTGTTATGCATGTTTTTAATAAGCAGGTTATTATTGTCTGTGCCAGCTTTGTCATGGAGTAATTGCATGGCAGATATGTTACAGGTATTTATTCCACTTACAATGAAGCAATAGGGCAGTTTTTCAATTGTGGCTATCCCACTGGTGAAGCACTAATTATTTGACTGTGTCTGAAAGCAAAATAGGTGTTTTGGGGTGGATTTGTTTGTAGTATGGGAGTGGGTAGTGGGGGAAGTACTTGAGTTCAGATTCTGATGTGTTGCATGTGTTTCAGAGAATAAAGATGTTAAATACTGTTGTTCTCTGTCTCACAAGCTTGGTTAAGAGAGACAGGAGACTAGCAGGTGCAGATATACCAGGTAACCTCAGAAATAAGTGAAGAAAGTGCTTTAGCTTCTAACTTTATCTCGGTTACCTTCTAATTTTACTAGGGCTGATAGCATCTGTCCCTCCTGAGGGGAGTTTTGGGGATGAATGTCCTCATGGTGAAGAGACTAAAATGCAGCTCTACTGCTTTATGTACCTTCCCCTGGTCATATTTTTAAAAAGAAAAATATTTCAGCATATAACCAGAGGCCCAATTTAATTCTTGGAGGTACAGACAGAAGTATTACAGTCCCTTGTAGGTGCTTATTTTGGTGGCTGCAAGTCTCTGTTCCCACTGAACAGGGGACAGGTGCCAGGAGCCCTGGTGGCTTGGCTGCTGGCCCAGATTGCCTCTTCCCCTTGCATTCAGGGTCTGACTCTTCGCTGTAGGTACCTGGTTGGCTGCTTTCCTTTGTGCATGTAAGTACTTAACACTGTTCACCAGAGGCTGAATAGGTGAAAAATTGCGTGTGGCAGGCATTTTGCTGTGAAGGTATCTTTTATTGTGAGTACAGAGATTCTCTGATATTCACAAATGCTCTTTGTATCTGAGAGACTGAGTATCCCAAAGTATGTACCAGAAGCCTTTCCCTGCACACACCCCCCTTTTCTCCAGTGAAAAGGGGGTTTGGGTTTTTGTCTTGGATCCTCCCTTGGATAGGTTTAGATTATGTCTAGAAAATTGTGATGAGGCAGTTAGCAACAGCAGGTGGAAATTTTGAGGAAATGAAGAAGCTGACAGCTTGATCCCTTTGGCAAAAAGACTTGATACTATTACAGATTTGGTGTTGGTAAGCAGTGAAGAAATTACAGTAGAACTTGAAAATGATTTAGTGGTATGTCTATTAATTTTAAAATAGCAGAGAAAAAAACTTTACGATGAAGAGAATGAGTTTTGAAAAACTATTAGAACCAGTTATTGAATTCAGCTGTGTCGAGCAAAGAGCTTAATAATGTTGGTTGAATAGACTGTAATATTTCTCAAGATCAGGAGTGCTACAATTACTGAATGACTGCATTGCAAAGGGAGAAGAGGGTAGAGGATTAAAAAAAACTGTTAAAGGTGCTGCACTCCTCCCTAAGATGAAAATAAGGACTGAGCTACCTAAAAGCGATGGTGACAACTTGAGGAAAAATCAAAACCCCTGGAGTTGTGAAGGAAGTGAGAAGGGGATTAAAGGATTTTTCTCCCACATTTCACAGCAGTGATGATAGCGTGCAACTGTACTATATAAAATAAGTGGCACACATCGGGTTCAGCTATTAGTATGGTGTGTATGGAATTCTTTGCTCAAAAGGGAAGTGGCAGACTATATAGAACCTGTTAGTAAGTCTCTTATTGGTTAATTTTGGGATGAATGTTGGTTAGTGTTAATGAATGACTTGGCACAAATCTGTTTGGAGGCATTTGGTTCAGAGAAGGATCCAGACGTCATATAGGCAAAACCCCCAGACAGTTGAGAGGATCCTAGCAACAAACGTGGTACAAAGTGTTACGGTAAGTCTCATCAGAACAGGTGGAAAACAGTATGGAGTTTCTAGTAAGAGATTAAAATGAAGATGCTACCATGAAGGACTTCTGGAGAAAGGTAGACATCATTTGGGATGCATTAAGTGAGAGATCTGCAGGAGAAACAGGTGAAATTGTATGAGATCGTGGTAAAATCTTAACTGGAATTGTGTTTGTTTTGGCCTCCTTGAGTTCAAGGAGAATGAATGGAAATAGAAACTGGTGGTTGAGGAGACTTGCTGGACAGTGGAGAAATATCATGTGAGAAGCTGATGTCTGTGAATCCTTTGATGGAAGAACGTGGAAAAGGAGAAGGGAGATCTGCTTAAATGGATGGTGTGTGTTAAAGCTTGAACAAGGGGAAAAAAGGCATGGTAATTGGAATTAAGGTTTGTTCTTAACCATAGAAGGAACTGGAACAGTCTCCTGAGTAGGCGCTTGGTGTGTTTGCATAAGGAGTGGTGGAGCAGTTAGGAAGGTGTTCGAGCATCTCTTGGAACTGTGTGTTTTCAGGGAGATCCAGGTTTTCTTCTGTGTTTTCTGGAGTTCTTATTGTCCAGTGACAGCATGATTTTGAGTCTGAGGTAGATATGTGGAAATTACTTGCTCAGCACACCCTGGCACAGCAGAGAAAGCAAATGCATTAAAAAAGCCACATGCAGTACCCTGTTTCTCCTCAACACTGGTGAGGCTTACAAGTGGTGATCGTGATCCCAAAGAGCAAAGTGAATATTATAAGACTTAAGAGTGCCCATTTGTTATCTTAGACTTAACATTATCTCCATCATCTGTGTGGCCCTGGCCGAGTCTCTTACTGCCTGTGTAAGACTGGGGAGGGACCAGGCATTTGTTATGGAAATGATTTAATATGGGCCGTGGCTGTTGTACCAAAATGTAAGCACCTGCGTACTTTGAGTTTTGTTGGTAATTTGGAAATGTTTGAACTGGCTAAAGACTCCAATCTGTGCATCTTACTAGAGTTAACTTTACCACTAGCCTTTAGCCCTGAGAAACACACAATGTCAGGTCACTTATTTTCTATCTGCTATTGGGAAACAACTGAAACCCTGGGAAGGATGTGGTGGTTCTGAATTAGTTATCCATTGGTATTTAGAAGGGATAGGTAATTCCAGGTAAAAAGTAGTTGTTGGTGACTTCCAGTCTGTATCTCCTGGCGCAGGGCAATAGGTGTCATGGCTCAGAAGAGTAGCTTTTGCAGGCTTTGTGAAAATAGAAGTGCCAGGTACAAGTGGTAAAGTCAAGTTCCTGATGTGGATATGCACCCTTAAAAGACAGCCCACCATTACAAGTGTCTCTGCTATTTCCATAAGCATTTAGCTGACCACGAATGGCAGTATTAAAGTTGCATCACAGCATTTGACTTCAAAACTGTTTTCTTTGCAAACATCACACCCGACTTTGCTCTTTTTCAATGTGGGATAGCCTACACTGATAGCGTTGCCTGTAAGAACAGTTTGAAGGCTGGAAATGTTTTGTGGGGTTAATATTTGTCCATGACTTGCATAAAAAAGTACTGCCTATAATGGGACTGCACTGAATTTGCTTGACAAAATTTTCTAGATATTAAGTAATCCTGAAGGCAAACAAAATAACTTGGTTGAGTTAAATCCCTGAGGTAACATTGAAGAATAGTGGCAAAGCCTCACATGTGCTGCAATGCCAGAATTTGCCACTACTTTCAAAATTCAGTGTCCTAAAAATTAAGATCTAAAGTATGTGAAGTGCATCAAGAACATATGTACCAGTGGTGAAATCAATATTTTTTAATTGTAAGTCAAGTTTTGTTGGTAGGTAATGCTTTAAGAGAGCTGCTAAAGATTTGTGGCTGTTGGGGAGTACTGCAGGATAAAATGATCTAGCCAGAGGTGTTTTGATTAGATATTGTGTACTAGGTCTAGTCCCCCATTTTTGAGATACACCTACTATCTTATTTTCTCAGAAGAAAGTCTTGGTTCTCTTCTATCTACTGCAGATAGCAGGGTTTTTTTTATTATTATTATTTTATTTTGTCTGGTTTGTGATGAGTTTATGTGCCTTGATACCTAGATTCCAAGATACCTATCTTTGGAAGCCCTGTAAACTTGGAATTGTATTTTCTAAGGAGGTTGTTAAATGTTAAAATATCCCAGGCTGACTGGAGGCAAAATGGCTTAAATGGCTAGGATTTAGTCCCAAGAGATGGACTGTGCAAGCTTTGGATGTGGGCAGGGTGTTCAGTGTGAAACTGAAGACTAGCCTCACTGGAGGTCAGAGTCCAGACCGAGCACCAGTCGTTGCCGAACTCTGGAGATGACTGAAGTGTGTGAAAGGCAGTCCTACAGTTGCCTTAATTGGAGACGGGTGACCATGAAGAAGTGCTCTATCAGCTGAACCAAGTGTCTGACTGCTGATGCATTTCTCCTTAGATCAGAGAAGGAAGTACCAAAATTGAAGTCAGAACCTCTTTGGGGCACACTTAATGTAGACTGAGGACATGGAGGAAAACAAAGTACAGGAACTAGGGACCTGCTGAATCAGAGTGTGACTGATTGCTGCTTGCTGCCTCCTCTTTAATGTTTTGGTGATTAGAATACTAGGAAAAAATGGAAGTCTTAAGCTGAAAAGAGAATTGAACTTAGAAATGTCCTGATACCTGGACTGTGAAATAGGACGTCCTTGCTCTAGTTTCCTGTCCTGGAGTTTTAATGCGAAGTAATCACTGTGGAGAACCATGAATTACTTGAAATGCAGCTGAAGAATTGAAGGTGCTTGAATTTTCAGGAGTGTGGAATTCAAGCCAGAATATCCAAAATGATGTAATTTTCTAATATCCATGTCTGTGGTCAGGGCTGTGTTGTTTTAAGTTAGTGAAGAGTTTGTTAAAAGTAGCAGGTGGTTTTTTTTTAAATACTAAGGCAAACTTTTTACATTTAACTCCCAAATAGAATTTGAAAAATAACTTATAGGAAAGGTAGTTTAAATTTTTATTCTCTTGTGTGTTATGCAGGTACTTTGATGGCAATTTGGAGAAGCTCTTTGCAGAGTGTCATGTAATTAATCCAAGTAAAAAGTCTCGAACGCGCCAGATGAACACAAGGTCATCAGCCCAGGATATGCCTTGTCAGATTTGCTATCTGAACTACCCAAACTCGGTAAGTACCTGGCACCCAAGGTGGTATCTGACCAGTAATTCCCCAAACTTTGCTATCTGAAACAGCATTTTTGGGCAGAAGTCTGTGAGGACTGCTCCAACAGCGTTTTAAAAAAGCCTTTGAAATGGAACTGAGATACCACTTTTTTTCATTGAATCTTCTAGTCTGTAGTATATGCATTAAAAAACAGTGTTGTGGATTGTTCCTTAATGAAATAAACCTTATGTCTTGCCTGCTGCAGTGATCCAAGTGATATGGAGGGGGCACAGAATTTTGTAGTGCTTTATGCATTCTCTTTAATTCTTGCTGTGTGGTTTGACAATTTTTTTTATTTTAAACAAACCTCAAATAGTATTAGATTACCTGAAACCGGATTGTATTTCAAATAAAATTATTATCCCTTACACAAAAACCTTGAGGATGCTGTGATCTGGTCAGCACTGTAGTAAAGTTCTTCAGAAAAAAAGCGAGCAGTAGATCGAGCGATTATTGCCAAAGTTCAGATACCAATTAAGACTTACAAATAAACGATACGTGAAAGAAAAAAATGTGGAAAGCATGATGGGCAACGGGATTTGCTTAAACAGAACAACAAGACAGGAAGCTGCTTATGAAAGTAATAAATCATGATACAAAATGGTCTAGCTAGAAAGCCTAGAATAAAACTGAATAGGAGTAGGAGTAAAACGAAGTGTTGTTTGGGAAACACAACCAATGTGGATGTCTTTCAACCTTTATGATGTTTGTACAATATCTTCTTAATCAGAGAAGGTTAGGGTAGAAGTGTTTGCTGGGGCTCTAAATTAGCCTTTTGGTTTGTGGTAAGATTGGTGATGGTGCTACTTTTTTTGTAGCTGTTGACAAATACTGAACTTCCCCATAGGCTAATCGAATGTCCAGGCTTCTACTGTGCTTTGTACACAAAGCAGCTTGCTGTGACTTTCCGGGGGCAGGACGTAATGATGAGAGATCCTGGAAAAAAAACCCTAGATTAGTGGAAAAGTTCGAATATGAGAGTTCATCTGTGGCTTTGCCAAAAGGCAGGGAGCTGACATGTGAGGAATTCTTCCTTTATTGGAACCTACTGTCCCTGGTGGAACTATCCTGACCCTCCAAAACACCATAATGTCTGCCTGACCTTCAGAGAGCAAAGCAGCCCTTACATAAGGCTTCCACTCTTGCTCTGGGTGTGTTTTATGAACTTGCTAAATTTTTTAAGAATGGAAACCATTATGAGCAGCCTTGAATAAAGTGTCCTTGCTGCTGTAGCCTGACTGCAAGCCTTTTCCTTGCTCTGGAGCAGGCAGAGCAGAGCAAAGCCCACTTTCAAGCCACTGGGATTTTCAGTGTTAAGATAATATTGCACTTGAGCCAGTAACCACAAGACTTTGTACATCTCCTTTTAAGCCTTGTGTGTGCTGACTTCCTTTTTAGAGAATAGCTGCAAAGAAGAATTGTTACTTGCATTGTATAAAGAGGTGCTTTGAAAAACAAAGACAAGCTTGAGAAATCTGTTCGACCCTCTCACTTATGCTGAAATCCTGTTAATTAATAATGGCAGACTTCCCCATAGGTAGTAAGGAAATAATTTTGATTTTAGGCTGTGCAGCATTTTTATGAAAACAGGAGGACTTAGGGGAAGAAATGGGAGGGGACATCCTTGGCATCTTAAAATGTTCATCTCTAGAATAGGTCCTCTTGGAAACTTATAATTTAGATTTCATGTTCCTGATACATTGTTCTCCCCTTTTTCATGTAGTGGCTTTGCTAGGTGGGAACAATATGCCTAATGCTCACAGTGGATGTGCTTTTCCTCTGGCTAGGGGTATGTGTGCTGCCTGGGAGGCAGTTTTTCTAGCTACTGGAAAGAACAGCACAAAGCACACTAACACTTTTTGGTTTTGTGGTTCAAATACCACATGAAAAATAGTAGCAGCCCAGTTACTAGAAGAGCAGTTTCTTGGCTGATGGAGCAGGTGGATTTGCAGGTGAGGAGGAGTGTCTCTGTTGTTGGTGTTGAGTAAGTCAAGAGACAAGAGAGGGTAACCTCTTGTTTCTTTGCCATATGTAAAAGATGGAGCATGTAGGAAAACTAGTATTTATTATTCTGTAAAAGGCTGTAGCGTTTCTGTCCTAAGGTGTCTGTAAGCCATCTGGGTTGAAATATATTTTGAAGCAGTTTTGGTCAATGTGAATTATGGATTCAAGAATAAGCAATGTTCAATACCTAGCCTAAAATCTCGACTTTTAAATCCTGTGCAATGGTCAGCTTCCCCTTAACACCCCACGTATTTTTGAGAGCCCCTTTCAGCTATGTAAAGCTGAGAGTTTGGAGTTAGACCTGTTAAGAAATTTTAGCATGTATAGCTATTACAGGAATGTAAGTGTCTTGAATATTCACCCTCTCATGGGGTCATTGCAGGTGGTATTTGTCTGCCTTTTAAAGCATGTATATGAACTCTTTATAGCTCTTCAGTCATCTCTGAAGAACTGTGATTTGAAGTTTTGGGAAGCACCTGCAAAACAAGGCAGTTGATGCTCTTGTGGCAGCCTGCAACCTTATGGTTTGGAAACTTAGGGGAGATACTTTAGTCCCTTTATGCCCCCATGAACCAGTGTCAAGTCCCAGTAGCTATTTTGGATGAGGACAGGAATTGAGAGTGTTGTGGCTCTGCCTGCCTCTTCTCTTGCATCTTGGTATTCAGATCCCATTTGAAAGCAAGGCTGCTGGGGTGGAGATGTTGGGGCACATCGTACTGTTGTCCAAACTGTATTTATTCAAAGGACACACATATGACTTTGTCTATTGGTGCTATCATCATCATTACTGAAGTAAAGAAAGCCTGCGTGAGGCTGTCACGGTAAACATCTTGGAGCAGCTGATCCCTTCTTCGATCAGTTTGATGGTACCAGAAGAGCGAGCAGGGACAGATATCGAATGGCAGCATGCTGCTGCTAGCACTTGGCTGTGTAAGGAAAGTAGTGATGAGTAGATAGATAGGGTGAAAGTAGAGCCATCCCTGTGGTAACATGCTGTTTCAGAAGTCACTGTTACCCGATGCACTTGATGGTTTTATGTCAGCCTTTTTGCTTGCTCCCTTGACATCTCCTATCTGCTTAGCCAAAAATAATTGGGAACTCCCTCAAAGTAAAGAAATTAGTTGAAAGATACTCTGAATTCTTTCCAGCCTGGGAGGAAGCGGTGGCTGCCTTTTATATGGACATTTCGCAAACCTTTTCACTGCCTGCAGTAACTGAAACAAGTCTTAAATGAAGATGTGTACTTACCTATGTTCGGTAATGCTTCCTTGTGTGTGTTTGCTGCAGGAGTGTTTAGGTTCATTAAGAGATGATCCCCTTGTCTGTGTTTGCTTCCCATCACATGTGGTGAAGGCATCATTCTCGGAAAAGTCAGTACTGTCTTTGGGATGGTTGTATGCTGTTGGTGTCCCAAAAGTTACAGATTTTGGGGCTTTTCTGCCATAACCCTGCATCTCCAGGGGGTGTCACTTGGCCACAGCAGCATCTGTGGAGCATCAGATACCTTGTTAGCTGGCTCAGTAATGGTTCAGAAATTTGAAGGTTTTTCTAGTCTTGGAGTTGTTGTACCTGGGTACCTCTGTAGCTGTCAGCCTCTTCTCTCCTTGAACCATGGGCTGACAGGACACGTCACTATTTATTTATTTGTTCCAAAGAAAGCAAAAGTTTGGGTAGTTATCTCTGTTTTTACCGGGCATGAAGTCAGATGCTCAGCTCTCTTCTCTCCTTGCTGACTGGTCGGGTCAGATTTAACTGCCTGGTGCTTCTGGTAAGTGTGCTCTGGCAGGCTGTAGGCATGGCAGGCAGAGTCAAATCTGCTGGCTGCAGCCTCACAGCATGTTTCCAAGCCTGGGGTTCAAACCTGTGTCTCCATTGATGGCAGGAGTGCCAGATGAGTGTGAATCACAAAATGATGAAGCTGTGGGAAGAAGGTGCTAACAAGCTCCTTCCCTGTGCAATCCAAGTGCTGTAACATTGAAAGATGAGTGTAACCAAGGCAATATATCAGTGTTGGATGAACAGATGGGCAAGTGGTGGCCATAATCTTGAGTCTGTAATGGTCAAGGAGGCAGTTTAGGGAGAACATAATTTTCTTAAAATGGACTCTCTTTTTCTTAATTACCAGCATCCTGCTGCTGTTTTGGCTGCTCTGCAGAGGGTACAGGTTTCTTTCACTTGTGGAGTTTCATACACGTTGATGATGTCTCAAGGTGGAGCTCTTGTTTTATTGTACTGGCTGAGAATAAGGTGGTTTGGAAAGCTAAGCCATCAACTAACCTGCATAGTGGTATGAGTGAAGTGTTTCAAATGGTAAAAAAGTTTGTCCTTGTTCCTGGTGCTGGATATAAAATATCTTCAAGATTACCTGAGAAAAGTAACTTAATTTCAGTCTTTCCTCAGCAGCGTTTGCTCTCCGCTGCTTGTGTAACCATTTAATCCCAGATGGTGCCCTGTGTAGATGTTAACATCATGTGTAGATGGTAACATACATAGGTAAAGTTGTCCTTCTTGCTGTCTGCATCAGCTAATTGAATTTTGTTTAGTGATTTTCACCTGCCAGTTAGAATCTTTAGTGTCTTCATCTGATGAGCATCTGGATTGTGGGGGAAGTTTACCAAGCAAGCTGGCAAACTTTATGCATGCGCATTAAAAGCGTCACACAATTCTATTTCTGTTGTTCAGTGCTCACCAGTTAGGCAGACTGCTCGCTGATCACTTAGTTACCTACACAAGAGGGAACTAAATTAGTGCCTGTGCATAGCTGGTGCGCATATTTTGGGACTTCTGGGCAGCACCCACATGCGATATCAAGCCAAGTAGAAAGAAGATTCCATATAATCTTATAACTGTGACCTGTGTGGTGGTGGTGCATGTATTTTACTCATTTGCAAAACAGAGGAGAGCATACTATGCTCTGTATATACCCCTAAAACAAGGATCAATTTAAATGGGCAAGCAGGATGGGTATGTCAGCCACACCTTTCCTTGCTGCTAGGGTTGGGGATTAAACTCTGGCTTTGAAAGCATGACTAAAGCTGCATTGACAATGTTCTGTAGTGGCGATGATGCAAAACAAAGAGTGTCTCAAATTTGTGGGGGATGAGATGTGATTAAACTGCACAGCATCAAGAAGGGCAAAATGATTGAGGGAATCCAGATGATAAAATGATCCAATGTCTTCTTTGTCCTTGCAGTACTTTACTGGCCTAGAGTGTGGACACAAGTTTTGTATGCAGTGCTGGAGTGAATATTTAACTACCAAAATAATGGAGGAAGGCATGGGACAGGTAAAATGTTAACTCAGCTACCTCATGACTGACTTCTGGAAATGTTGTGTATTGGAGAGGAGGGGGAAAAAAGAGGGGACAATTCTTCCCCGCTAAAGTTTAAAAAAGAAAACCAACAACCAACCAAACCTAAAAAGAACAACAAAAAACCCTCAAGCCCTAAAGCTTTGGGAGCTGCAGTCTTTGCTGTGGGTGAAGCTGGAGGGAACTACATGGCATTTGTGCAGGTGTCTTTGCTCTGGGTGGGAGGAATTGTGCTGTGCACAGTGGCACATCTGGAATGTGATAATAGAGCCAATGTGCTATTTTTGCTGTGGATTGTAGATGAGTCTGTTGCCTTGGAATTCTTTGTGATGCAAAACCAGGATCAACAGTGTTCTTTTTACGACCTTTTTGGTTTTTTTTCAGACCATTTCATGCCCTGCTCATGGCTGTGATATCTTAGTCGATGACAATACAGTTATGTGAGTATGATGATTTGCTGCTGCTTGGTATTCCTCTCTTTTTTTCTGTTACTTATTTGCTATTCGAATGTACTGGCTTATAAAAAAACCTGCACAGAGGCTGTAAGGCAGCAGAGATGTTGGTCTTGAGCTGTCTATTTTGATACTAGCATGTCTCAGCTTCCTGTTCAGCTTTGAAAAACCTATGCCACAGTACTTGAAGGAAAGACTCCTTGACCAGTTGGGTCAGCATGACAGCAGAATAGAAGCTGGGCAGTCTTTCCAAACCCTGTTTAACTGCTGTGTATTTTGCTTCTTTTGATCTACACAGGAATTTAGGACTTCCTACCTAGGTCACCGCACTGGTTCACCAAGTCCTATAGCTATAGTTAATACATGAGTCAGAGGAAGGAAGTCCTGTGTACAGTCTGACGGAGGGTGTGTTGTATGCCCTCTGATAGAAGGCAGTTGATCCTCAAAAATAAGACTTGATTAAGCTGGTATGTCAGCCTGTGTCACTTTGCTTATTAAGCTGTCCAGTTGTAGGATGACTGCTCGTACATGGTGGAGCGATGAACTTCCTTTTCTTTTATATTGGGCAATGTTATTGCGTGAGTAATATCCTTCATAATTCTGAACCTTGATTAACTCCATTTTAATTCTTCATGCTAAGAAGTGTCTGAATAGGAGTTTTTATTCTGTTACCTTCCTTCCTGAAGTCTGACTCACTCATTGATACTAATTTGCTGGTTTTTATATCGATTGCTTTGACTAGTGATTTCCCATATCCCTCTGCATTAGTGGCTCTATGTTAGTTATGAAGTGTAGGCTGGATAGAAGTGGAAGCAGCTGAAATGTTGTTCTGCCCTGTTGAGGGGTGGTTTGTAGAGTTCAGTGGGTGGAAGCCTTGATTGAGGTGTTTTGTTTTTTTTTATTACTGGAATCTGAACTCAACTTGTGGTCTGCACTCTCAGCAGGAAATTTGAGTGTTTTCTTGATTGCAACAGTTTGAATAAGCTGCCTGTAAAGTAGACTAGCTGAAATTGTTAGAGGTTGTGGCAGTAGAAGTAGCAAGGAAAGGATGGAAGGAAAGCAGCACTGGCTTCTGTTGCTATGGCTTCTGTTGCTATTGCTTGATATTAGTAGTAGGTCTGACTACCATTACATTTCACTTCATGGCTTTTATAGCACAGAAAACCATGACACTGGGGTGAATCTGTGCAGCCTCTGACTTGTACCATGTGCTGTGGGATTCCCCCTTGCCTAGAAATGGCAGAGGTACCTAGGCCTTGTGATAGTAAAATGACATCCAGGTAGTAAAGCAAAGAAGTTCCCTTTGTCTAAGTAAAATTATAAACGTTTTGTGGATTTCAATATCCACCTTTCCCATATCTTGCAGGGGATACCTTGAATGTCTAGGGGAGGGAGGTGCATTTTTTTTTTTTTTTGCAGAAGCCTAATGCTTTCCTTTAAAAGCAAAGATGGAAAACTCTAGCCATCTTACGAAATGTCATGAATAAAAATGTAAGTAATCCCAGCTGGAATCTGTACCTCCTCCCATGTCCTTAATTATTTTCTTTTTAGGTCTTTTCCTTTTTACAAAGTCTCCAGCTCTAGATTTCCAAGCTATAGGAACCTAAGACTAATGTGCAATGTATAGAGGCATCAGTTTATCAGAAAATCAGAGTACACAGACAGGCAGTTATTAACTTGCTTCCTTCTCAGTACTTACCCTCAGCAAGCCAGTACATCTTCAAGTTGAATTACCTCCCTACAAGTCCAAACATAGCAATTCAGATGACTTCCCCAGATTTGTGAGTTTTTAGCTAGCTTATTGTCTATTTTCTTTGTTACTGTTGAGCTTAAATAAGAAGGTTGAAGAGAGGGTTCCTTTCAGTTCTTTCAAGACCTTCCAACTGGCTGAAGGTAATCTGTTTCTATCCTTTGTTCAACCTCGCTAATGCTGTTGGTAATTGCTTTAACCTACATGCAAAGTTGTTGATTTCATTAATATGCAAGGCAGGCTGCCTTTATTACTGCCATGTCTAATGGCTGCTGCTCATGGGTGGAAGCAGTCTGGTAGTAACCTCTGAAAATCAACCCACTTGGTGGGAATGGATGGATTTTGGGTTCCTGTGTTGAAGTCATGGAGTGCTGCCTCAAAAAAAAGAATAAAATTCTTTTTTTAATCTTCCTTTGCATAATTGCAAATACCACTGCTGCTGTACCATGTCAGAGTAGTCAAGTCTTGAAGTAATTCCTGTGGGAAGGTGTTTGACCTCTCACATAATATACTCCACTGATTGGGGTCTTTGAGGAGGTTCATTGTCAAAATGGAACAAAAGTGTAAAACTTATGGTCCAGTTGAGGATTGCTGCCATCTTTGGATGAATTTGTGAGATTGCTGTTCTGAACTGAGCTGCCAGAAGAGATCAGTGGTTAAGGTTTTTTTGCAAGCAGTTTGTTTTGTCCAATCTGGCTTCTTCAGCAGGGTTGTTTCTTTTATAGCTTCCAGAGGAGCATACCCCAAAAATGTGGTATGGGCACTGGGAATGAGTTTCTAATTTGTCTAGTTTTCTTTATTTGTCAAAAGATTTTCACAGCAGAGTTCTTGAAGGTCTTGACCTGAGTGTTGCTGTGAAAGTGGTGTTGAACCTAGAGCAGGCGAGGTTCCTAACATGGAGTGATCGTAGGCAGTTTGAAAAGCAAAATCAGTGGTGTACTGCATGTGTTTTGGTTTGCTATGGCATTACTCATCACTTAAATTCCAGCTCCTGTTATACACATATAATAAAATTTTAAGTGACATTTATTATCTCTAGAAGCCTAGGTATGGAGTAAGAAAGTGAAATGTATAATTCATGTTATAACTTCAAATTGTTTTTTCATTCTTCAGTAAGTTTCACTCCAAAATTGCAGGCTTGCCATGGACATGGGCCTGATGAGATGCTTTGTCAGCTGATTTGTTTTTATTTTAGCACTGGGGATTTGGCTGCTGTGTGCTATGTTTATGTAATAACCAGCACGTTGTTTGGTGAGGAGCTCCCTAGACTGCTAAGGGCTAAGATTTATGCAACATTGCAATGTCACATGCGCTGTTGTTAATGAATGTTGGCATGATAACATCCAGGAGTACGCTTGATTTTGGCTGCACCCTGAAATGGATAATCTGTTAGTTTCAATACTTATATGTGATGTGGCCTGTGTAAAGCTGTATTCCACAGTATAATTTAAACAAATACCACAAACTGTGTATTACTCCATATATATATATATATATATGCAGAAGACACTTTAGTCATAACTGAAAGACAATATAAGTGCTCAGCAATACATAATTGAATTATTTTGAATGTGTCTAGGCTGGACAGTCTGCACATGTCAGTTGTGTCTGTATTCAGGAGAAAAGTGGTCACCATGCTTTTGAAGGATTCCTATCTGTCTAGTTTTCTTCTGCTCTCCTGCTTCTGAGCCAACTGACTTAATTTAAAGTTAAAGCCAATGTTGTGTAAACCTCTGTGATGTTGATTTTAAATCAACTGTTTTTATGGTAAATAGATTAAAACAACATTAATTTTTAAACTGAAGCTGTAGCATTCCACTGAAACCCAGATAATGTTAGGCCTACCAAAGTTATTAACTGCACAACAATTTTTCTGGAGCTTTTTAAAGGGATTTGCCACAGAGTGTGCATGTTTAATGTAGATTACTAATGAAGTCATTCAGTTTCTTGGGCACTTCAGGAAAGTGTTTTTAAGTAAAAACCCCCACACCAAGTGGTTCAGTTCTTTTGTGAACTGCATAAGCTTTCTGTATGATTCTTAAGCTGATATTAGAAGTTAAATATGATATTTGTAGTTTCCGTAATAATATAATAAATGGTCTAAACCACAGAGAACAGGTAAGTACAGAGAAGTACATGTAAATGTAGGAGGAGCAATCAAAGCCATCTGCCTGTCCTGACTTACTGGCTACATATGGGAAAAATTAGTCTACTACCACAATAACTTTTCTGTTTTTTATCTGTTTCTTCCCTTTTCACAGGCGTCTGATAACAGATTCCAAGGTTAAATTAAAGTACCAGCATTTAATAACCAATAGTTTTGTAGAGGTGAGTTTATTTGAAATTTTTAGTGGCTTCTAAATTGTTTGCCTCACATATGTACCAAACCAGAGAATTGAAGCTTGTTTGTAACTGTATAGCAGGTTTTGTTGCATAGTCTCAAACAGAGTGTGACTACAAAGTAGAGGCTTTGCAGGGATTATTTTATGGCACTTTTAGTTACAGGTATAGTTGTAGAAAAATACTAAAAAAAAATCTTTAGGACTAAAGATCTAGAGATACAGCAAGCAGCTGTAGATAAAGAGAATGCAAGTCCTGTTAAATATATAGGTTCTGAGGAGCACTTAATATTTATAGTTCTTGAAATGTTACCTGAGATGTTTCAGACTGAAACCCAGGAAACATTGTAAACAAGAACATGTCTTTTGCAACCTCAAAATCAAAATAAACTTGGAAAAAGGTGCTTTGGAAGATAGTTTCCGTCCCCATCCCAATTTCCCTGTTGTATGTGTTCAGACTTACTGTAGAGCCCAGTATGTAAGTTGTTACTGGAATCAAGCTTTCACTCCTTGTTTGAAGTGATGTGTGCAGTACTTTGGAGGGTGTCTTTTGTGTTTTTTTTTAATGCAACACTGGAGCTAAGCACGTTGCAGACTGAAAGACTAACAAAAGCCATGCAGACTCATATCTGGCTGCAGTACAGCAAGAACAGGCAATGAGATGGGGTTCAAGTGGTGTTAGAAAGCAGTGCTTGTAAAAAGCTAGTGTGCATGGTTTGAGCAGTTTCAGAAAGGCTGTTTCAGTGGTGAAACAGAGATGGGAGTTGCAAAAAGCTTGACATGTTTTTTTTTTCAGTGGAAAACCTCATAGCTTCATATTCTTCAAGTATTTTCTCTGGGTGAGCTATGAGGTCAGCAAAAGTGTTTATGCTCCTCATCTTTCATAAGGGGCCATTTGATGCTGAAGAGCTGACTCCTATTCCTGCTTGCTTTCAGTAGAAAGTGAATGCTTGGATTGAAGAGAAAGCACTCTTATTGCAGAGGACTGGTGACAGGAAGGAGTGTGACTGAAGGTCGTGGTTGAAAGGATGAAAAAGGGATGAAAGGCAGGTAGTGTCCTTGTGCAGCATCCTTTCTCTATTATGTTTTTTTTGCTTTATTTCATAGTGTAATCGACTGTTAAAATGGTGCCCTGCCCCAGATTGCCACCATGTTGTTAAAGTCCAATATCCTGATGCTAAACCTGTTCGCTGCAAATGTGGACGCCAGTTTTGGTAAGAAAATCAAGTAAAAGACTTACAGAATACATATTAATACACTTTCAAGGTAGTAAGTCTTTATATTTGGTTGTGGTTTAGACGGTGCGAGAAGCATGGGGTGGGCTACAAATGGTAAGCCAGGATTAGGTCCAGCTGGTTGTAGAGCCCCAGCACTATGTAGTTGTTGTTCTCTGTGTCTTGGGCTTCCTTAGGCCTACAGGCAGACCCAGCTTTTGCTGAGAGGTGGCCTTCAGCTGAGTGGTTTCAGATTAGGTAAGGTCCTTGACTTCAGGTGCTATAGAATCAGAATGTGTTGAGATGTATACTGCTCTGAAATGGCTGTTGAGGGATTTGAGGGTTGGGGAGGGGAAGTTGACATGTATAGTGTTTTCTTAGGACCAGCTTTGGTCTTTCAGCAGAACAGTCCAGAAAGACAACTTTCACGATGTTAACCTACTTACATAAAATTACAGTCATCTGCCCTATTTGCTTATTTTCCCCTTTCTTTCACTTGCAGCTTTAACTGTGGTGAAAACTGGCATGATCCTGTTAAATGCAAGGTGAGCATGTCAAAGTTTTTTCTAAATGCGTAACTTTTTCAAGTTTAAAGTCAATTTATGTCCAAGATGTAGAAAGCACAAGCTTTGCAGCTGTTCACATTAAGAAGCATAGTAGTTCACCTGTTTAGACCATAGTTTGAGAAGAATTGGTGAAATCATACTGGATGCCTTTACTGTCATACTGGATGCCTCAGAGTTGGACCTTGTGAAGGAACAGTGCCTGAGCCAGATGGGGAAGTGTCTGCAGGAGGCAGCTGTTACAGCTGTGACCCTCTGAAGAGGAACAAAGGTGCTTCAGGACTGAATGCTTCACTTGACAACAGGCATTCCTGTACTAGGTATTTCTGTAGGTGTTCAGTGGCTCCAGCAGGCTTGTGATTTGTTGTGCTGAAGAAATTAATTTGGTCCTGGGACCTGCTGTCATGCCATGAACTCTAGAACTCTTCATGGAGCTGTTGAAAGCTGTAATCAAGCCTGGGATCCTGTGGCTCTGCAGAGTTCACGGACAGCCGTGTTTCATGCCTTGGGGACAGAGGAGTCTGTGTTCCCAGTGACAAATGCAAGAAAAAACTTTCCTGGGGAGAGGAAGATGTTACTGAAGGTTTAGCTGGTCTTTCCAGGCTAGATGTGGTCAGCTTATTATCTAACAGGTGCAAGCAGTCTTTTGGTTTTGTAACTTGCATTCATTTGATAAACTCAGTAAGGCTTAAAAAAAAAACAAACAACACCCAACACGCCCCACACCGCACCCAAACAAAAAAGAAGCACAAAGTGAGCATTGCAAGCCTCAGGAAAAACTTGGCTAGATGTAAATATAGGCATCACAGAGGCTCTGACTGCAGTTCTGGCAGATCACTGTACAATGTCATTATTTTAGAGTCCCATGCAAAGTTTGTGTTGATTGAACTTAAGAACTGCAAACTCATTGCTGAAGTGTTTGGGCTGAGTGGTGCTTGCTGGATTGGGACAGTGCTGCAGGAAATGTCTGCGACTAAATTAGTTGCTGTGTGTGCCTGCTTTCCAGCACCAGGCCCCCCCCCCCCCATTCCCATGTGGTTGTGTGTACCTTACCTTAATGTAAGCAGCTGTCTTGGGAACATTTACAGTTCCTCTATTTAAATATAACTATTTCTTCATTTTTCTAACAGTGGTTAAAGAAATGGATTAAGAAGTGTGATGATGACAGTGAAACTTCTAATTGGATTGCAGCAAACACAAAGGTGAGGGGGTTTCTCATATTTTATATAGACTTACCAGATGAAAAGAATGGACAACCTAATTCTGTACTAGGATTATTTTTTTGTTGCATGTCACTAGTTAAGAGCAAGCCTTAAAATTCACAGTACACTGAAGTACTCTTGTTTGAAGAGCAAGTAGGTGTTACTGCCTCAAATCAGGTGAAGTTCTTCAGGTTAAGTGGAGTTTGCTCTTGTAAAAAACGAGTTAATTGGAGACCCAAAGGAAGCTCAAGTTTTAAGTCTTTGGACTCCTGTCTGGCAGTGGTGGCTTCCCTAAGCAAATGTGCCTCACTCCAAGGGTGTGAAACATGTTAGCACCACCCGTGGCTTGATTTGGCTGTGATAATTTACATCTGCCTTTAAATCCCCTGGGTTGGCCTCTTGAGGAGTTGTTCATTTCCACTGGGCAGGTTTCCAGATAGAGACTGGCAGAACAGCTGTTAAGATTTTATTACGTAAAAGTCCTCATTCTAGCTAGCCCAACTTTGCCTGAAACTTCAGCATTTGTTTGGTTTTGGCATGATTTAAAACAAGGGTTGTCGTGGTGGTGGTGGGGAAAGCAGCCGATGCCGTAGAGGGGGCAGTGGTAGGAGCAGGCCCGGGTCTCATGGCTGCTGAGCCAGGATGGTGGAAGAAGGTGGGGAGGGTGTGAGGAAATGGCTGCTTTGTTTTCTTAGCTCTGTTGTGTAACTGGTTAATGGTATTGTTTGCAGCAACGGCTGCTTCTTTCTGGGGCTGGCTGTGTGTTTTTCATTGAACTGGAATGTTGCATTATGGTGAAAGCAGAAACACCCTTCAGGCTGAAACACGCAGTTAAAATCAGGCTGAAATTGTGCAGCCTCGGCTACTTCTTTCTATTTCGTGTGCTGAGACTTGTGTGGTCCCCGCTTGGAGGCTGGACGTTGCTCAATAAAGTGAACTTGGCTTTTTCTGAGGCGGGTGTTCAAAGACATATTGTGGCTCAAGAACTGAACCAGATTTGTTCAATGTTTGCTTGGTCTTCAGGTATTGCTTGTGTTAAACCTGAGAAAGATCAAGCGAATATACTTGGAAAGAGCTGAGTGTAAGCATGTGCAAAGCACTTCTTAGCCTCTTACCTATTCCTACCTTGGCATGTGCTGCTGAAGACCAGGATCTAAGCTCTCCTGGTTGGGTTTTGTTAGGTTCGATTGTTAAGCTTTCTCTTACTGGATTCTGTGCCCCTTAAAAAGGCTGAAATAGTGTACATCTATGTGTCATGTAGACCAAACATGAATAATAAACATTAACACTAGCTACTGGCAATAGGAAGCTACTTATCTCCCTGTCTGAAAAAGAGAAAACAGTTTCTGCAGTTTGCTTACCAAAAGACTTAATCACAGAATTATTGTCAAGATGGTCATCCTTTTTGTTGTTTTTTTTTTTTTTTTTAACCAGGATCTAGACTTTGTCAGATAGGAGACGTGCTAGTGGTTGGACTAGTTTATAAAGCATAGCTTAAACTGTCAGAAACAGTATTGAATGGCCAGAGCTCTTAAGAAGATTCTTGTGTGTGTGTAAACAACCATCCAGAGGACGGTGAAGAGGGGAAATGAGTATGGCCAAGCCGTGCTGGCATCAGCCCAGCTTATCTGTTAGTTCCTGTAGTCTTGTATCAGCAGCAGAAGAGCTGTTGTCCTTAACATCACTGTCTGAGCTACTTCCTCTAGTACTGTACAAGACACTTCTACAGCAAGAAAATACTTTGGAGCCCAGGCTGTCCAGCAGCAACAGGATGAAAAATAACATCAGAGTAATCACAGCAGACATCTGAGCAAGCCAACTGTCCTGGAGTCTTATGGTATCCATATCAATTGAGTTAACTGAAGAACAATATCGCAATTCTTCTCTCTCCGAACTGATGCTGGATTCAATTGAGGGGAAAGTTGGCAGGAAATGTAACCCACCCCTCGTAATGATCTCTGCCTTCTTGTGGGCAGCAGGATGTGGAAGGCAGTAATCTCACAGTGCCGTAATCATGAAGCACGAGCAGTGCTGGCTGCTGAAACATGTGCAGTCAGAGCTTTGCAGCCTTCAGAGAACCAGATCGGCCCAGAGCTGTGGGGCTGCCAGCCACCACCTCCTCTTTCCTGAATTGCCTGCTCTGGCCCTTGGCCACAGGCACAGAGAAACCCGAGTGTCTGTCTGACTGACACAGTCCTGTTGTTGTTCAGAGAGGAACCAAGTAAAATCCTTTCCTGCCGTAGCACGAGGCTATAGCAATACACTGGGATAGGAATGGCACAGGTTGGAGTGCACATATGTCTGTCCTTACTCTGTCTCTGTACTATTTCTAGCAGGAAAACAGGGCAGTCGTGTTTGGCGAGGGATGTCTTGTGCCTTCACAGCTGTTTGCTTCAGTGACTGCAAGTCAGAGCCCAAATTCTGTGTTGAATTTCCTCATTTTGAAGAACCTAGAAGGGAATCGGATCAGGTACCATCAGATGCAAAAATCCCTTTTTTCAGTGGGAAAAACTCTGCAGGTAATTCAGTTGCTACTGTGGTCTCCATTGCCATTTCTAGCTTTTGAAAAGTGCTTTCTTGAGCCCTCCAAGCATGATGCTGAGTTGCAGTCGTGTCCCATGTGGTCTCCATTCAGGGAGGAAAACTTCCCATCTTACCAAGATGAAGGTATAAGAGAAAAATACCAGTCCTCCTGAAATACGGGCTTGGAATCTGGGCAGTTCTTTGCAACAGGAGAATGAGATATGTTTCTTCCAGCTTGCCCTGGGAGACAGAATAGGAAAAGAAAATTAGGCAATTGCTGTATGAGAGAATAGAAAAGTGAAACCCAGCTGAATTGGTTTCTGTTCGCAAACTGATGTGATGCTTTTTTTTTTATGAACTATGTAGATTGTTCTGAATGAAAAACGAGGAGACTTGACTAGTGAGTTCTGTGGTTGCTATATAACTTCTTAATTTATGTTACATTCATTCATTTACACTTAGATCTGTATTAAATTCTTCTACTTATACAAAAGATACAGCCGTTGCTGGAGAGTGCTGGAGTATATGGCCTTTTGCTTAAAATAAGCTACTTTTCACATATGAGTTCAGCTTAACTAAATTAATTTAGATTTGAGATAAGCCAATACAAGTTCTTTATCAAGCCTTTAATTCTCAGTCTTCTTGCAGAAAAGGGTTGAATAGTCCAAGGTTTTGCACATTTCTTTTTCAGCTTGTTGTACAAACTTGCTTCTTTAGTTCCTTTGAATTGAACTAAGGCAGGTTTCAGGTATCTGGTTTGTGTGGCTTTGGGTGTAAGAAACCCACATTGATCCATTGCTTCTATTAAGTGGACATTCAAAGGAGTAAGAAATACAGAAAACTTGGATTTCTGCAATTATTTTAGGCTCTTAAAGTGTATCAAGACTGTCTGAAATAAGCCTAAAAGGAGGAGGGGAAACCTGTTTCAAATCTGAGTTTCAGTGATGTTAATCTTTCTGCATCTTAGAATGCTAAAGGAAGAAGAACGAAGATGGTAATGGTGCAGGTCTTAAGAACAAAGATGCTAATGGTGCAGGTCTTAACCCAAGGCACTGTTTGGGGTTTTTTTTGGCGGTTTTTTTTTTTTGTTTGTTTGTTTCGATTTGGTGTGTTTGGTGTTTGTTTTTTTTTTTAAGTTAAACTGGTGTTAATTAAAGTTGTTCATCTGATACTAAAAATGCCCCTGCCTTACTGCTTTTGGCTCCTGGCATGTCACCATCTCATTATCTTTTGGGCTAGACAGGGCTTGAATGTCTGATGTATAAAGCCAGCAGATTTTCTTCCTCCAGAAAAGCTATTGGTCATTTTTCTCCTCTTAAGTGGGATAAAATGGCACAAAACCAATTCTGCTCCTTTTCAGGTCACTTTTTAATGTCTGAACATGTGCTCCCTTTGTACGTTCTGGAAGTCCTACATTTGATCTAACGTGTAGAAATTGTGGCAGCTAGATCCTCCCCGGGTACTAGCATCAAACTTTGCTCTTTCTTTTCTCACTAGCGGAGTTTCGTGCCAGAGCTGTGAACAGCATCTTCCCTAAGATGTCAGAGTGCCATCTTTTCCTCGCAGATGAACAAGTGTTTAAAATATCCTGCTTTACTCAATAACTATAGGTGTTGTCATGGTGCATTGTTTTGTGCTAACCATGGTCAAGATCTGCATTTTTTTAATTTTGTTGAAATGCATTAAAAAATCACCATGGTGTATGAGAATTTTTTTATTTGTTTTTTTATCACATGGGTTGTAGGTTGAGGACCTCACTGTGATTGTAGCTGGGAGGCTGATGTACACCAGTTGCCTCCAGGAACTCTGGAGACTACTAATCTTTTACCCGCCCTGAAATATGAAATATGTTTCCATTTAGCTTCCCATTCATAAAACAGCAGCAGAGGTTTATGGTGTTCTATGTACATGCAACCTTTTAGGACAAAATAGGGATTGTTCTCCTTTGCCAGGTTGCCCAGGCTTTTGTTTCGAAATACAGCATGTAAGCACAACACCAATTTGTTTAGAGTGGAACAGTGTTAACGAGGTCACTTCTGCATTGTGGCATGACAGATAACGTGCAGAATAATCTACTGGTTTAGTAATTTGATTTGCTGGCTATTATGTTGTTGCGTAGCTGTAATTCTCAATAAGATCTTCTCTGTCCTCTTTAATCTATAATCTCGCCCACTCATTGCATTTGTGGCTTGAGTAGTTGCTACTTTTTTTCTTTCTGCTGGTGTTCAGCATTTCTTTAGTATGTTCTTATGACTTTTCCTTAATTTTTATATAATATTCACCTTCTACAGTAATACATAACTTCATGGATCTGTACAGTTTACTATGTAATCTGTCTTTTGTGCTTTGCTTTTGTAGGCATATAAGGCTTGAAAAGGATGGCATTCCCTGTAATAAAAGGGCTGTAATTAGGGTCTTTTTGTTCTAGTTTGCATCACAGGGCCAGAAGCCCTAAGTGCTGTGTAGTATTGAGACACTAAGAGCTTGGGCTGCTCCTCAAAGACAGGAGAGCAGAATTTCAGTGCTTCTACTTGAGCCTGGTTGCAGATGAGGGTGGCCCCACATCCTTGCGGCGTGGACTTGCTCCACCGTGACTCTTCAGCTTGTCAGGTCATCTGGGAACTGTTTCTCTCTTTCAATTGTGGGGTTTTCTTAAGCAGGAGTGATTGCTGCAGCTGTTTGGATTAGCTGTGTCTTCCACTGTGGCATGCAGGTGTCAGCATCTCCACAGATGAGATGTTTGGAAGAAACTGCACAGCTCTGCGACCACCATCTTCTCTTGAAAAAGCATTCATTGCTGTGTGCCCCAGGGTCAGTGTTTGAGTGATGGGGAGCTGTGTCATGATGTGACAGGGGTGCACTGCCACTGTTTGTATATATTAGCAAAGTACACACTGGCTGATGAGCAAATAGATCTGGGATCTTCACAGTTGTGAAGGATATTGATGGGATAAACCTGAATTTGGGTCCTGATGTGTTGGCGCAGGATTGGAATAGGGTGGAGGGCTGCCTGGAAAAAGAAAATAAAAAAGAAAATAGATACTGTGCTGGGTATGGTGCTGAAAGGAGAGACCTTTTTTTACTCTGAAGTTCACAGAACTACATTGACTGACTAATTAGGAAAAAGCTTACCTGGCCGAGTATCCATCCTATGGACAGCCCAAGAGGACATCTTGATGCTGTTCCCCTCAGAGGGACAGCAAGGGAGCTACTGTGCTTCATTTACTCTGTAGGACAAACACAGGTGATGGGGAAGAAAGGCAATGTGGAAAAATCTCCTTAGGGGCTTGCTTGCTGGTTGAGCCTGTCTGAGTGACAACCAGCCCCAAAAAAACTTGAATCAAAACAAGAAAGCAGCCAGCTATCATGCAGTGTACTAACAGCACAAGGATGGGATGAGAGGTGTGACTGGAAAGACACAGTCATCAAACTACTGGAGGAGTTCCCCAAATCTGGGGAATCTTTCTATTTACACGACAGACCTGGTCTTCTTGTTAGAAACTGAGCTTTGTCCTCTTACTCAGGCCAAGCCCTGGTTGTGACCTGTTGATGGGATGGGAATGCTGTCCCTTGTGGCTGAACAGGAGGTCAGTGCTCTCCAAACAAGTGCTGTAATAGCTTCTCCTTTCAAAAGAATGGCTCATGAAAACCTTGCTGGTTGTGTGGGATGTTGCCTGTTTCTGCCCAGTCCTTAACCCTTCCCCTTCAGGATCAGGCAGTAGGACCAAAGCAGCACTTCCAAGAGGAAGAAACGATGGCAGCACTCAAGCGGAGCGCACTGCCATTGCTTGGGAGATCAGAATCGTGAAATTTAGGTTGGAAGGGAATGTCATCTTGTTTAGCCCCTTGGCTCAAAGCAAGGATAACCACAAAGTAAGGGCAAGCTGCTGTAATGAGCCTTATTTTTCATCAGTGCTCAGGTGTGCAAAGTTGCAATCACCAGGAAGCAAGAGTAGCTGAAAGTACTTCATTATATTGGCCAAGAGAAGTTACAGTCCCTTATGACTTCCCCCTTGTCTCTCTTCCTTTGTAACCTGCTTTGCTTTACTGCAGACCTCCCTCCCTGCAGTGTGAAGGGCCATGTCTGACATCTGGAGACCACAGTGGTCCTTTGCACCTCCTAGAGCTATCTTCAGAGTACTTCTTGGTGTACAAATTCTCCTGTATCTTACAAGACAAATAGGCAAACTCATGTGAAAGCGGAGTAGTAGTTGGGGCACTCGGAGTGGGCATACAAGAATGTGTTGGATTGTGTCCTATATAAAAGTAGCAGTTATAGACTGAACATGTTGGTTTCTTCTTTTATTGAGAGTTTATCTGAATGCCAGAGTAGGAAGTGGTTGTTCTGGTTAGCAAACAGTAAAGAGGCGATCGTAACTGGGGAGGGGATTTTATCTGCTTCTGACCCAAAAGCTGCAGCAAATTTTATGTGAGTGTGGATTACTTGTTTGGATACCTTTGTTACTGCCTTGTAGATAAAACTGGCTTCTGCAAAATGTTCATAAAATGCTGCTGTCGTTGTGTAATAAGCTGGACCAAGGAATTCATCCCAGCTAAAATGTGTTTGGGTTTATTTTGGGGGTTTTGTTCCTCTGTATTTGCTGCTTGATTTTAACCTGATGTGTTCCTTGGCCCAGCTCTTGTGCAGCCACTTTGTGTCCTGTCCCAAGAGAAGTGCCACAGGGACAGGAACAAGTGGCAGAAGAGAGCTGGGCTGGCTTACTTTGTTTGTAGAGGCAGCTTAGTATATTCTTGCAGCCTCGGCTTTGTGTACTCATTGTCATACAACAGAAATAATCTTTTATACTCTACATGAGTTGAATATCCTTTTAGAAAGATGTCATATGCTGCCGATGTATGAGAATGATATTGGTGTTATAAAAAAACAACCTATTCCCCAAAGATTTCCCTGTGCAGTGCTGCTCTGATATCCTTGTTTTTGTCAAAGGCCTCATACCTGAAAGGGAAGCCCCATGTGGGCTTTTGTAGAAAAGTTCAGTGAGGTGTCACAGGAAGGGGAAAAAAGGACCTGATGGGAAATGTGGAAATGCCCCAGGAGGAGAAGTGTCTTTTTAGCTGACAGAAACTTCTTTGAAGCACGCTAGATTCTTGCTGCACGTTTTCAGATACTTTTTGGATGACATTTTACAATTGCAGGTGTCTTGGTTTGATAACAGCATGATATCAGCTTACTGGTAGGCTTTTTCAGTTTGAGTGCTGAAGTGGACCAAACACTTGATGGTAGGGAAAGCCAGATGCCTTCCCCATGGATGTTACAGACCATTACTACTGCTGTGATTTTGGAGGAGGTCATGAAATTGCCTAGCCAGTGTACCACTATAATAGCAGCATAGATAAAATGTGTTATTCCTTAGGGGTTTTTGCTGTCTAGCTGCTTGGAGTTTGGGAGTATTTTAAGGCCTGACTCCAAAGTGGATCTCGATGATCAAAGGGAAGTAGTACATCGTGCATTTCATTTGATGTGCTACCTCTTACTGCCATGGGAGCCCTTCTGACTTCACAAGACTGGATTCTGTGCTTTCCCTGCTAACGGTGCTCTTTGTCCTGTGAACAGGAATGCCCAAAATGCCACGTCACCATTGAGAAGGATGGGGGCTGCAACCACATGGTCTGTCGGAACCAGAACTGCAAAGCGGAGTTCTGTTGGGTGTGTCTGGGCCCCTGGGAGCCACACGGATCTGCCTGGTGAGTTCAGGAATGTGCCTTGCTGGAAGATGAGGAAGCTGTGATGCAAACAGTTTTGATTTGGACTGAAATCCATGGAATTTGTGTCCCTGTTACAGGTACAACTGTAATCGCTACAACGAGGATGATGCAAAGGCAGCAAGGGATGCACAGGAGGTGAGTCCATAACCTTTGGTGATAAGGGAGATCACCAGCCCTGTGGCATGCTTTCTGTAAACCTGTAAACTGGCTCTGAAGAATTTCCTGGATTTGGGTATGAATCCAAAAGACAGTGAAGTTCCCCCGCAAGTCTGGACTCTTGCTTCGTGCTAGGGAAGAAAAAACACCCACCTGTTCAAAGCCCTTTAACCCAATTTAAAGAACGTGTTAACTCAGTTGTCTGTCACGCTGCCTTGCCTGTTTTATAGCAGCTTTTAACATGGAGTCATCGTAATGCCATGGGTCTGAGATGACAGTCCTCACATCCTTCATAAAATGCTCTTTACTGCAAAGTTCTTAATGTGAATCCTGAGGTGTTTAAACACAGCAGATGTTTTGAATATAAATAGACTGCTGTCATTCCAATAGCTACATTCAGAGGCTTGACATAGAAGAAATTGCGGGTGAAGTTGCAGCTACATTAAACTGTTCAGTGAATATGGATAGAGCCAAAACCCTTTATAGTGGGGAGGGATTGCATGTTGTGTGCCACAGCTTACAGAAATCCGTTTCCTGCATCTCTGTCAAAGTACCGTTATAGCCAGGAACCAAAGTATTTCCTGCAGCCCCTCCTTCTGCAGATGAGGATGACTTTGGCTGATAATGTACATCCACAATGTAGAAGTTAGCCATGCCCATGCTGTTGTCTTTTTTTTTTTTTTTTTTCTTCCGCCCCCCCAGCTGATCTGTCAGTGAGAAGTAAATAAGATTGACGGTTATGCATTGAGTCATCTTGGTTCTCTTGTACTACTTAGCATGTGGCATCTTTCCCCTGCTCTATAATCAATATGGCCTAGGCAACCTAAGGGTGCCCTCTTAATACAAGCACAGTAATTGTTTAATTGGAATGCCTTATTAGCCAAAATAATAAAAAAGAAAATCTGCTTCTCACTGTCTGTTATGACACTGGAAGCATTTAAGTCTTGCAGCTTGAACTGTGAGGCTGAAATTCAAAACTGATTAGGTTTTGGCAATGTGATTCTAATTACTACCAGGGCTGGGAATGAGGATGTCACAGTGGTGCTAGGAAGTTCCCTGCGTGAGGGTGAGCTGCTATGGGCCCGGCTCATCTCCACACAATGTCAGGGTTAATGGTGCTGCACAAAGCAGCACCGTCTCTTAAGTCTGGCCAGTGTGAGAGGAAAGGAAACACCTTTGGAAAGGAAGCTTGTTGTCAGGGTTAGGAAGAGCCTTGTGAAGGGTTTACTTCTCTTGCAGCTGTTACTTTGTTTTAACTATTTGTTTTCTTTTTCCCTAATGGGAATTAACACAGAGATCCAGAGCAGCCCTGCAGAGGTACCTGTTCTACTGCAACCGCTATATGAACCACATGCAGAGCCTGCGCTTTGAGCACAAGCTGTATGCTCAGGTGAAGCAGAAAATGGAGGAGATGCAGCAGCACAACATGTCATGGATCGAGGTGCAGTTCCTGAAGAAAGCAGTCGACGTCCTCTGCCAGTGTCGTGCCACACTCATGTACACTTACGTCTTTGCCTTCTACCTCAAAAAGAATAATCAGTCCATTATCTTTGAGGTAGGAGAAAACATGGTTGTCAGGAGTTCAGGTTACAAAGCTAAGCGAAATAGAGATTTAATGCTTGGAGAAGCTCTTGTCCCCAGCTTTACCAAAGTGAGTCTGGCTTAATAATCTGTTGGACAAAAGTCAGTGGCCCTGCTGGGCATCATGTAGCATTGTCTGCTGGAGGACAAAGTAGAGTACAAGATGCTGCTACCTGAAACAAGAAACTGAGGTTCTGTCCTGAACTGGCAAAGAAGGCATTAAAGCTTAAATCTGGCATTTTGACTTTCCCTGGTGTTGGCTTTTTCCAAGGGTGCTACCATTACAGTTGCCCTTGAATGTCTAAAGGTGGAGGCCCAGTCTGCTTCACAAGTGAAGCTGTATTGACTCTTTATAGTTTAGAATAGCCCTTTGCTGGTCTTTGTGCAGAACCTAAGCAGGATGCTTCAGCAAGGGGCGCAAAGAACGACTGAGCAGTAGTGAAAGCTGTGCTCCGCTGCTGCTGTGTGTGTACCAGGGTCAACACAAACTTTGCCAATGCTGATAAAAATAAATAGACAAGGGACAGAATGGGAGATTAATAGTTGTGTACTGCACTATACCATTAGGAAGGCAAGGATTTTTTTAGATTTGCCAGGATGTTGCAGATCAAGGAAGACAGAAGACTTGTTGGTAGATATGCAGATTCTCTTCTGATCAAATGAAGAAATTTTAGCTTTTTCAGTCTCACTGCTCAGAGCAGGTTACTAGAGTGTTATACAGTGTATGTATAACCCTGCTTTTTATTTCAGCACTGATTTCAGTTGGATTGAGTTAAAAAATTCTCTTCCCCCCAAACAAAACAACTCTTTTTTTTTTCCTTTTTTTTTTTTTTCTTTTTGTCTTTGCAGAATAACCAAGCAGACTTAGAGAATGCCACAGAGGTGCTTTCTGGGTACCTTGAGCGAGATATATCCCAAGATTCGCTGCAAGACATAAAGCAGAAAGTACAGGACAAGTACAGGTTTGTTTTTTAATAATTCTCTATCTCACCACTGCCCGAGTACCTGTATTGCTATCCTGTGTGACAGGTGGTGGCATGTGTACTTGCCAAGCTATGAATTTTCACCAGTCATGTCCCTGGGAAGCTGTTTGCTGTTGGCCTTCTGCTATGCATTATGATCATTAGCTGGTCCCTGGGCATCTGAGAACAGAGCAGCAGTGTCCCACTGCAGCTCCTGAAATTACCGGCGGTGAAGCCCTTGTGTGGATGCTGGCTTTGTGGTTTTGTGCCTCTGCTGGGACCAGTCCTTGGGGGAGGTGAGAACCTGCAGGGAGAGGCTCCCAGCTCTGCCTTGCATCTGCTCTGCTGAGCAGTAGCTAGAAGATTCAGTCCCATAATGGAAAAATCTTGTGACCAAAAGCAATGTTTTTTCATACACCTGCTGTTCAGCAGAGAAGGAGCATGTGGGAATGGCCAGGCCTGAGATGGGACCTGCATAGTGAGGGCCAAGGAACAAGGAGTGACTTTGTTGTTCCAAGCTGACACCATTGGCCTAGGATGCATTGCCATAAAAGAGCAATCAGGTCTTTTTATTTTTCTTTTGGGCCCATTTGTGCAAAAAGTGGGTGTAGAAAAGCTGTCTTTAAAAAAGGAGAGAGCAACCTGCTCAGCTAGAGAGGAGAGCAGAAGAACCAGGGTCCAGGTGACACAAATGCTAATGGTTTTCACAGTCCCGGGGGAATCACTTCTGCACAGTGGAAAAATACAAAGCTGTAGATGCAGATGAGTCACAGGATTATGGCTTGCATTTTTGAGGCATTTTGCCAAAGTCACTGAATTTGTTATGCCTAGCTTAGGGGAAAAGAAAAAAAGCCAAAAGAGGGTGAGCTGTAGTGACTAAGGGACTTTGGGGAGTGGAGTTAGCTGTGAAGCTCTGGCAGGCCTGTGGCCCATTCTGCTGGTCTGGTAGCATGGCTGGAGCTTGACAAGACTTACCAGACCTTTGCTTTTGAGGCATTTTGTAACTTGCCAACTTAATGGTGGTCTTGAAGGGTATCTTGGGTCAAGCTGCTTGTTCACTTAAGTCCTCTGAAACTGGATGCTCTTCTAGGGATAGTAACAGCTATCCAGAAGAAAACAAAACCTAATATAGCCTGAATTGCCTGAGAACATAGTATCCCAAACCTGCCTTCATGTTTCTGGGAAGAAAGTATGCATCTGTCAAGCCCATGCAGGTCCCTAATTAACTAGTTCAGTCATGCCTTAATTATGTCCTGCACGGTGCTCTTTGTGTGCTGGTGTTACAGTGTACCGATGCAAGACTGGGGCCAAAGATGTTCCTGAGGTGGGTTTAAAGAGCTCTGGGAAATTGCATGAACTGACCTCCTAGCTAATTTGGTTTCAGCTGTTTCAATCTCTTAGCTTGCAAAGACACTTCTGGAAAACAGGATTAAACCCCCACCACCAGCAGCAAAATAAAATAACTGAAGTAGGGAAAGCAGAAGCTGTGCATGTTTGCTATCACATGTTCAGAAAAATCAATGGGACTTTGTGTATGATGATTTCTGTTGCAACAGCTGATAGCAATGAGAAGAGCCAAACCAGTTTTATTCAGATAAGTCTGTTGCTGTGATGCTGCTACCATTCAGTATCTTACAAGGGCTGCAGGTTGAGATGAGGAATTTCTGCCTACCTGTTAGCATGCGTTGCAGTCAAGGATAGCTTTCTGCTAGGGGCACCTGCTGAGAGACTCCTCCTGCGCACCTCGCTTTAGCAAGCAGAGAGATATACTCGGCCACTACTGAACAAGCCAGGTTCCCAGCTGCCAGAGCCCCTCGGATGCTGTCCTGACTGGTGCGTGTGCCCAGAAACTGTACCACACAATTCCCAGCAGGAACTGGTAACTTGGTGGTTAGCTCCTGGGTGCCAGTTTCCCATGTTACAGCACATCACACGAGGCTGAGCACTGCCAGACCATGGACACAGCTGTGCCTGGGGCTGTGGGAGCTGCTACTAAGACTTGTTTTGTCCCTTGCATGTCTAGAGATGATGTGGACTTCGGCATCACCACTGGAAGGGGTTTAGTGCAGAATGCCTGCTGCTTGCTTATTGCTCTTGGAACCTGAGTACTTTAAATGTTTCTCTGCTTTTTATCTTTTTAATTGGCTAATGCACCCAAAATGAACATGGCATCTTTTGATATGTTCCTATGATAGCACTTTTCCTCACTATCATTGATCCTGGTAGGACTGTACCCAGCTCTGGGATCAGTTGGATTTGCAGCTTTGTCTGTTCAAATGAGCATAGGTAGGAAGACCCTGCCAGGCTTAGTGCCCCTCTGAGACTCAGGAGTTGTGGTGCAAGGTAAAACTTGCACTCCAAGCCAGACCAGTAACCGTTTTTATAGCCAGCTTGACCGCGTCTGTCTCCACTGGGATTCTGGAGGGGAATAAAAGTGGGTCAACACTCCCTCCAGAGGTTCTGCCCAGCCAGCTCCTGGCTTTTTGTTGTCCTGATGTGGTTCAGAGTAGACACCAGCCCATGTCTGAGGAGAGCTTTGTCCCATTTTGGGTGTCGCTGCTAACCTTTGCTCTGGCTTCTGCACATTGTGGCCACTGCTGCTTCCGTGTTCAGTGTTTCCTAGCTGTAGGGGCTTTGGGGATACTTTTGCATGGGAAACTTAAATTTGCATGCTGGTTTGGTTTTTTTTTTTGTTGTTTTGTTTTTTGTTTGTTTTAGCCAGGTGCCTGGAGCTGAGTGACTGGAGTAGTTGAAGTCTTAATTAGCACTGTTAATGGGCTGCAAATACTAAGTCCCTTCTCAGGGGATCTCCTCTTTCCGAAGTGAGGCTTAATGTAGGTTTGCATTAGGTGATGCTGGGAGTGGGCCATGGTTTCTAACCTGCCTTCTCTGTGCCGTTCCTCTTTGCTGCAGATACTGCGAGAGTCGACGAAGGGTTTTGTTGCAGCACGTGCATGAAGGCTACGAGAAGGACCTGTGGGAGTACATTGAGGACTGAGACTGGCCCCGCATAAAATGAACTCTGAAACCTTTACCATCTAGAGTGCTCATGCGATTCAAATAAAACACACACAAGGCGCTACGCCTGTTACACTGCTGGTCTGTAGTACCGGGATTCTGTTTTGTTAACAGAAAATTTAAGTAAATTATATTGTAATAAAAAAAGGTAGATAAACCATTGTACAACAGTATTCTAGGCGGCCAATAAGAGTGTGACAGACGCACTAAAAAAAAAAACCCTCCAACTTTAACTTGTAACGTAGCTTCATTCTCCAAGCAGACTCCTTTTTCTTTTCTATCTTTCTTTTCCTGTGTGTAGTACAGATGGAATTTAAACCAGTTTCTTGACACTGCTTTTCATGTCCAAACCAGCCATTTTGATGTACTTTGGTAAGGGGGGGATGGCTCTCCTGCCCCCCTCTTCCTCTCTGCCACCCAAGTACACGGATGAATGTCGATTGGCTCATTGTAAAGATGATTCTTGGGGAGGGGAGGAGGGGGGGTACACAGCAAGGAAAAAAAACCACCTTTGTATATGACTTTTAAAACAAAAAGAGGACAACACAGTATTTTTCAAAGTTGTATATAGCGCATATGCATGGACAAAGAGCAAGCGTGGCACGTGTTTGCATAATGTTTAATTACAAAAAAATATTTATTCTTTAAAAATCTTCAAGATTATGTCTATTTGCTGTGCATTTTCTTTCAGTTTGGTTGTTTTGTTTTGTTTTTTCCCTGGGATGGGGTGGGGGAAGCGTGTGCTGGTGTAGTGAACATATATTTTCTTTTTTCTTTTTGGTTGGTTTGTTTTTTGTTTGTTTGTTTTGGAAGGCTTTTACCAGAGAAGTTGGGTTTCTCCTCTTCCTGCAGTTCCTTTATGTCCACAGCCTCCATGGTTTTGTGTGTGTATCCATTGCTGGCAACGGACCCATCCCCTTGTGCGCAGCTCGTGATGCTCAGTAACCCTGTGTGCATTGTGTTGGTGACCAATGCACACTGATTCAGGATGCTTTGCCTTTTGTTTTTGTTTTTTTTGTTTTTACCCCAGATTGATAGCTGCCCAAATCCAACTCTGCTGTTCCCATCCATGCACGCAGGACACGTGCTCTGAACCCAGAGGAGGGGTGTGTGTGTGTGTATTTAGAGTTTTACTTTTAATTCTGAGGCAGGAAAAGGAGGGGCATTTTGCATCACTTCTCAGAGGACTTGTGGAAAGATTGCGGCTGTGGATCTCCTCTCTTCTCTCCCCTGTTCCCCTTCATCTGTCACATGGACCGTTCCTTGCTGTTTAAGTTTCACTTACATTATAACAAGTCATAACATTGAAAAGGAAAGATGATGGAATTGTCTTTGTGTTTGTTTTGGGCTCAATTACTGGGCATACTGTCCTGGCAAATATTTAACACTCCATCTAGTGCAGTAGAAGCTGAAATCAACAGGGTATTTTTCAATTAAAAGGGGGAAGAACTACTAAGTTAGCTACTGAGTCCATTTTTATGATTTCTGTAACGAGCTATGTTAAAGTAAACAATTGGTGGTGGTTTTATTAAATTTACTCCTGTATAGGAATTCCTTCTGTGGTATTTTTTGCCAGGCTAGTGTCCTCAACCCTTTCTTCTGATCTGCCAGCTTCGAGGGGGAATAAATTTGCCGAGGGGTGAATTAAAAGAGGCAGATTGCAGGCAGGTCTGTAATACAAAATGCCATTTCCAGCTGGCACCCGAGTCACCTGAGCTCCCTCACTGATGTGGCACTTCCAGCAACGCACCCTGGTCTCTCTGTACCTGCTTTCTTCTCCGGTTCCACCCGCGGTGCCGTATTTGCCCCCGGCAATCACACGGGAGCCCGTGGCCGCCGCGGCCGCTGTGCCGGGCTGGGCTGGAGGTGACCGGCGCTGCCTCTTGCCGGTCTCTCTGCGGGCAGCGGCTACTTGCCCTTCCCCCTGGGCTCACAGAAGTTCCCCATCCGTGTGTTAAAGCGCTGGTGGAAGCCGTGGGCCCGTGTGGGGCGCGGTGGGCTGGGCGAGCGGAGGCCGCCTAGCGCGGGGGGTCACCGGGCCCAGCACCGGGCAGGCCCAGCCCGGGGTGCCCGCGGCCCTGCGCTGCTGGCGGGCACGGCCGCGGCCACCAAAGCCCCGCTGGGGCGATCTGCCCGCGTTCCTCGCCCCCGGCCTCCAGGCGCTCCCGTAGGAATTGCCCCCGGTGCCAGCACGGCCGCAGCCCCGGGGAGCGGCGAGCAGCCCCCTGCCCTCCCTGCGCCCCCCGGCCTGCGGCTCTGCTGGGGGCCGGGCCGCCTCAGGCCGCGGGGGAGCCGAGCAAACCCTCCTTAATAAACTTCTGCTCCATTGCTGCATTAGTCACGCCGGTGCTTCCGTGGCGAGCGCGTCGGCAGATGCAGGGCGCAGCGGCCGAAGGACGCCCCGCGTCTTCCCGCCGCCTTCCCGTCGTGCACCGCGCCGCGCCGCTCTGTGGTTGTCCCGGAAGTGCTTTC
>JAVJGJ010000060.1:1117840-1157372 GCA_035590215.1 Microhierax caerulescens
CCCCCCCGCCACGTTCCCGCGAGGTCCGGTGCCCCCCCAGGCTTGCCCTGTGCCCCCCGCCCGGCGGGCTGTGAGCCCCTCGCTCATTTCCTACCGCCGACGTGCGGAAAAGACTTGACAGTGATCTGACTGTGCGGTGGGTATGTTTATTCAGCGCTGGGCGGCACGGGGGGGTAGTTCCACCAAATCGCGCGCGCCGTTTTAACATTTTTCAGACCTATTTATACATGTTACATTTCTTTATCTAATACCACACATACTAGTGATTATATTCAACCTTCAGGCCACACCTCCACTGCAAAACATTGATTATAAGTAATCATCAAATATGCCATAACGGTAAACATATCTAAGTAACACGAAGCGAATTTTACGCAAATTCACCATGACAGATAACTCTTAGCAACACAGAGGCATTGTATGTGCAGTATTAAGTACGGGCTGGCTTATCAGCCTAGGATGCCCTCGCTCACTGCCAAATGCTCTTAAGGAATATAAATGGTCTTGGAATAAGGTAAAAAACCCCATCTCATGGATAAATACCTGATTAAAAGGTGAGGAGCAGAGAGAAGGAACAAGTACTCACTTTTTATGTGCCAGAGGGGGGTCGTTAGTGAAGCGCTGCAGGGGCCGGGCCTGCTCGGTGTGTCCAGAAACGGCCCGGACAAGGGCGGCTGGGCAGGTGCTCGGGTGAGGGGAAGTAAGAGAAAAACTGCAAGAGAGTCATGGCAGTGCTGGGTGATAGGGCTTAGAATTGGAATGGTGTGTACAGATTGAAAAAAAAGTTGTGCATGTTAAAAAAAAATAAAATTGGGGGCTTTGTGCTGGTTCCTGCTTAGGAGCATAGTGCTTGAAGTTTGGTAATATTGTGAAAATACCAGCTCAGCTTTTTACGATAGCAAGTAATAAACTTTTCACAATAGTGAGTAAAATGTTAGAAATTATTAAGAAACAAAGCTGGTAAAAGCTTTTCCTTTCTAAATCTGGGTTATTTCCATGTCTTGGATACTGTACTCGGGATCTCTGATCCTCCCCATCTCCAATAAAAAAAGAGTAGAACCAGAAAACATTCCCAAAAGATTACAAGGAACAAGGGTAGAGTGAATGTCTGCTTTAAAATGTAGTTTGTTAAGGAGAGGGGAGGCAACACAGTTCTGTAAAGCCCTGGTGATGTCTTGGGAACAGGAGTGAGGAATGCTTCTTCCCCAAGAAACTGGAAGTAAAAAATAAAAATGCTTCCCTGTGTAATCGTGTTTCTCTTCCGTGAAGGTTTGATTTTATATGCAAAGTAAGAAAAAAGTATAAAATGCATTTATTTTCCACAGACTGTGTCCTTGCTTGTCCGTGAGCTCTGGGCAATATTTGCAGGTTGAGGTTGCCTGCTGTGCAATGGGACATCGATGCGCTCACGTGCCTGCAGACTCTGATGGTTCCCCAGGAATGACTTTGTTCTAAATAACTTTATAAATGTTTTTATAATAAATGTTTTGTAATAAATTTTCCGGTGTGATCTCTAATTAGCATTTTAAGTGTTTGAGTTTCGGATATTTACAAGGTAATGATTGCTTTCTGGAACCCTAATAAATAGCAGTGAACCTATGGAACAGGAATGTACTGTGAAAAGAGTGGGTTTGTTTAATCTACGTGGCAAACAGAAACCTCTGCCTAGCTATGGTTAGGGAAGAGCAGCGTTTGGCAGGGCAGAGTTTGTCTAGCAGCAGTGATGCTATTTTTACATCATTTTGGGATTTGCCAGTTGTCCTTTCCAATTATTTTCTAGAATATATCTTCAAGAAACCTTGCCTGGTGTATTTAATATTCCTCTTCTCTGTCTTTCCAGGTTTCTTCACTGCCAGCAGCTACAGAACCTCCAAAACCCCATCCTAAAAAAGGTTTGTTTGAAGATATGATTGTGTTTCTTGGGCATGTTGATTTTAAGATTTCTTTTATAGCGTGTGCAGCTGTCTAGTAAGAAATGAATGTCCACTGGGAAAAGATGAGACTGACTGGACTGTAAGCTGCTGAGTACAAGTAATTTTTTCTAGGGTCTGTGTGATCACTAGCTTGGTGCTGTTGCTGGCTGACAGTACCTACAGCCTGTATTGTGTTTGCTTATAATCCGAGAGACTTGACTTTATTGTGTATATACTTGTTGGGCTGCTAATGAGTTTGATATTCATTTATCTTCTTAAAGAATAAGAGGGATTTGTTCATTTTAGGTTCTTCAGAATGTCTTGCTGTCGAAATAATCTTGGGAAACTAACATTTGTTGCGTTGATTTTTCACGTTGCATTTTGTAAGTTTGCAAGTAAAAGAGGTGTGCGAGTGAGATCAAACCAGTCAGGTTGTAGCTGGTTTTAATTGCTTGTTTGTTTTGGGTTTTTTTCATACTAAAAGTGAGAATTAATCAACTCAGCCCAAGCTGTAGTTTCAAAATCTTGGTTGAATCTTAACTGGAACAGGAACAATTTTAGTTATCAATTCAAAACGTTTGACTAAAGCCTGATGTTTTGTAAGGGGCCTACTAAAGCCTGCAGCACAATTTGATGTTGCAGCCTCTCCTTTCCCCTCTTCCCTCACTCTTTCAACGTGACTTCTCCTGGCACATGCGATGAGCATTTCCTTCTCTGTGGCACAGAGCTGTGCTCACTGGCCTAGTACAGGTTGTTTTCTGTGTAGAGACTTTTGCGCCTACCTAAGGTGAGGTTTGGGGGTTGTTTTTGTGGATTTTTCTTTCTCAAGTTGTCCAGAGAGCCTGTTCAATTCAGGTTATAATTAAGAGTGAACTCCGCAGTGTTGCTAGAACCCCAATACAGTGTCAGTCAGAAGCAGTTCTCCTTTTCCCTTACCTTTTATTTCAGGGAAGCTCAGTTAGGGAGCACTGTACTTTGGCCATTTTCTACCCTGAATGTGTGATCTGCCTGTCAGAGCACACTTCAGGAGGAAATCTTCGTATTTCTAAATTCTTTGTGATGGAGACTGCCTCGGTGATAATGCTGGCATTAAAAAGGAGCTTGTTTGGCAGCTGGGTACTACGTCATAGTTTTCGCCTAAAAACTAAGTTCTTCGTTTTGCACGTAGACCCTGGGAGGCTGGAAAAGCCACTTTGCTTTTGTTTTGGGGAGGTCAGGCTAACATCATACAGTTCCAATTCCTGGTAGCAGCATTCCAGCACATGAGCAGAACGTGGCTGTTCTGGAGACAGTGCTTGAACTTTCAGTAGTCCTACAGCTGTTGGCTGGCACAAGCCCAAGCCTCTTATATATGGTTCTTAGAGCGGAGAGGGAAAGATTTCTACTGCTTCAGGGCTGCATGCAAGTAAAAATAAACCCAAAATTTACTTTTATCTTGACTGTCAACTCTTTTAGAGCAAGAATTGCTGTAACTTTGAACCAATTATCATGGCTTCTGCAAAGGCACTGATCCACTCCTTAGCGAGATGGTTTGTCTCCATCCTGTTCTATAAAGATTATGACTCTGATTTCCTCATCCTCAGTAACCCCCACCTTGTTCTGCCTCATTGTGCAAGTCCTACCTATGATATTTGCGCTGACCGTGTGGGTTGGGAGGCTGTGTCTTCTATCCAGTTTTACAGGACAGCGTATACTTGCAGTTCTCTAAATAAAGTATCTGTAGAGGGATCAGGCTGATGGTGTTTGTCAAGAGATGGACTATCACTCCAGTGCTCTGTCCTGGCAGGCTGAGGTCTATTAAATCAACTCTGCATAATTCACGAGCAGATGGAATAGCTGAAAAAGAAAGATGGGGCCATCAGCCTTCCAAACAAGCTGTGGAGGTGTGCTGGATAGAAGCCGTTGTGCCTCTGTCGGCTTGCTTGTTAAACTGTCCGACAAGTGCCTTCCTGCTTTTAAGTGTGTGCATTTTAATATTGATTATTTGGGAGAATGAACTGTGGCAGTTGCAACTTTCTTAATGGGACTGCTTCTGCAAATCTTGCCTGCTGTTTGATAAAGGGCTGCTTGTTTGTGACTGCTGTACTCAGCATTTTGCACTAACAGCCCTGAAACAGAGCTGGTTGTGTCTTTAAAAAGGGCCACCAATGCTCCTTCAGGTTTTAAGGCTGCAAGTTGGAGGCTGGGCAAAGGCTGTGCAAAAGAAGTGGTCTGTCTCCATCACCAGCCGATGTTCCCTCCATCTCCTTCGTTTGGCATTGGTGTGTGCCCAGCTGCATGCCAGAGGGGAGAAAGTAGTAAATGAAATCCAGTTATTTGTGGCTCTGGATCTCCCTTTTATACCGATATGACCCTATTAACTATGGTGAAGAAAAAAAATAACCTAGCCTTTGATTGCAGTTCTGGTTTCTGTTTCTTAAGGTAAACTGAGGCATCTCCAGTACCTGGCACACCTTGGGTTGTTCTGAAATAAAATGCCTTGGAAGCCTTTGTGCTTGGCCATTTAATATTTGACTGTGTTCCCTTTAGTGCAGTGGGAAAAAGCTGATTTGAGCTGCCTGATCGTTAATCTCTAGGAAATGAGGGCAGCATAAAGATTTGTAATAGGGAGTGATATAACAGCATCCTTTGTGTGTGGGTGTGATGCTGGGGGTACGTAAGAGAGGAGGGGAGAGAATGAAGGTGATGCTGTATATGCTTTTGTGGAGTTTGGCAGGAAAGAACAGTATCTTTTTCCCATGACAGTTGTGGTTTTTTTAAAATAGAGTTTTCATAGAACATCTTAATGAAGTAACTCATCCTGCTTCAGCTTGGCTGAGGAGGATTATGATGAACTTTAAGGATCCAGGCAAATCTGCATCAATCCTGTCTGAATAGAAGAGCGCTAATTTTAAACTGACATTTTCAAACACCAAATGGTAACTTTCTGTTGCCATAATTTGCATTTTTATATTTGCATTGTATTTTCAAGTAGGATGCAAGAGAGATACTGAAACCAACATTAACACAAGCAGGTCTGAGAAATACAGAGACCATGTGGTGTAATATGGTCTCCTATGAGCCATGTGGTGTGGATAAAATCCGTGCCTGAATAAAGCATGTATTGCAGTAACTAAACGATGTTGCTGTGCACAAACGTAGTAGAGTATGACCAAGTCATTGCTGACTTTAATTGTTGCAGTGCCTGAATTCAGATTGTAACAGCTTGCCTGTGTTTGTACTGGGTAGGAGTAAGGTATTAAACTTATGTTTCCGAGAATGTGATCTCAAATTGACAAAAAATCATCTGAATGACAAAATACATGTGAGTTTCATTGCTTAACCAGAAGGAACACTGTGATGCAGATGAGAATACGTTGGGTACTGTTGAACTGTGCATCCTGAGAGTTGAATGGCTTCCCCGTACTGTTACATTGCTTTCCTCCCGTGGATGCTGCTTTGATCCTGTCTGTGAGACAAGAGAAAATGGAAACCTAGAACCAGTGTTTAGCAAGCTGATTTTATGGCTCTTAAACAATAACTTCCAGTTAAGAGGCAGAATTTGCTCTTGAATTAGCTGCTGTCAGGGCTCATCCATCATGTGGCTTTTAGGCTGTGAAAGCCCAAAAGGTTGGGATTTAAGAGTGTCTGTCTTGCAGGCAAGTCAGCCCAAAGGGAAGATGACGAGGATTCAACAAGTGTATAAAGGGTCTGGAGCAGACGTGGTGGTGATGGGGAAAGGCGTTGTACGCAGCGATCACGTTAGAAGTCTCTACATCTAGCAGTCTATATTAAAGGGACCGGTGCAGAACAAACCCCTGGGAGTATCTTGTAGCTGCACTTGGTGACAATCATTACTCAGCAGCTGACACGTTAGTAGCTAAAACCATTCATTATTTCGTCCTTTACCCCCTGTGGGGAGAGCTGCTTTGAAAATCAGTTCCCTTTGTTGCTTCAACAAGATCCATAACTCTTGCTGTGTTGATATTTTGTCCCCAAGCAATTGGTGGTAGAATAAAGGGAGCTCTGTTCCTTGAAGCAATGTAGAGTTAATACCAGCCTGCTGAGATGGAGTTTTAATCTCCCTGTTGCATTTTAAATTAATCAGATATTTTCTTAAATGCTTTACTGGTTTTGAATTGAGATAGGCTGCCTCTCATTTTTCCACTTCTCTTTTGCCATACAGGTAAATCAAGTAATTTTGTACATGATAGTACTGTAGCAAAGAAACATTTTTGTTGATTTTTATGGAATATAACTGGAATTTATTTCCCTTTATTGTGTAAAAAGTACTTAGAAAGTAAGTTCTGGGCTCACGTTAATCTAATAACAGTTCAGAGGTAAACGGAACAATTTTAAATGCGTTTGGATTTCTACACAAATATTGATGTCAGATTTTCTGAGATACAATGATGGCTTTTTAATAGCAGGGTAGATTTCTAAATATTATATACTATAATAAATGCACTGAGGCAAAATAAAGTAGATTTCATTTGAGTCATAGGGAAGAACTTGGGCTAGAAATCCATTAGATTGTGAGGATGGAGAATTCTGAATTGTTAGCAAACACCTCTGTTTACCCAAGGAAGGGTCAGGTAGATAATTTTCAAAGCAAAAATCTTCTCCTTGTGAATTGTAAAAGTACTGGCAGGGATTAAGTGTTCTCCCTAGTCCTGGGCATTGGGATCTTTTTTGGATGCTTTGTATTTTTTTTTCTAGGGTTTGAAGCAAGGAATTCTGCCTTGGATTAACTGTGACCTTTGGCAAAGCACTTTCTTTGACTTCTGTTTTGTTCCATTTATCAACCATAAGGTTGCTGTAATATTTGATGACAATTTTTGGATGCTGCAGGCTTTCAGTTAACAAAATATTTGGAGATGTGAAGTGAAAAATACCGTATAAATGGATATATTGCAATGCACTACTTGGCCTGTTTGAGTGCTGCTAAAGACAGTACTGAAGGTTGCAGGCAAGACATATGGGAGAAACTTTATAATAAGAAATTTTAACATACCCAGTGGCCAAGCCTGCCTGTTTTAACATTTTAACGTGCATTTTAACATGCTCAATGCTTCATTCACATAGAGCACTTTTGCAAAGTAAACGAGGTGTCTGGATGTTTCAAGGCTTGTGAGTCTTCATCTTATTTTTTTTCAGGTGAGTTCCACTTCTGTCTCGTATAATTACGAGCATAACTAGCAAAAATGTCTTGTAAGGCCATTGTGAGTCATTGAAAAGGAGGAAATTAAGTTCTCTCTGCTTTTATTGTATTCTCCGTTTCAGAGACAAAGTGAATTACTGACCCAAGATTAAAACAGCTGATGAAGTAGGTTTATCAGCAATAAACACACAAGTGCTCGGTCCCTTTGTAAGTAATAGAAATGTTTGATTAGATTTGGCTATTGCAGATAAATTAAAGAATAGAAATAGGGAAGTGCATAATGTAAATGTGTGTTTTAGAGCTGTGGTTGTATCCTGTTCTTAAACTCTGTGGTAATGAGGGTGTTCTTTGTGGCTCAAAGTTACCACTCTTTTACCACACAGAAACCTGGGGTTTGGATAGATGATGACGACATGGTGGTTTGCATTTTACCAGGGTAGTTTATTTTGTTTAATTGCATTTTGAAATATTCTAAAGTAGTGTGTGTTATTTTTGTTCAGCTAAATCCCATGTCAGTATTTAGCTCAAATACTGGTAGTGCTGTCCTTTTCACGTGGGTGCTCATCCTTGAAGCCAAGGGTGTAGTCAGTGGGTTCTAATAAAAAATAATTGCACGTGCTGATTTAATGGGCAGTAAAGCTGGCTTTATCTGGTATTGACTTTGGTTAGGAAGTGCTCATGATGATAAGCAATTTCAAAATGTGACTTAGATAATAAATAACTTTCAGATTATGCTGAAGTAGATAAGTGGCTTTTGATGATCTGTCCTGTGCAAATGCATCTCACTCTCTCCGGGCAGCTCCTGCTCACACAGATAAACCAGTGGGGATCCCTCCTGCTCCTGCAGATTTTCCAAGGGACCCTGTGAGTATTTTAATGGCTTAAACACTCTGAAAAGCAGGAACCTTTTAGTGCCCCAAAGAGTCAATTCTGTGCACTTGCAGAGCTGATCATTTCTGAATTTGTGATACATTTTCTTAAATCAATATAAATCCATTCTTTGAGCCAGCTTCAAAGCTGCCTTTGAACTTGTAAGAGTGAAGCTGCCTGAGAAATCCAGATAAAAACAACCCCCTTGAGTTAAATTAATTAATACTTCTGAGTGTGTCAAAAAGAAAAGATGTTAGTGGAATTGTTAGTGGTTGTGGGGGAGCAAATGCAGTTCCCATATCTGTACATACCAATTTGTTTCCATTTGGCCATGTGCAAGCCAAGGTCTTTTGGCCCATTTGAACCTACAACCTTGCAGGAAGAAAATGGTTTCTAAGTAACATAGATTAGCTGGTAATTACATTATTGTTTTGTACAAGAGAATTTGGTATTTTCAAGTGTCTGCGATAGCTGGGTTTAGTGCTGTGTGTGTTTTGTTCAGGATCTGATACAGCTGTTAATTTTGAGTGGTGAGATAAAAAAAAAGAATTATCATTTTTTGGTAATTCAATTGTGTAATATACTTCTGTTCATCCTCTTTCCAGAATAACAGCCCAGTAATCCCTGTACCACAAAGAACTGGTAATATTTAAGTTTGAACATGCTAGCACAGCTCTGCCCTCTTGTGTGTGTATATTAATATCCGTGATTATAGGAACAGGGAATCCTTTGCAGACAGCATAGCAGGTGTGTTTTTCTGTCAAGACTGGTATCCCTGTAAAATTTTTAGTGCTAACTTTTACATCATAAGATTCATAGTTTCAGTTCTAGCTTTACGTATTTTGGCAGCTGTCAACTTCATTTCCTCTCTGTAAAGAGGAAAATCTGTATCTGCTTCATAAGCCTGTTGCAAACTTAATTAGGCAATGAAATGTGCATAAAAGTGCCACCTTTTGTAGAAAATGAGCATAATCTTTGATAATTTGATACTTAAGAGATATATTACATTGGATGAGAATCAGAAGGAGAGTGAAGTACAATAGCTCAGTGTTAGAGGATCTAACTGTATAATTGCAACATATTACTTTAGGATCACATTTAAATCAGTAAATTTATTTTTTTGGAGTTCCTTTGAAAGTCCTTGATGCTAGGCAAACTTCTTTTTTGTTCTAAAGCAGTTAGCTTCACGTTTGTCTGTTGGCACTCTGCTTACAAATAAAATGGCATCTCCTACTGTGAATTCAAAAATAATTTTATAAAAATAGTAAGTAACAAATTCAGGAAGGGTGGGATTCATCTTTCTGAATTGACGTATCTCTGACGTAGAACAAGTCTCAGCAGATCACCTGTGGTCTGTATTTAGTCAGTGGAAAGCTCATCTGATGCCATTTCTCTGACCTTTCCCAGCCACTACCTCAGGATGCAGTGAATCACTCCCCAAGGATACATATTCCTCTCCTTTACCTTAATGATGGCCCAAGGCAAATAACTTAAGATGTCTTAATTTTCAGACACTTAAGTTAAAGGAGATGCATCCTACTCAAGAATGTCAGAATTAATGTTGTCTGTGCAACTTGAATTCAAGCCTTTGAGTCTTTAGTGACGTAATTACATGTTGGCTTTAGCCCAACTCTCCAACATCATCTGTGGCACAGTAATGACGGACTCAATGAAAAGGAACAGCTCACTGAGGGCTTTTTAAAGAAAAGGTATCTCCATTATTCAGTGTATATCCAGTTGTCATGTTTATCTTCAGCTATAAAATCCCATAGATAAATTCCCTGATGCTGCAAGGTTCTTCTGTGTTGTAGTCAAACCGTCCATTATACACTAAAGTCTCTTAAGAGGGCAGTACTTGCTTGCCAGGAAGACATTTTGGGTTCTGTGCTGCTCAGGACCTTGTTTTTTTGAAGTTACTGAGCATGGATACTGCAACACTTCCATGGTTGGAGCACGGTAACTGCCCATCCTGCTTGCTTGAGTGAGCGCTGGCTGGGCGATACTGGCTGTGGTGTCTTTCAAGCTGCACAGCCAAAACCGATGGATGGGCATGCAGCGGTTGCCTTCAGGAAGACTGGTTACGTGATTTTTCTAGCTTACAGAAATCAAAGTGAGGTTTCTTGTCTCTTGAGCAGCTTTACAGCATCTTAACGAAGAGAGTGTTCGCTCACTCCTTCCAGAGTCTGTCCCCTTTGCCACAGACATTTTAAGCTCCATAACAGGCACCGCACAAGCCCTGAGATTCAGTCACTGTTTTATTCATATTTCTCAACAACTTCATTCACTGTCTGACCTTGATTCATTTTTATATTGATCTTCATTAGAAGGAGGCAGGGCACCTGGTGAAAACACTGGTGTGTTCCTGTAATTGTAGATATGCTTGTGTAATTAAAGATTTTATCCTGAAGACATTTGTGCAGCAGGGAAGAGTGAAGGCTGCACAGGCAAATATTCATCCTGGGGCAGACATCTGACCTGGAAGACTTCATCCTGAGGCAACAAGTCTGGAAGAAGTTTGTGCATTCAAAAATTAGGGTCATGTAGTAGGGAGTGCTGAACTGTCTGCAAGACCAGCTTCTGTATTTTATATATATACATACATATATTCTTCTAATATAATATGCTTCTAATGTAATATTCTTCTTTGGCAGTGGATAAAATGAGGGCAGGTTCTAGGTGTGGTTCCCCTATTGAGTGTTAAGTTTCTAAGACTGTCAGGGCTGGATTGTGGCCCTCTCCCCGTTAGAATTTTATTTTGCTTTTGAAGAGGAAAGCTTTTCTTTACAAATGCCTTGTAATGATTTTAGTTTCAATTTCTATGTAAAATACCTCACATTGGAGACAGAAAAAGACTAAGCATAAGAATTTAAGCCAAAGGAAGGATTAAACTGGAAATCCCAAAACTACTGTGCTCCTGATACTGGAATTAATGAGAAGCTGGTTACACAGGTTATTTTGGGAATGCCTGCAGCCAGTGTTGCTTCATTTGCAGGGGAAATGTCTTCCATCCCTCTTTGCTGTGGGAGGAGACAGTGAGTAGTCACCAGTTAATACCTCAGACCTCCTGTGCTATTTATGAGCCATGTAATTCAGAAGCCCTCTGCGATGGTGCAGTCTGCATCCCTTATTTAGGAGCAGCACTGGCAAATAGACATGTGGAGGGAGCTCCGTCTCCTTCTTGCCTACAAGAGCATAAGGCATCAAGCAGGAAAAAAATTGTTTAAACAGAGAAGATAACAGTTGGGGTGCTATGCCGGGGGTTGGATCCTTGAGTGTCTCCAAGCGTAGTGTCTGCATCCTCAGGGACTTGAGAACTGTTGCGCGAATCAGCCTATTTTTTTCTAGATTAGCGTGCGTTTAAAAGCAAAAATAGCAAAAGCTCTTTCAGATCCTTGTTTTTCTTCTGTTCGGAGCATGTGTCTCAGCAGTAAGTGCTGATGGTCAAAATTAGCTCGTGCAGAGGAAACAGACTTTCAGTTTTGATTTTTTTTTTAAGCAAATAAGATCATACTTTTTCAAATCCCTTTCTAAAATATTCATTTGTTACTAAATTGCAACCCAGTATTATTTGCTTGATTCAGATTTTAGAATTGAATCAAGTAATATTAAGCTCAAATAAAATTTTATGTAGGAATGGTGAGGCAAATGTACTAATTGTGTAATTCCCCCTCTCTCACCGAATGCAGTCAGGACTGCAGAGTGGTACCTCACCAGCCTGGTGCTGCTAACGGAGATTTCCCAGTGACCAGAGTGGTTCTGCCACTGGGAACCTCGCTGTGGTGTTGGGAGGTCCAGGGGCATCACAAGTGTGTATTTATTTACAGATTGTCCTGCTTTGCCTTAGGGTTAAACTTGAGCAGCACATACTAGAAGACATTTATACTGAGTAACCAGCGTAGATATTTGCCCTGTAAATAAAAATATTTTTATTTGGGGTAACTCAGAACTTTAAATGTCTTTAATCAGAAAAAACCACCGAACTGTGAGCTAGAAACTCTTTAAGATTTATGCAGTGTAAACTAACAACGGGAAATGTCCCTTTTTTTCTTCGCCCTCGTGCGTAAATCGGCTTTGAGACACGGTTCTCTGCTCGCCCTGGCTTTGGCTGACTGTCCTGCAGGGGGCGGTGCAGAGTCAGAAATGTGGCTTTGTTGTTCGAAGCCGCTGCTGCGTTCCAGCCTCCTTCCAGTTTTCTCTGCGTATTGTGCAGCTATTAATACCCGATAGTGAGATCACAGCGATGAATTATGGCTTTCTTGCCAGCACCAGAGTTGCGTATGATGAGTTTTATTAACCCCAGCTGACTGTAAATAAAGAGGAACCATACGGGTTTATTGTTTGATTTAAAGGTGTTCCAGCAGCAATTTGCAAAAGGGAAAACAGGGGAAGGGGATTAAACGGGGAGAATGGCTACAGCAGAAGGTTCTCTCCTTTTTTGCTGTGTTTTATATCCATTTTACAGGTATTTGTGTACATAAACAGCTGTATTCTCACACGATAAGTGAAATACAGCGTACACATCCTCCTCTGGGTGGTGGTTTTTGGAGTCATTCTTCATCGTTACTGAATTTTGCATACATTATGCCTCCATTTTCAAGCTCCAAGGGTGGATCTGGGCATACGAAGACCAATGTTCCTCTACTAGTTCTCTTTCAAAGCTATAGCGTATTTCCTATTGCTATAGTCTCAATAAAAGTCTTTGAGTGTCTGAGTAAAAAAGAAGTTTTCTGCCTGTGCACCAACCTAGCTAGGAATTTGTAGGATGCTGCTCTGATATCAAGGCAGTCTGTTCTTTTTAAATCTAAACCCTTTGATATTAGAGCTTAGAAATGCTTTCTATCTGTTGTTCATACTTTATTTTGGAAAGTGCAATTCAGTGGCAGTGGTATGTTGTTTTGTAGCAGCTATTTGAGTTTGTACCTTATTATTTAGATACTCTTTTTGTTTAGATGATACTCATTACTTCTCTGTCACTGGTTTTACAAACGGTAGCGTAATTCCTCGCACTGGCAGCTTGTGAAGCTCAAGGCAAAAAGGAGATATGCACAGCTGGTTTCATCCTCGCTTTTCCCTCCCTATTAGTGTTTGTTTAACATGGGTGTGAGAGCACCAAGCTTCATTTTGGAGGGTAACCATAGCTGTGCCCGACAGTAAACCTTACCCAAGCTTTGCAAGTGGGAGTAATTGTAACCTGGCAATGTCAGGAAATGTGTCCAGGAGGCTGAGTTGGGAATTGAGGGGTGGGGTGGATGTTGGTCCTGAAAGACTTTGATGTGTTGCCTCTCAGATTTGGACGCTCTCCTGCAGTGGCAAGTGAATTGTCTTTAGGCTGTTGAGCGTTAGCTGTTAAGCCGATGACCGGAATTACTTTAAAATGGAAAATGGATCGCAAATTGAAAAGATCAATTCTGCTTCTGTGTGTTAGAGCAAGCCTTGCCCGATGATGGCAGATGATAACCTTGCTCCCTCGTGGCTTTGCCTCAGCAAAGCTTCCCACTTTGATTTCTTCAGAGCAGGGTGCACTTCACCAAATTCTTCTTTGGTGCAGCTCTCTTAATAGCAAAATGGTATGACAGAGACTTGAGTCCTTGCCTCTGTGTTTGTTAATTTTGAAAATACCCGTGTGCTTGAAAGCTGTTTTACGACATGCAATTTTAAATTAGAATTTGGAAATGGAGAGTTGAGTCAGGATCCAAATCAGGCCTTTTAGATAATCTTAGTCATGTACGTGGTACCCACCACAGTGGATCCAGACTATGGCTTGTGAGGCTACTGCAGAATGAAAGAAATTAAAAGTACTTTAATTTAGTTACTTTTCTGAACATTTTCTGTCCTCTTCCTGTGCTGTATATTATATGTGGTTTAGAGTATTATGGATTTTTGTCTGATAACAGGTTGTTCTTTGTGTCTTCTTGAGTCTTTTGCTTCCCTGCTTTTCCTTCAGGCTCTTCTTGCTGCTGTTCCTCAGTTTGCTACAGGTTGAATTGCAAAGCTGGAGGGATGGGGAGTAAACTGGGGCTCAGACTCTTTCTTATAAGGCAGAATGGATGAAGGGCTGCATTCTGATCTGTTGGAGGTTTTTTTGTTCTGCTTTTTTTTTCTTTGGTTGTTTGGTTCATTGTTTGTTGTTTTCTGATGAGACTAAAATGTGTTCTTGAGCTCCTTCTCAGAGAGCCATAGCAGGTCTGTGCTTTTCACAGGAAAGGTGCTAGAGTTTTCCAGGCAGCTGACAGTTTGCATGCTGGAGAAAATAAGGTGAAAGGCTGCCTGATGGCTACAGTTGTGCAGTTATGTTGAAATCCACTTTACTTTGGCTCTGCCCACAACAAAAGTGGTCTCTTTGCACCTGGCAATTTCTTGAAGAATATGGCTGGTGGTTTAGCAATCATTTCCCCCTGTGAAATCTGATAGGAGCCTTCTGGGGCTTTTTTTTTCACTCCTCTCTCTTTGCAGCAATTTCAAACCCCTTTTATTAAATGTAAACCCCACTGTTTGATAGTTTATATCTAAGCTATAATTACCCAATATGAAGATGCAGGCACAAAATAATTTCCTAGGGAGGTTTACACAAAAGGGAGTAACTCTGATTATTTTTTTTTTCAGTCCTTTGAGAAAATCTTTAAGAGGCTGAATAAAGTGAAGAGTGATGATAGTGCAGCACAGATACAAACCTGATGATTTTGCTGTGATTCTGTTGAGGTTTCCGTTCCAGTGGCTTCCTTAAGGGAGCATTGTCAGAAAGAAAAATCACATTGCTGGAAGTGGGTTGTGCAATCAATCACCGGCCACCGAGAAAGTGGGGGATCAGAAGGATTCCCTTTTCAGTTCAATCAAAACACACTTCAAAGAAACTGGCATGTCTCTTGGATGAGGTATTTAATCATATATTTGGTGCCTAGCTCCCTGTCGCAGTTGCTTAATGAGACTAGACTTTTGTAATCACAGAAAAGGGAGGCCAAAAGATAATTATGCAACTTATTAACTCTTTTCTCTGTAGATACCAAGTTTCCAGATAATTGTGTTTTCTTGGACTGGCCCTTGAGCAGATTGATTTTTTATTTTTTTTTCTCTGCTAGAATGGTATAAACTACTGTTTTCTAACCTGTAGTCCCAGCATCCCTGCAGTGCCCAGATTATTTGTGAGGGCTCAGTGAAAGGGGACAAAGAAAAGCATGTCTTCATGTGATCCGCAGCAGTTACATATGAGAAACTTCTGAAGGTCCATATATTGAAGAAGGCGGAAAGTAGCAATGTAGACAGCTTGAGGAACTTGATGAATGTGCTCAGCTCCCCCTGGCGAGGCCAGATTCAGTGGCCTTTCCTTGTGCAGAAACCTTCTGAGCTACCAGTTGCGGCGGTATGTGTTCCCAGCTCTAATTAGTGTGAGATTGCAAACCATTATATGCCATATGGAGCCTCCACTGTTCCCAATCATTCTTGTACTTGAGAAGACTGAGGCGTGCTGCCGGTGCTGCTTTCTGTTCTTTTGCCCCTCGTAGCAGCCCCTGTGGCTGAATCCAGCCATACATCACTGTTCAGGCTGATGCAGCAAGAGCTGAGCGACACGTATCAGCTGTGTGTGGTGATTTTTTTAGGTATTACTTTGGATATTAGGACCAGCAATGATTGATTCACATAGTTTCAGAAAGGCACAGAATGTTTTGTGCCCTTTCTCTGGAGCTACAGTTCCGAATAGCCGTGGATTTGTATTTCCCTTCAGAAAAATGCAGTGACCCTTTTCATCAGGACAGCCCTTATCAGCAGGCTGGGGGGGGGAAGCCTCAGGGAGATAAATGCACCAGAAGTAGGTGTATCACTGCTTTCCTGGAAAAACAGAAATGCAGATTAAGATGGTTGTGGCTCTGCAGAGATATATAAATAATTGGCATTACTGTTTTCTGCATTTGAATATAGAGCCTGGCAATAATCCTTTACTTCCCATAGCCCTTTTTGGGGATCAGATATGTTCCTGTGTCAAATTTATTAATTTTCTCACAATTTCTATGTCCTTCCTCTCTTCTCAGTCCCCTGTGGGATCCACAATCAATTCAGTTCATGGTGTTTATGTTTGATTTCTTCAGAGAAGGGGTCAAACTGTTCACATTTACTTTCTGGAATAGACTCAGGGAATGCATTGGCTTTCTTTTGTGAAACTTTGTGTTTCTTTTGTATTTGGATGTAAGATTCACTTTTGTCTATGAATTAATCTAGGCATCTTTTTTGAAAGACATCAGAATTCTTTACCTTTTTTCAATTTGCTTGTCTTTGGGAAGAAGAAAAGAAAAAAGGAGACTAATGTCCCTTCAGTCACGTTTGTTGGTATTTTCAAATGAGTTTTAGGAGCATAAAAGCTCCATGTGTTTTCCCAATTCCACATAGTTATCCATGGGAAGCAAAACTGTTTTATTTCTGTGGATGTGAATGACATTCACTTCTGTGTCTCACGGTGTGTTTTTGATTTCTCTGTTTTCTCTCTAGCCTGGCTCTTTTAGGTAATCCTCTGGGTTTTTACAGTCTTGGACCCAGAAGGCAGGCGGTGTCTATTTTACGCTTTTCTTTTGCAGCTTGATACTCTTCTCAGCACTCACTCAGAGGTTCAGCATTTCTTCCTTCCCAACCCTGTTCTCAGCAGGAATTTCTGTGTGTGGGAGTGGAGTATAATGTCCCTCTGGTCTTAAAAGTATGACAAAGCTCTTTCCTTCAGGAATTAAACAACTGGTCCTCCATCCGTTTGCTGATGTACTGGTCTCTTAGTTTAGCCCAAAACATTTGTGTGGAGTCTTTCTTAATATAGTCTTGCCATCTCAGCTGGCAAAACACTCCAGCCAGCTAGCTTTTTTGTATATTTTAACATTTAATAGTGCTGTCTGTTTCTTTTTAACCACCCACTAAGGTGTGCACTACAGATGGTTGGATGTCAGGTGGAGTGTGTCTGGAGGGTCTTTTGATTAATCCCTATTTAAGATGGTTTTTATTGTGTATAATGATGCGGGATGTAATTTTAAGCTGTATTAGTAGGCACAAAAGGGCAGACTACACTTTAGTTTTGACTGTAACTGAAATCTTTATTGTTAAACAGAGTTTGCAATGTGTGCTCTTAAATGCATACTGACAAAAGTGCCCAGGTGTATCAGAGGTGTCTGGCTTGGTATTTTGTATGGATAGTGGCACCAGGAAACACTGTGCAGGAAGAGCATGAGTCCAGCTGCTTTCTGCAGTACATTTCTGGCATCCCCCAGTGCTGTATTTCTCAGAAAATAAAGTTCTGTCAAACTTTGGCACCCATAATAACTTACACAAGGAAGTCATTACAAATCTGTTAATGAATCAGGTAACCCCTCAACGCGGTTCAGAACAGCAGCCCTCCATACTGTTTATGAAAATGTGTTTTTTTCAAACAATTTGTAGCTCTTTAGGCAGCCTCTTAGCTCTTCCCTTCATGATTTCACTGTAAGAAGGATGAATGGAAAACATAAAGCCATCAGAAATCAATTAATCTGATCTGGGAACGCGCATATTGAGATGCCTTACGTACAAAGATCCAGTTATTACACAGCAGAGCAGAATTTGAGACCATTTGGATCCCTGATCTGTGCATTTCCGTAAGCTTAGTTTGGATTACTTTTTTGTTTGGAGTGTGATTTTTCTGTTTGTTTTTAGGGTAGGTGAACCTTCTTTGTAAGGTTTTTGACAAATTGCTGGCATGCACACTTAAATCTCATGTCTAATATAAATCTGACTGGATATTCTGGAATTTCAGGAAAAAACCCAACAATAAAACCAGAACAGCTTTAACAGAATTTTTTCCTAACTTCAATAGCTGAAGAAATTCTGGTTGTTTTTAAATGCTCTCAGTGATACTAGTCTTGGTGTGAATTGTTGGGGAGAGGCTGATACGGTGCTGGGATGTGTTTGCTACTAGCCGCAGGTGCAGTCCTCACATGATTAAAGCGCAGTGTTTCTAAAAGAGAATAACACTTCGCACCAATAACCTCTCCTCACACGAATCGGTCCTTCCAGCTGCAGTTTCTTCTGTCTTACGTCTGACCGTGACCCGGGCCACCAGCTGGCGGGGCGGACTGCAGACCAAGTACCTTCTGCTCTGGGTTGCTGGAGGCTCAGCCTGCATCTCTGCTGGCGGTGTGGGTCGGGGCTGTGCTCCGCGGGGCTGGGGGAAGGTGGCCCGGTGCTGTATCGCCCTCGCTACTGCCCCGGCTGCTGCGACAGTCCTCGCCTTGCTTTGCTTCTGCACTTCTGTCATAATATTGACTTGCAAACATACAGCTTTTTTGCCAGTTGCTATGGTTACCTCTCAGCTACCCGCATCTGAACTGTAGAAACGACTAACAAGCAATACATTTCAAGCCTTAATGAAATGCACAGCAGTGTGTTAAACTTTTAAACCCAACATGAATATCACTAAGCAACATCCATTCGTGATTTGCCATAATTACTGCTGCAAGCTCCTTACGATTGAAATGCTGGAGCACAAGTCTTTCTCCTCCACTGCATCAAATACGATTTTCTGCCAGTAGCTTCACAGTGTCTCAGACCTGTGATGTTTCATAGTTTCTTCACAGTTTCAAAGAACTAAGCTTGACCTCTTTAAATTATTCGCACCTTCAGACCTGCAACATCTCCAAAATCTCCTTTTGTGTGTATCACCCATTTCCTTCTCATTCACTCCCAGAAGTTTATTTTAAAGACCTTTGACTCTTCTGCCTTAGTTCCTAAATGTGAATCCAACCCATTTCCTCCAGGCTGTTTCTTGCACATTTGGAAGAACCAATTCCACCAAAGCAGCATTAGTGTTTAATTAAAATACGCATGTAGTTGGTGTTTGGAGCTGTTTGCTCCACTAACAGCATGAGAATAAGCTGATGCCTCAAGTCTTTTTGAGGTGGTAGTTTTCTGCTAAGAGGTCTTATTTAGTGTCTGTCTTGAACAATGCATTTTATCCATCAGTTTGAGGACTAAAATAAAACCGGACACTGCTTTTATGTCCACACTTCAGGCTTCAAGACAAGTGATTAATTGCACCACTCGATGCAATTGCAGTTCTTGAATTAGTTGCGTTGTGCTTGCAGATTGGGTGGTTCAGAATGCCTCTCGCGCTGAGCCCAGGTTCTCTGCTGATCTGTCTGATTCCCTGTGTTCTGTTAATATTTTAAATTTACAGCACCAGAGTTACCCATCATAGAGAGGAAAAACTGGCTGATCTACCTGCTGTATGTTCGCAGAGACTACGATGAATGTAAGGTAAGAGCTGATTTTGGGACTTTGCATTAGGAAGAATTTTACAGACGTTATGAAATGATGGTTTTCATCCCAGTTTTCAAACCACCTTCTTTCAGAATAAGGGGACCAAAAGAAAATAGAAGTAAAATAACTTTAATATTCTCAAATTCTTGGCTGCCTTCAGGATCCATATGTGCAATTCTCTGGAGCAATCTGTGAGCTCAGTATGTCTTTGGGAGTGGAAAAATGGAAAGAAGTGCAAACCTCTCTTGTTCCAAGTGATGGATAGGCTCTTCCAAACCGATAATAACGCAGTTCCATAGTGCATGTCTCTCAATGGTACTACAGAGACGCTATGAAAAAACACTTCAACTCAGTAAAACATTACTACCAGTCTAAAAAAAATCATCTTGGTTACCTTTGATAAAAATTATTTCATTTTACACATGATATATTGGACCCATTAATTTCTCCTGGGTTTGGTGGGTACCTTGGAAGTGGTTGTTTGTTTGGGATTGTAACAGTAAGTATAGTAAGGATATGGCAAATCTATAATTAAATGCTGTGTTTTCTGATAAACTGAACACGAGCTCTTGAAGATGAGGTGCCAGTGAGTGGGAGGAGGTTGCCTTTCTGTTCCTGTCATGTGCAAAGAAGATTTGAAACACCAGGGTTCGTCAGGACTTGTCTTTCTCTGCTGGAGAACTCCTGGGGATGCTTAGGGAAGTGGCAGGCTGGAGGAAATTCACTTGGCAGTTAATTAACGGAGCTGCAGGGTTGTATCATCAACAGAGTGATTTCCTCTCAGATCTTGGTTTAAGGAGATATAAACAAAAGTTGGACTAGTGATCTAAATAGAAAATTGTTTCCCTTTTCTGTTGATCTGACTGCATTTTTCTGATCTCTGATGGCATACATTTACTGTTTCGGTGATGTGGTGTAGAATCACAGAGTACAGAGAAGATGTACGGCTCAGGAAAACAGAGAAAATAACCAAGTGGATGATATAATGGGAATATTGACTTCTCCACATCTGCATCAGTCCTGGAAGCAAGCAAAATATGGGGAAAAAAGTCATATATACTCTCTTGCTTGACAGGTCAGCTTTGCAGTAGCTGTCAAAGTAAAAGGCAGCAAAGCCTTTCCTCAGAGCTCACAGAGGAGGGTTTTTGCAGTGAAGTTGGAAGAGTTTGGCAGCAGACCATAGCAGGTTAAATGATCTTCCATCCTTTCACCCAGATGTGATGGCTGTGTGCTCAGAGGCCTGGATTTGTCCCAAAGAAGATAGGAACCTCCGCGTGCCAGGATGCTTCCTCAGTCACTGAGGAGTGGTAGGCGCGTCCAAGAGGTGATCCAGCTCTTAGGTTGGCTGAGCTGCCCGCTGGTAGGCTCTGCCTCTCTCTGCTGCTGTTACCTGGGCTTATGGATCTAACCTGGGTGCCCTGGGTGTTTGCACTTATGCATGATAACAAAAACAAAAGCACAGACATTCCCAGACATGCTATTTGAGGCTAAAGGTTTTGCCTTCAAAACCAAAAGAGGTATTGACAGTATCCCCGATGGATTAATTGCTGTTAACTCCTTGATTTCAGTATAGTTTGGGCATCTGCTGAAGTCCATTAATTTTCTTTTAAGACTCAGCTAAGAAACAAGCGACCTGTGATGCTATTAATTTTGGTCTGAATCTTGCTAGACCCTCTTTCCCACTTAGTGCTTAGAAATGCTTCCTCTCTAATGCAATTTTAAAAGCTCCCATATTTTTCATGTATGTAAAAGGCCAAGAAAAAGCTGTTTGTCAATGTTAGCTCCCCAAAGTGAAGGCATTAAATTGATTTTAACCCTTAAAGTGCAACACCCGTGTCTATTTTGGTGTCGCCAAGCTTTTGAGAAATTTTGCTGCTCATTACAGCGAGAGATTAATAACTCCGTGGCTGTGTGAGTCACCTCTCCTTCTACCCAGCAAGACGCAAGGCAAACATCCCCCAGAGCCTGCGGCTGAAGCATCCCCTGCAATCACGCAGGCAGAGAGGAGTGGGGGGAGAGGAGGGACGGGCCCTGCTAGGCAGTGATCATCACTCAGCTCTCACTCTTCACATGCAAAACAAACTGTTTTCTGGTTGCAGCATCAATTCCAGCCCTGCCCCCAACCATTTTTCACAAGAGAAATCTTCTGCTTCTGTTTTGTGTGAGGAAGGAATATTTAAAATTACCAGATGCTTTTAAAATCACTTGTGCTGGTTGGTCTCCAGTATGTCAGCGAGTTAAATAAACTTGGGAGGAAAAGCTGGGATTACAGGTCATATTTCTCAGCTCAAGGCCTTTTGCTATGGGATTTTTTAGGGCTTATAGAATTAATCAGATCTCTCTAAAAGATAGCTCTCTATTGCCCTCTCTTGCTCTGAGAAACTGGTTTTATGTAGATGGAGCAATATAAAATATCTGTATTCAGGAGATGCTTGGTTATGTCCAAGCTGAATGTCCTATAATAATGTACTTGGTAAAGACTATAATATAGATGTATTAGGAGATGAGGGGAAGAGCAGCCTAGACATATTCTTCCTTTTCTTTCCTCTCTTTAGGGTTTTTTTGGGGGAGTGAGGATTCTCAACAATAACCCTTCTTGCCTTCACTCTGCTTTCCTTCTATGTGCTATATTTGAGATGCAGTTTTCCTCCTTGTTTTCAGGTCCTTCACTTATATTCATCTCGGAGGCAGGGGATGCTGGTACTGTTCATACACTTGACAGGAGTGCCAGATGAGCACCAGGTTATTGCCAGCCCAGAATTTTTCCTTTCCTTCCTTTGTCTCTTCCACTTCTGAGCAAGAGGAGTCTCAGAGCAGAAATGATGCTCTTGGTTCGTAGCCAGAGTGCTCATCCTCCCAAAGGTCACTCTTTTTGACCAGCTGTGTAATTTCAGGTTATGTGTGACTGTGGAATATAGCTAAACTGTACCCGTGCCCCAAAGTATCAGCTACATGAATGCAGGCAGCAAGAATTTACATTTTCATCAGTTTTTTTCCCCCTTCCTTTTCCCATACACTTCTCATTTGTTCATTTGGCTTTCATTGACTCAGCTGCAGTTGCTCCAATTCAATTTATTTCTTCACAAATGGCCTAGAGTAGATACCCTTATCAGCAGAGGATGCTTTCAGAGATTCCTTGTGGCATTCTCCCCAGGTAATATCTAATTATCTTTGGTAATAGGAATGAACAGAGAAATTCTAAAAGGGCTACAGTATTCCTGGCACAATGCTCTTCACACACTGTGATGAGCTTGCACTTTTGTAGCTGTCCCAGCCACAGCCCAGTGCCTTTGTTACACATAAGGTTGTGGTTTCTGTAACTGAAACCAAATCCCTGTTACGAGCTTTGTTAAAATGATGGAAGTTTACAGTAGCATTTTAATATAGTATATTGCAGCAACTAGCTACAAATTCTGTATTTGTATACTTACTTTTCCAAACACAAATTTTCATTAAATGAATTTGTAGTTCTCATGTCCTGTGTAACACCACTGTTACCATCACATGAAGAAGAACTGTGTCCATCAACACGTTGCATGATGTTTAAATTAAAGTTATTTTAGGGCATTTTGCAATAACACAGATACAGCACGGCTATATGTAACACATATGAAAAATTCTCCAAATCAAGGTTGCAGCAGGTATTTGGTCAGTCAGAAATAAATTTTCTTTCATAGGGATTGCCTTTATTAAAATATTTGAAGGGTTTATAGTCTTCTAAAAGCTGTCATGCTGCAGTTTAGTAATGGGGTAATAGTGAACCAGCTAATGGGCTTTTCAGTGAGGGAGACTGTGTTTGATCTGTACTTGCTGCACTTTGTCATTTCAGGTTGTGATCAAAGAGCAGCTCCAGGAGTCTCAAGGGCTGTGCGAATATGCAGTCTACGTTCAAGGTGTGTGGCAGAAAGTTTTAATTTTCCTAAAGCAAGTTACTTCTGATTTGAGATATAGTGAACAATAAGGGGAACAGGTGATGGAAACATAAAACACATATGTAAACAATATTTGGCTTTTTTTTTTCTGCTTGCTTGACGTTTGGGGCTTTCACATAAGATGGGCAGATTAGATTTTCTGTGTTCTCCATATCGATGAGTTTGTCATTGATTCCTCCTTGGGCTATGGACTGTTGGTGTGTTGGGTTGTGCTTGACTGTATTACAGATGCATGTTTTCTTTTAGAGCTACCTGCCTCAGGTGATCGTTGTCTGTTAGTTTTAAGGATGGTATTCTTCTTCCTGCCCTCTGTCCCCTAAAAAATGTGCCCCAACGCTTGGCATTGCAATTCAAAGCTCTGTTTTGAGGCATAGCTGAGATTTGTTGGCCAAGGGCAAACTGCAGCTTGTAGAAGCTGGGGGGAGGGAGAAATCCAGACTGCATCTTAACGAGCAGTTGGCTAGGGTTTAGAGCTGCCTTTATTCTGAAAACCAGAAATTTTTCCAGGCATGCACGAGTCCTTTACATGTGTTGTCATTCTGTCCTCAGACACAACTTTTGCCCAAGGTTGCTGCAGGAGGGGGAAAGACCAAATGAATGTTGTTATAAGATACCTGTACTCCCTCTTCTTTCCCTGCTGTCAGAGGGGCACATTTTTCCTGCAGAAATGGACTAATTTGCCTTGTATATGTTGTCTTACAGCTTTGATATTTCGCTTGGAGGGGAAAATTCAAGAATCTCTTGAACTTTTTCAGACATGTTCCATTCTGAACCCTCGAAGCGCTGACAACCTCAAGCAGGTGGCACGATCTCTGTGAGTGGTGTTTTATTGTTTCTTTTTGATGTGCCACCCAGGACCTTCCATGTTTTGTTTTTCTCCCAGACATCAAGTGAAATCCCAGGCTGCTTAATTCCAAACATGCTTCCTTCTTATCAACATTTGAATTGGCTTCCAGAAGCGTGGGCTACCCTGAGAAGCAAAATCTGTGTTATCTGCCTGGCTGCTATTGTATTTTCTTTTTCTTTGTGCTTTAAGCAAGAGGTAACAACACTCTGATTTCTAGGTCCAGAGCTAAGGCTGCTGACCTGAGCTGTGTAAATTTGCCCTACAGACACCTTTCTGTCTCTGAACGTCCCGTTAGATCACCTGTCTTTTTCCTTTGAGACAAAGGCAGGTTGCAGAGCCTGTGAATTCATTCCTTGCATCTCCAGTAATGTCAGAGAGAGCCTCAGCATCTCGCAGGATTGATGACCTTGGCCCTGAAAGGGAGCAGTGCTCAAATTGTAATATTGCTGAGATTGTAAACTTCTCAGGGCTTCTCACTCAGGTCTCTGGAGAACTAGCAAATAGCATCATTTCTCACTGGCAAAGGTGTTAGTGGTTGCACAGCAGGGTTTCAGAGCAAGAAAAAATAAAAATTCAAATGCTTTCATAGGTTTCTTTTGGGGAAGCACAAGGCAGCCATTGAAGTGTACAACGAAGCAGCTAAACTCGATGAAAAGGACTGGGTAAGTGTTTCAGTGAATGCAGATTATTGTAGAACGCAGATATTTCTACCGTTTTATGAAGACAGCTGCAGACTTGTTCCAAGCAGAGGTGAGCTCGTGCTGCCTGCAGTCTGAGCAGACAAGGAGCTGCAGGGCTGAGAGGCATTGTCTTTTAGCACAGGCTCCCAAGCACAGATGAGCCTCTGCAGCGTTTGGTTTGGATCGCAGGAGCAAGGCATCATTTCTGGCAGCAAAATCCCACACCTTATCTTGGGGCACAGAGAATCGAGCAACGTGTTTGAGCTTTACAAAGCATCGGTAGTAACACAGCCATACACACACACACACAAACACACACACACACACATTAAGGAAAGTATGGGAAGCAGCTCCCTGTTTGGAAACCCTCAGTTATTGTTAAAACTTTCTGGAGTAATTGGGAAACTTTTTGTAATGCAAAACACCATTGAAATACACTACCCTCAAACTAGGTGAGAGGGTTACTTGTTACCTACCAGGTATTACCTGTTTTGGCAAAACGTGGGCTGATAGCTACAGGAGCAATATTTACATTGGCTCTTCTGTATAAGAAGACAAAAAGTGAAGGAAGAGCATTGCAAATGGAAATGTGTGACAGTGGGTGAGAAGAGAGAGGACTTAGCTTGCAGATAGTTGTGGGCAGCCTTCTGCAGGTGACTTCTGCCTACGGAAGTGTTATTTCTAAGACAGGCTTGCTACATGTGATCTCATTCCCTAAGACATCAGGCACTCGCTGACTTTAGCTTGGTACAAGGATATGTTTGGTATTAATCAGCTTATCCTGTGCCAGACAGTTCAGAAACCTTTTATATTGTGGGTCTTCTTTCAAGTCTGCATTCCTTTAGCTAACCAAGTTACTTGCAATATGTGCTTGGCATGCCTATAACCTTATTTACAACCACAGCAGGCAGGCTTCAGTGGATATTTTGATTAGTTGTTTCCCATACCTGGCTCATCACTGGAACTAGAGCTAGCCTGTCCTCTTCCCTTGTGCTGTCTCATTCTGCAAGCTGCAGTAACCAGGAGTTACTGATTCATTACTGTTCTACACAGCTGGAGAGACTGTGTGGAGAAGAATATCATTCTAAGAGGGTTAATGGGGAAATAAGAGAGTTTCCTTTTAAAGGTCAAGGCTGTCTAAACTGATGAAGTAGTGAAATGCTTACCAGAATAGAAACGAGGAACTAGTGGACCTTGCTTTTTGGCTCCCCAGGACGTGTCAGGGTGGGGAAGGTGGCAAGTAGCCTGTCTCTTAAACTGTTGGTGATGTATTAGAGGCATGATTGTTCCTTACAGTGTCACCAGGGTGTTTAGGATCCCTAGGTGATTTTCCTGCTCTGTTGCAAAATTGTTTAAGATGCCAGAGGGTTATCAGCCCTTCTGGTACTCAACTGCTGTTAGGGGAAATCAGGCACAACTTCAGACTTTGTCCAGCTGGGGGCAGCATTGTGCATATTCTAATGCCTGTACCGCTAGACTGAGAGCCACCCATAAGGGCAGCTTATCCGGCGCCAGACATCTGGGGACCGAGTCCCGCCTCGGTGAAGAAACTAGTCTTTGCTCCAGGTTCTCTGAAGAGACCATTGTAATTTCTGTGGTTTTTGTCTCGGTGGCCTGTAGTCTTTTGTATACAATCACATCTAAGCTCTGTAGGAAGTAACTTGAATTTATAGGTTTACTTGATCTACAGGAAGGGTGTGGGCAGGCACAGGGGTCTCCCCATCTGGGTCAGTGATGACTGTTATCACTGACAGATTACGTAGTATGTAATTTCATACCTCATGCTGATTTGGTTTTATTTGTGGTTTGGGTTTTTTTTCATACAGGAGATCAGCCACAACCTGGGTGTGTGCTACATGTACCTGAAACACTTCAACAAGGTAATGCAAATGCTCTTCTTATCTACCTGACAAATAGGAAGCAGCACTCCCAGAAATTTCACTTTCTTTGGTAGTTTGAAGTGGATCATTTGCAGTGATAGGTATCAAGGAAGTTTTTTCTTCAGCATTTGTTTGTGGGAGCAAAACTTTGTGAGCTGTCTCTGTTTTCATTTGCCTGTTGAATTACTTTGAGTCAGCTGCAAGTTAGTGTTGGATAAGAGTGAAATGGAAGTTAGCCTTGTTGCAGGTCAGGAGGCTTTTTCTGAACTAGGATTTTTTGGAGTGTTTCTGGTTTGAGAAGGAATGTTTGAGCAACCTCAAAGAACTACCTCAAACCAACTGTGCTCCAACAAGAGCTGCTTGTTGAGCTGTTACTAAGCCTTTTAAAGCCCGAACTGTAAAGACTGCTGGTTCTGTGAGGAGTAGCAATCCGTAGAGCATGCCATTTCCATCTTCTTGAAGAAAGAGCAGTATGATGGTGAAGACCCAGACCACTGCCCCGGCATACAGCTCAAACTGCTGCACCTCATGCAGAAAGTTTGTGAAGGAAACTACGTGCTCCTTGGGTCTGGCAGGATTCAGAGAGAATTATGGAGTTGCTGGAGGTGCAGCAGGCGCCCTTTTCCCTCCGTGGAAGGGATTTGTTCCTGTGTCTGAAGCTCCTTTTGCACCAAGCCTGGGGGAAAAGCCACAAAAGAGCATAGTAGTGTGGGCAGCACTAACTTTGTTAGCTTTGAAGCTAATAAAGAAGTTATTGGAAGCTTGAAATGGCGTTTTGTTTCCAGGTGTGAGCACACCATTCCCAGTGTCTCACTTAACACCCCTCAAGGTGCTTGTGGTGAACACTGAGCTGTCTCTGATCCTGTGGGATTACTTTGTAAGGAAACCCCCAGCATTTAGAAACCTTTTGTTCCCAGTTTGGCCCACTGCTCCCTGCTGCTCTTTCTGGTACCAAACTGTGGCCCTGGAAGCAAACCCTTGCTGCGTTCTCTGTTTGAGGCATCGCTGTAAAGCAGGAAGCTCTGGAGTATAGGGTCATACTTGGAATTTTATTGTCTGCACTCACATCTTCCTTGTCTGAGATATACTGGTCACGCTAGGCAGCAATACTTCCATGAGGACATCTAAAATACAATGAAGCCTTCGGGGATGACCGTCTCTTCAGTAGTTGCTGGTAACAAATATCCCATGTTGCAGAATTACTGTGTCAGCATTTCTTTTTCTAATATATCATGTTTTCAGAGACAGCAAGTGTACTTTGCTGTCCTGCTGGCTAGGCCTGAGGAGGTAAAAGGAACACATGCTTCAAAGTGTCTCTTGTTGGAGGGGATTGGTGTGTGCCTGATGAGAGCTGATGCACTCCTCTTGTTTACTTGGCAATCCATTCTCATTGCTGGAATAAGCATTTTAGTGAAGAATAAACTGCAATGTACCTGTTAACCTAACAAATCTGGAGCTTCCCTCAAAGCAAATCAATTAAAATACAGAAACAGGCCCATGCTGCTCTCCTCCTTTGGAGGTCATTGCCTCTTGGCTTGGTTTGAAGCACAGCACGCTGCCTTTTTCTGTCCCTAAAAGTACACGGCTCCTGATGCAGAACTTGTTTCAACAATTAGCTGTGCTGGGTTTTGCTAGCAGGGTTCTCCCAGCGCAGGGGGTGTTAGCTGTTCTCTTTCGCTAGCTGCTGGGGATTGCTTTTGGGCTATTGCTTCACTGAGATCTCTGTAATCACTTTTTTTTTTTTTAAATTCTCTGTGGTTGTGTGTTTAGGCACGAGACCAGCTAAACAACGCCTTGGAGCTCAACAGACATGATCTGACTTACATGATGCTGGGGAAAATTCACCTATTGGAGGGGGAGACGGATAAAGCCATTGAAGTCTATAAGAAAGCCGTAGAGTAAGAATATATCCTTTTTTCTCTCTGCTCATGCCCCACCCTATGCCAGGAGAAATTTGATTGGTGTCCCAGATCTGAATTGAGGACATGATTAAAAAGCTAATGGTAATTATAGTGTCTCTGTGCAAAGCTGGCACTTTCAAGCTCTTCAGCTGTCTCTGCACTCAGCTGTAGTCCTCCTCCTGCTGACAGTGTGTCAGGAAAGAAGGTAGCTGTTTGAAGGTCTGCCAAAAAAAAAGTGGAAAAACAAATGGACAGAGATGCCTGGGAGCAAACCAATCCAAAACTGACTTCATAAATCCCAAAGGTTTATCTACTGAAAAGATCTAACCCCGGGTGTCTCTCTAACCCTGATGGTCTGTCAAAAATGAGTTGCTGGGTTTCACACACTGTTTTCACTTGGAGTGATTTGTATGTGAAAGCGTGTGAGTAGGCAGACTGGAGATGGATTGGTGCACAGTGAGTTTCTCCCACCCCATCACTGTTTCTCAGAACCGATTTATCATCTTTTAGGGCATTCCTGAGCATCTGATTTACCAATGCTTTTAAAATGTAGTTTTGTAATGGAGACAAACAGTAAAGAAAAGCAGAAGCATGTTGGAAGCCACTGGAGGATCTACATTTTGTACTGGCTTTTCCCACATACTGTTTCCTTACACATCTGCTTTTGGCTGCTGTCTGACGGTATATTGGGTTGGGTAAACATTTGGACTAATCTGGAATGTTTATTATGTAAATAATCCTTGCTAAGCATCTTACCAGGTTTATGTATCTTATCTTGGTGCTCTCCTGCCCTCCCTTCTTCCTCACTCGGGTTTTTTTTGTTGTTGTTCTCATCTGCCTATTACATTTTGCCTGCTGTTACCAGCTGCAGGGTAGTCTGCCATTGCTCTGTGTTTATATACTGTCAGGCACAAGCAGTTTTGTTGTGGTTGAGGTTTAAAGGTGCCAGTGTGAGTGTGTGTACTAGATTTCTTAAATCTTGATAGCAGGGAATTGAAAACTTACTTCTGTTAAGGTGAGTGAGGCCACAAATAGAGTCTCCCTTTCTGCTTTTTCTTTTTTGTTGTTGTTTTCATCCTATTTGTGTCTTCAAAAGCTACTGGAAATGGAGATGCTTTTAGAAGGATTCACAATATTGCGGTGTGAAGCTCATACTAGCAGTGAGGGACTGGGAGTTGCATACAGGAATTGAAAGCCCTTGGGACATGTTTTTTCAAGCTTGTCTGTGCTGAATGGAGCGGTGTGTACGGCCAGGGATACTGTCTGAGCGCTCTGGCCTGTGGGTTGCAGTGTAGCACAAAGCTGTGGTGAGCAGCTCACAGCTGGTCTGCGAAACCAGGTTTTGTAATCTTTTTATAGGGTGAATTAAAAGTCTTATGATGAGTGTGTGTAGGATACATCAGGAATGCTGAGGATTGCCTGTCCTACATGGCCCGAGAGGCTTTGAATGGATTTACAGGGTGGTTTATGGGAGGCGATGGAAAATCCCATTTTTTATTTCCAGGTCACCGATGCAGACTCGCTTTGAAGCTTAACAAAACCACATTATCTTATTATGCATCCAGATCTATTTCAGAGCTGTGTTGACTTCCCTTTTGTATCTAGAAGACATGTTGAAAGCTTAGGTGTAATATTGTTCGAAGGAAGTGTCCGTGATGATGGTTGATTTAATATTTGTGTTTAATAATAGCAGTTAATTTCCTGGAGTGATACTAGTATAATGTAGCATCATAATTCCGTGTTCCGTTTATACATTGTTCTATTAGAGCTAAGAAGCAACGCAGCTCTCTGGCTTTTGTCTTACAGGTTTTCTCCAGAAAACACAGACCTCCTTACAACACTGGGGTTACTTTACTTGCAGGTACTGAAGACTGTTAGCCATTATGTGAACCTAATTATTTTCAAAATGACCAAGTTGGGTTTTTTTTTGTAGCATCAGTTTCTATCCACCTTCCCATGACTTGCACACATTTCTCTAAAGACTGCATTTAACAGGACAGAGCTTGCTTTTCTGTATCTTTTTTTTTTTTTTTCCTTTTGGTGCTAAAAGCAAGTTGATTTCCTGGACCTGAGCCAGAGCAGGAATTCTGTTTGGCAACCGCCCTAATTCTGTTATAAATCCTCCAAGTATAACAAAACACGACTACTCATTACCTTGTTTCTGGAGCAGGGGTCTAGCAAGTTATTCTCCTACAAAAGCAGCCATGAAATTGTTAGTGTTAATGCACCATAGAAGAAAATCTGACTTAATTTAAATAAAAAAGGCAGGCTTATCACTTGGGTCTGTAAAATGTATGGGAAGCACTGTCTGATTGTTCCAAAAGTAAGCTTCCCAAAGAGTGAACAAGCGAAGAAGAACAGACAGCAGTGCCTGAAGGGCTTGATGGGCTAGAAAACTTGCACCAAGTGCTGATTTGGAAAGATCCTTAAGCATTTCCCTAATCCTTTAGATGCTCAAGAATAAAATGTAGGTCTTGAAAAAAATTGCCTTGCTCTAGAGACAGGGAAATTCAATAGGAGCCTTGGATGTCTTAAGTGGCTATGTGTGGATTTAGAAGGGAGTATGATATGGGAAGGGGGATCTGTAAGATAGAAGTAATGTGAGTATAACATTTGCTCTCTGAATTTAGCCCCCAGGTCTCTGCACTGTGGTTCATTTGTTCAGTTTATCATGGCTCTGGATACATACTCACCTTCAGGAGTTTTAAAGATGCATCTACAGCTTTCCCACTTGCTATTAGTTGCTGAAGGTGCTGGACTCTGATGCATCAGTATAATTGCTGGAGGGACGGATGGGCTTCTCAACAATTTTTGTGACCAAAAAAGGGCACCAGTATCCAGATTTTTACTCTGTTTGGACTGGTACAGTTCTGGCATAACTCAATTGAAAACGATAGGATTTAAGTGATTCTAAGCAGTCATGTGCATCTGTACAGACAGCATCATGCCCACTAACACTTGCAGTCAATTAGAAGACAAGAGAAGACTTTCTGATGTGGAAAGAGTGCCCTGGGGAGTAAGGAAGTTGTGGTCAGGGAATCGAGGGTGTGCAGGGCCGCAATCTGAAGCCTCTCTTCTGGAAGAGAGGAAGGAGCAGAGGACTATCAACCCAAAGCTCACTCCTGTATGGAAAAATCAGAGCACAAACTATATGGAAACCTTTGTTTTGTTCAGAACAGTGAATCCAGCCCAGCAGAATTAATTTTTAGAATCTGTTTTGTAAATTATCAAACAAGAACATGTGTGTGTAATGGAAGCACTGTAAAATTCGCTTTTCTGAATATTTGTTTTAACTGAACTAGAAATTCTAGTGCCCTAAAAGCATGTGTTCTCCTTATTAACTTTCCTTATTCCTGAATTTCTGATGCTTATTTACTTATTTTCATAGCTTGGGGATTACCAGAAGGCTTTTGAACACCTTGGAAACGCACTTACTTATGACCCAGGCAACTACAAGGTATCATGAGGAGCTGAATGATGATGAGACACACCTTAAAGCTAATTCCAGTATCAGAGCTTTGCCATCTGTATCCAGGGTCTTAGCCTGGAGAGGCTGTAAAGGATCATGCCCGGAAAACTTTCTTCAGAATACATTTTTGGGACCTTTCCCTGGGTAGTCAGTTGGATGTATGTGGAGGTAGGGAAAGGGGAGGAGGCAGAACATGTTAAATTTATCCCTTCGGTTTATAATCTGAAGTTGCACCAAAACCAGGTGGAATTTATTTTGGAAGGAAAGTCTTGTAGACATTGTTTCAAAAATCCCAAGAGCTGTGCCTGGGTCCCTATGACTCCTAGGCAGAGAGCACAGATACAAATGGTATTGTATGATATTATTCTCCCAGCTGCTAATAACTGTCTGTGGTTCCAGCTGTTGTTGTATACAAATGTGACATTTCCTTGGCTCTAGTCTGGAAAGCCAAGCTTGCCATCTAGGTTTCATTCCTGGTTGTGAAACTACTTCCCTTTTTAGGCATGTTGCTTCATTTCTCTCTGCCTCTTTTTTTCTCCTGTACAATGTTAAAGATGTGGAATACAGAAATGTGAGGTTGACAAATGATACATGAGTGCCAGCTGAATGTTGTGAAAACACCTTTACGCTTACAGATTTTATTTGTCACTGTGAAATATTATAAAGGACTTAACTAGTGTGGTTTAATTACAGTACGTTGCAATCACTTGGGTTTTCCCCCCATGCATATTTCCATTAATTTCCAGTATCAACCAGTCAGTGCAAACCAGGCTAGCTTTGCTGCACGTGTCTTGCTTGAGTCTGTGTTACTTTCCGCTAAGCTCGCACCAGAACTGTTTCTATCTGTGCTTGTTGGTAAAAAGAGTCTGTTATTGCATAGAGCTTTTCAGAAATTTAGACTAGAAATCTCCTCTCCTAGGAGATACTACTGACACCCCAGAGCATACCCTAAGTGCTTGTCATGTTGCAGTATTTCTGAGACAGTTGTGATCAAGATAGTGCAGGAAGAAGCAGACTCAAGTCCCTTCTTCACCCTGTCTTCTGCTTTGTGCTGGGAGATTGAGTCCCCGTCTGCTCGCCACTGTTGGTCTTGGCAGCCTCTAGAAGAAAACCCCTGAAAAAGCTGGTTGCTCTTGAGACGGCTTTAGTTCATTCAGTTTGTCCTGTTGTCTTCTTGCTGTATTTGGAAAAGCACAGTTCCTCAGTTGGTCACTCTTGTCTTCTCTCAAAGGCTACTTTGGCAGCTGGCAGCATGATGCAGGCCCATGGAGATTTTGATGTTGCCCTCTCCAAATACAGGGTGGTAGCCAGCACCGTGCCTGAAAGCCCTCCGCTGTGGAACAACATTGGGATGTGCTTCTTTGGGAAGAAGAAATACGTAGCCGTAAGTATCTGGGTTCCTTTCTTTTTTCATCTGTAGCTAACTTCATGCAAGAGCAAGATTCTTCTTGTGGCAGAGACGGGAGGTGTGCTCTGGGTGGGCAGTGTTACAGCACATTTATTCCTTTTTTGAAGGCTATCAGCTGCCTGAAGAGGGCAAACTACTTGGCTCCCTTTGACTGGAAGATTTTGTACAATCTGGGCTTGGTCCACCTGACGATGCAGCAGTACGCGTCTGCTTTCCACTTCCTCAGCGCGGCCATCAACTTCCAGCCTAAGATGGGAGAGCTGTACATGCTCCTTGCAGGTGTGCAACGCGCCGTTACCCAGTTCCATCCGGTGGACATCCAGCTTAGGGGGTGCAGCATTATGCAGACAGAAAGGTTGGGCTGAAGTGAACAAATACTGGATAGAGGCTGTACTAAGCAGCTGTTCCCCAGTAGTTCATTGACAGGTAGAAAGTCCGAAGAGTCTGTTCTCTCTCTGTGGTGAATAGTAAGGTTAAATTGCAGTCAGATCAAGATTAAATATTAGAAAAGACTTTCTACGTGTAGGAGTTTGGGTTTGGGTTGCCTAAGAAGTGGGCGTGGATTTCCAGCACTGGACATTTTTGGGGTGTAGTAACATAAATATTTGTCAAAAGTGACATTAGTAGGGTTAAGGCTGGCAGCAGTCCAGACAACCCTGTTAGCACCTATTTATTTTACGATGTAATGACATTCAGAATTGCCCTAGAAATGAAGTCCTTGAGAAGCATCAACTTGTGTGTGCACATTTTGCTTTGGTACAGTTGCTCTGACAAACCTCGAAGATGTTGAGAATGCAAAACGTTCCTATGAGCAAGCTCTGGCACTGGACAAGTAAGTCTTAATCGTATCTGTCAGTTGTTTGATTGTGTTGCTTTGCCTCCCTGCACTTGGTTTCCTTTGCATGCTTTGTCCCTCAGTCTACTTTGACCCTAAACACTTTGCAGTAGGGAAATGTTTTTATTCCTGCAGCTGTACAAGTGACAGCTTTAAAGTCACCATTTGTTTTTTTGAGGGTTTTTTTTTTTGGTTGGTTGGTTGTTTTTTTTAAATTCAAGACAGCTCTGAAAAATGACATGGAAATGTTGTTTCAGAACAACCCAGAGCTGGTTTTTATTTTGCTTTTAGCTAGTGAGTCAGTGGTGATGACTTTGGATTCCAGCCCTCCTTTCAGTGAATATTTATATACAGTGGAGTAGATTCAATAGAAGAAAACCAGTCATCCCAGAATATTTTGTAACCCCAAGTCTGAGCAGTGTGCAGAACAATGAGATGCTTGGGATAAAGCCTGTTCTGAGTTGGGCGGAGGGAAGGTTTTAGCTGGGAGAACGAGAGCAAGAAGTTAGTGTAAGGCATATCAAGGGGCAGCAGTGTAGCCCTTTCTCCCCATTTTGTGGCCAATGCCTGTTTGCAATCTAGCTCTTAAAATTGGAGCCTTTGGTTTCAGAAACGTTAAGATGAGCCGTGTAGTATTTCATCATTTCAGGCAGAAAACCAAATTTGTCTCAAATTTATTAATAGTTTTGTCTCTCTCGCCAGTTCACTGTGAATATTTACATACTTAGAACAACGGGCAGGGTCCTCCTGCGCCTGGGGGTCTGTGAGCTGGTGGCAGAGCTGTGACAAAAGGACTCGCTCGTCTGCAGGGGCCACCACGAGGTGGCACGAGAAGATGCTGGTCCCTTTTCCTCTGTCCTCTCTAACCTAGCGGCACTGGCTAGGCTTAATTTTAGGAATTGTGGAAGTTCCTAAGCCCATTATAAAGGGCAGCAGGTTTCAAAAAATAGCGTTTGACACTGTAGTGCAGTTCTCTTTGCGAAGAGGTGCTGTAAATGCTCTCAGATGCTTCCTGGGAAGTACACGGCTTGTGTGCATGCCAGGGCTCTTGAATCAGCCCTGCACAGCCAGCACGTGTCAGGCACTGAAGTTCTTCATACTTATGCATCAACGGAATTACACGGCAAGTTTAAATATTACTTCTACATCTGTTTGAAATGTCAGTAGGTCTGTGCAGCCTCCTTAGAGGAGCTGCACCTGTGCATGCTATGGCTAAGGAGGGCGTTTTGCAATCAGCCATTCCTTCCAACATCGCCAAGTCCAGACTGCTTTGCGTGGCTTTCCTGGTCAGCCTTCCCTGCCTAGCAGGGCAGTACAGATTGCTCAGGCTGCTCAGTCACGAGTTTGTGTGCTTTGGTCAAAGAGAAGGAATAGAAAGTCAGTTCTACAACTTTGCCTGAGTATTTGGCACTACTGTGATGCTAGAGCTATATAGTCTTACTGGGAAAATAAAACCTCATCAAAGCAAAACCGAATGCCAACTGCCAGGGACTGCTGGGAGGAATATCCAGACTTTGTTAGGCTTGTTCAGCTGACATGCTGTATATTTTAAACAGTTACTGTGTGGCTGAATCCACATCTCCACAGGCTTTCTTTGCTGATATATTATGAACTGTTTGGCTGGGATGCAGATAGCTGTGTTTGTTTCCATTGCCATAAATACTTCTGTAGCAGCACTGTGACATTTGGCCTGGGTGTCATGCTGGGGTCTGGAATGGAAAGCATCTTGGAAAAATCATTAAAAAAAGGTGTTTCTTCTTAGTACTGGTTCTAGTTCATAGCTGTCTTTTTGTTCAGTGGTTATTTAGATATTGATTTTTTTTCTGTGATATTGCTTCTCTGCTCTTGAAGGCAAATTAGCTTCTTACGGTTCAATTAATTTTAGAACTGTCTGTTCCCAGATCTGTCTGATCTCTTCAGTGTTTTGTTTCGTAGGTTTGGCTTTTTGTATTTTCTTTTTTGGCTTCTTTTTGAGGAGGTGAATAGATGGGGGTTTGAGTATTTGGTTTTTTTCAGACCTTACTTACTTTGCTTTGGAAAAGACAGTGAGGATGGTGGTTGTTGTGGGTTTTTTTGTGGTGGGATCGGTGTTCCAGTTTTACAGTTAAAGGAAAATGAATGGTTATAAATGCTATCAGATTTTTTCTAATAGTCTGCCTTGCAGTGCTGTCATGTAACTTACCAAGGATGGATAGTCATGGCCTGCAGGTAACACTTTCTTTTTATTGACCAGTGCTAGCAGAAGCCTTCCTTTCTGCACTTTTCACAGAGGATGGTCTCTGTCTTGGTACCCCAGGCATGGGTACTGGAGTCCTTGGCTGGCTCCAGTTATCCCTGCCACACTCCAGGAGAGGGCACCAGGCCCTCACTCACATCTATTGAGCAAACGACAAAGCATCTCTCCCTGGCTTGTGTGCAGTGACACATGGATGCAGTTCCTCTGCAGGGGGCTGTGGTTAGGCAGCACTCTTCCGTGCACCCTGTCGCAGCACTCTCCAAACTAGCCAGCTGCCACAAGGTCTTTTACCATCACATACCGACATACTCTTAACATCAGTCCCTCTGCTGTCTTCTCCATCTCTCCTCTTCCAGGGCATGTGTTCTTTCTCTTCTCTGTGCTTCTTGCTGCTCTCTCTTCCTTGGCTGCCCAGCCTCTTAACAGAACCAGCCACAGCTGCACCTTGTCTACATCAGCCAACCTGCCACCCCTGAAGCCAACCCACAGCTGTAGATTATCAATGATAATTAACCCAGCTTCATTCTTCTACAGCACCCCTTGACAGCTTGACCCCTGTTCTGCCCAAATGTGACCGCTGCTCTTCCAGGTCTCATCCTGCAGCCTAGATGAGCCCAGCATCTGCATGAGCTCCCATGCTGGGGCTGGTGACCTTCTTGCATTTCATTCTTTTTTCAGGTACTACACGTGCATTTTGCTTCTCCAAAATGAGGGTGAAATTCAGGCTGCTAAGGAATGGTCAGAATGTTTGTTGAGTGGAGCTTGTCAGGCAATTAAGGAAGGATCAGCGCCCTGACAGCTTCACTTAATCAATTACAGAGCCAAGGGAGTCAGCAGCTCGCTCTTTCCCCCCTGTTTAGTTTGCTCCTACTCCTGGCTATGCCAGAAGAAGAGTAGATTGCTGGGGTTAGTGTATCCTAGTGAAGAAAATGGATACTGTGGAAAATGCAAATATATGGAGCAATTTTGCCTTTTTGGAATCTTGATGTGCTTTCCTGAATCAGTAAGGGAGGCAGGACTGTGCAGGATAACAGTATTATCTGCAGTGCTGGTCTCCTCTTCGAGTCCTTCGTTAATAGGTGTCGCCTACAGTTTCTGTGTAACAGTACGTACGGTTATGTATGCTTTTACTGGGTGGGTGGGAGAGGTGAGGAAAATTAAGTGTAAACAGCATGTTCTGTAGCATGTGGAGTTGTAGAAGACTATCAATAAGGAGCAGTGTGTTCCACTGCCCTGCCCTATGACAAGCTGCTCCCCTACAGATTGGGAGAGCTGTGAGAGCCTGAGATAAGCCAGAGCAGAGGTCGGCTTTCACAGTGTGATGGAAGGCCCTGGCACTATGCTACCTGCCCCAGGGCAAGGGGCTGGCAGACCAGGCACTGACTGAAGACACTCCTGAGAGGGTCCTCAGGTGCAAAGAATTGGCTGTTGCAGAGAAGAGCCTTGGAGGGGGTGAGGCAGCCAGCAGGGTCATTTATATTGTCCTTGACACCGGGATACTTTGCTGAGCTCAGGCACTGGGTTTCTCACCAAGCACGTGGGACTGTGGCTGTGCAGCCCCTCATCTGCTTCATGGTCAGCGTTCCCCATGGCTTGCCTGTGCCAGACAGTAAGGTGTCTCCAGCTTTGCTGCTTGGGCACCTTTTAGCGTTATTCAGGTCAGGATAAGTGTTCTCACAGTGAACGTGATGCATCCTGTGTGTTTGCTGCAGGTGCAACCCCCTCGTCAACCTGAACTATGCAATTCTGCTGTATAACCAGGGTGACAAGAAGGGAGCCCTCTGCCAGTACCAGGAGATGGAGAAGAAGGTCAATGCAGTGAAGGAGAGCAGTACTCTTGACTTTGACCCAGAGGTTTGTGCCTAACAGTTGTCAGCGGGAACTAAGTAGCTGTGCTAAGACTGGCACACCAATTATTAGGAAGAAGTTCTGCTTACAAGATTTTCTGAGTAGAGCAGTTGCCTGCTGAGAGCTGCTTGCTTCATTTCTGCTGTTTGAAGCCCAGTTCTTCAATCAATACACAGCAAGACAAGATTCCCTCTTAATTAACGGTATGAATTAGTGGTGATGTTTCCCTTGAGCACAAAGGCAGTAGCCAGCTCTGCACAGCTCTCTTTTTTTTCATTTTTTTTTGGTGGTGTTGTTGACTTTATTGTTGTCTGAAGTGTTCCTGTTTACAATGGTCTTTTCTTTTTGCTTCTTGAGAAGATGGTGGAGGTTGCCCAGAAGATGGGAGCTGCCCTGCAGGTGGGGGAGAGCCTCGTCTGGACTAAGCCTTCTAAGGAGTCTAAATCCAAGCAGAGAGCTGCTCCATCAGGGAAATCCTCTGGCAGTCAGCAGCCGTTGGGCTCTAACCAGGCACTGGGTCAAGCCATGTCCTCAGCTGCAGGGTATGGGAGATCCATGCAGCTTCCCCCAGGTGATTCTCTTTTGCTTCTCTTTAAAGTACAGCTGTGGCAGGGGAGCAAAACCTGCCTTCCTTTGTGTACAGAGTTACAACGTGTTCAGGAATGTATTGATTGCTTACACGGTAGCGATGTCAATGTTTGGTAATAACTTTCCCAGATTTCTGAGTTAAGGGAGTGTGTAGGGAAGATGTTCTCTGTGGTGCGTTACACTATTGTGCTTTTGCAGGGGTGTGGAAAGGCGGTAGAGTTTCCCTCCCTGCCTGAGCCACAATCAACAAGCCTCCATTAGTGTGCAGTTGGGACCTTGCTCTGGAAAAGGGGTGGTTTCAGAAACTGGACATCTTGTCTTCCTTTGGAAGAAGCTAGGAGCTGACATGTACAGACAGGCTGCTGCAGAGAAGGGAAATGATGGACAACTTTCTGAAGTGCTTTATCGTATCATTTTTGTTACAAAAATAACTGCAACTGGATTGCTTTTAAGCTGTCCAGCCAGGTCCCTGCCTTGCAAATGTTTCTGGATTAGCTTTAGTGTGGGCCAGTGGACTGAAAGTTGCTCAGGAGACAGCATCAGCCTTAGAGGGCTTACGCCAATTATTTGTATGTGCTTGCGTCTTGCTGGGGCTGGGTAGGAGCATCTCCTGAGCCACCGTGCACAGCCTGACCTCAGCTCACCCCTTGGCTTCTGCAGAGGACTGTGCTAGAGATGTTGCTCATCATCGTGATTTTCTGTCATTCTTAGTCTTGTTGCCCA
>JAVJGJ010000060.1:1157472-1183159 GCA_035590215.1 Microhierax caerulescens
CATGGGCTGAACCAGGAGAGAGGTTGTGTAATCCAGGCCTCCTTCGCGGGCACCCCTAAGGACCTGCTCCATTTTTCACGCATGGAATAAAGTTTCCATGCAGGGAAGACTTAGCCAGAAAAGCTGAAAAATAAAACGTAACAGGAGTTTAGGGCTTACCTGAAGGACTTTATTATCCATATCAGAGAAGGGGGCTGGTTCATAACATCAGATGTCAGCCTAAATCTAAGTGTAGAAGCAACTTCAGCATGAAAGTGTCCTCTTTTGATTCTATTAACAGCTACTTTACCTACCTGGGAACTCTCACTGAGTTTGCTAAAACTGTGAACTGAAAACAACGTTGTGGTTTTGGCTCCAGCTTGAGTATAAACCAGCTTCAGTGGAACTGTTTTCCCTTCTAAAGCACGAGTTAATTCCTACGTTTGTACTGACTTCTCAAAGCAGGCCAGCTGAACAAGATACTGTACCTTAGCTTCCCTTTGGCAGAACTTGGGGTACTCCAAGGTCCCTGGCTCTCACAAAAGAGCTGAATGCTATTGATAAGCTAATGCTAGACAGAAGAAATCTGAGAGTAATTAAAAGCTGTGATGGTTCTGCCTATCTGTGCTGCCTGGAAGGGCAAAATCAATAGGCAAAACACAGGTAGTCGTATAGTAACAATAATGGTCTTCCCTCTCCAGGTGCTGAAGCATCACCTCCACCTGCAAAGCCTCCCTCGCTGCCTCTGGAACCAGAATCGGGCTCAGAAACGAGCCCTGAGGAGACCTCAGCACCAACAGGGGATGAGGAACAGAAGAAAGAAAAGCGCAAGAGCCGGCAGGCAGCAGACTAGGCCAGACTTCAGTCAGGACAGGCAGGTGCAGGAGTGTCGCCAGAGCTGCCTGCTGACTTGTGGGGAAAGGGACTTGCCCTCTCCCCCGACCCGCAGTGGCTTCATCCCACTGTCAGTTAGTCTAAATGCAGCTGTTTTCTGTTAATGATTTTAGCACGTGGTCTCTACCTTGTCACAAGGAGTCCTTGCAGCAATCAGAAGAGGTTTCTGCGTAGCTGTTAGTGTGGTCACAGCTGACTGCAAGAGATGGGAATGGAGATCCCCATGGAGCTGGCAGTCTTCAGTGTCTGGGTGTCAGTCCTCCAGTACTTTCAGAAAAGCCAGCAGTAGTGACTCAGCATCCTGCACCCCAAGAACCCCTTCCAGTAGCTGGACTTGTAAGTGGCTGAGGCAGCCCTCCACAGGCTGTAGTAAGGTCAGTGGTAATATGCTGGGAGAGGGGGTGAAGGCAGTGCAGCTCACGAGGGCAAGTGCAGGCAGTGAGCCAGGCTCAGGACCAGCGCAGCCTGGCTTACTGTGAAACAGCGGCTTGTCACTCCCCGTTTCACAAGGACAAGGCTTTGTAAGTGCTTTGTGAGGGTGAAAGAAAGGAAGCTGAAACAGCTGGGAGCTGCATTCCTGGCCAGGGCAATGTCATGGTCACGGGGCGTGAGAGTCACTTTAAAGCTCACGTTTTCCTTAGTGGTGGCAGCTGTGAAAGGCAGGGGAGCTGCACAGGCAAGGGGGGCTGGTTTGCTGGGGGGTGATCACCGTTAACACACAGCCTGCACTGGGCTGACAGCATGTGTGTTGGCCAGCCAATGGAGCCGGCTTCGTTAGGGTTGTTCACCTTCTGATCCCAGGGTCATCCTATGTATTTCCTGAATCCAATCAATTTTTAAGCATAAACTTCTATGTGGTAGCTAAGAAAGTTGCAAAGCTGGCCCACAGTAAGACAAGAGGCTGGCTGTTCTGGAAGCAGGCTGGCTGCAGCAGCAAAAAAAAGTCCACCAAATTCTTGATTGTTTGCTGAGAAATGGGGGGAGTGAGCCACAGTGAACCTCTGCTCATGTGACTGGAGATCTGCCTTGAGAATCTGTATTGCTCAGCGTGGCGGGAGAGATTGGTTTGCAGGGAAAAAAAGAGCAAGCCTTTTTGGAAAAGACGATATGGTCAGCTTCAACGCTAAATTTAAATTTAGTATGACAGCAGCCATGCTCTGAATAATTTAAGTTACACTCTCCTTACAGCTGCATTTTAGGAGAAATCATTTATGCGAGCTGCAAGGCAACAAAGCAGCCCACTGGTGAGCAGAGCAAGGAACTTTAATGCCCATGTGATACTAGACATGCTTTGAAAATGTTTCTATCCTTGAACAGCAAAATCTTAGCCTTCCTTTTCTCTGCTGCTATCAGTTTGCTGCCTCTGGGATTTATCCAGAGCTTGATATTGGCCCTCAAAACAACTGCTTTTGGGACCTAAAGGTGGGATCGTCATACTTTATATAAAGAAACAGTAACTGGGTTAACTATTGCTTTTCTCATCTTCCCCTCCGTGCTGGGAAGTACACAAAGCCATCATGGCTGCGAAGAGTTTTGATCTGAGTTTTCCAAACAGAACCTGTAGCACTTCCCCGACAAACCTGGAGCTTCAGGGTTCTGTGTGTGTGCTGGTTAAGCCACCCAGCTTTTTAAAATGTATCTTCTGTGTTTAGTTCTGCAGTGTATCACTCTATAATTAACAAACCCAACAGAAGAAAGTTAGTAATGGAAAGGTCTCTGTAGCAACAAGGTAGAAGCAGCATGACCAAGGCTCTGGATACATTAACAGCCTTCACTTGTGCTTTGTGGGTAGCTGCCATTATCCAGGATGACATCAATGCTTCTTTAGAGCACAGCCAGGAACTGAAGTGTATCCTGCTCCCTGGAGAACACCAAAAGAGTAGGGACCCTTTGCTTTCCTCTCCGTTTTGATTGCTAAAACTGCCTGCTTATCTCAAATGTGGCTTTTTTTTCCAGCTGTCCTTTACTAATGGGTTTTGTATTGGTACAGCTCAGGGTAGCGCTCCTGTAAGGTTTCCCTCGTGCTAGGAGTTGAAGAAAACAGGATCTTTTGTGGAACACTGACAAACTGAAACAAACCAGACAAGAACCAGTGTAAATCGGGTACAGTGCAACAATTTATTCACATGGAAGTTTTTACACTGAAAGTTACTGCAGCGTAAATGAGTGCCTGCGAAGAAGTTAAGATTGCAGAGCAAGGGTAGGCTGCGTATGGGAACTCTTTACCTCACCCCCAAAACTTTAGTGCACGATAGCAGTTGAGTGCTGTAGTCCTTCAGCCTTACCACAACCACAAGGGCTTTCAAGCCACGGAAGCTCCAGTACAAGGAACAGTGACCAGAACGGCGTGATTACAGGTAGGCGAGCACCAGCATTGCTGAAACAGCAAGATTTTTCCCTCCATCTGCTTATGACCCTCTGTTTTGATTTTACTAGCTGCTTTACCCTGCCTTCTGCTCGTTGTAAAAAAGACTGCATTGAACTCATCTGCTGTATTCAGTAGATGGGAGTAGGCCCTGTCCCACCAGCGCAACCTGTTACACCTTCTTGGCTGCTAGGATGCTTTTATAGGGCAAACCCCACATCTTTGTGCACAGGGTATATCACATTTGAAGGTACTGTAAAGGTATTTAAAATAAACGTGTATTTTGGTGAAAAGCTTATGCAGACAGTGAACCAATTCTCCTTCTGTGAAAAGGAGCTCTAGCACCTCGTTACTTTCTGGATTTGAACAGAGAAGAAGGAAGTTTTGTGTCTAAGGAAACATTTTAAATATGTAATTACAGTTGGATAATAAATAGAACTGCAGTTCCTTGTCCTGTCCCCTCTCCTCCTCCTGGGTATTGTGACGATGGCATGTGCATACAGTAAATGCGTAGTATCTTTATGGAGAGCTTTTTTTGTGCTACCTAATGATGAGAATGAGGTTGGACTGTTCTTTCAACTGGAATTAAGCAAGGGATTCTTCAGCAGGACTGTACTAAGTCAGTTAGGGATTTTGGAAATCATAACTTATATTCCTAAACCTGTTTTTGGCATCAGCCATAACTCTTACCTTCTGCCCCCCCCCCCCCCAATTGAAATGTTAAGATGGAAAAGAATTATGAGCTTAGTTTCTAAGGAAGCAGAAATTATGTGCTTTAGGACTTCCCCCCCAGCCCCCCACTTTTTAAAAAAAACTTCTTTCATTAACCAGTTTAAATCATACAGCTCACAAGGTAGACTGCAGCTTGACTTCCTCGCAGGAAAATAATCAGAAGACACTCAAACAGCCATTCCTGGGCAGTCAGGCCTTGTTTCAGCCAAAAGCAATGAGCTGTCCATCCAGCAACATGTATTCAACCCAGACAAAATCTGGTTCTGAGGTCCCTGAGATGCTGAGTTATGTACGACACAGGCAGTATTGGCCTACACTTGCTCTGCTCCTGTATGTGAGCTCGTTCACCCAGTTGTGGTCACTGACAGGCAGCACTGAGCAAGGTGGACCTTGGGTCCTCCTCAACGTCTGTTCTCATAAGAGGTTAAAAATTTAGACTTCCCTGCTGAGAAGTGGGCTGCAGTTGGCAAAGCATCTCGAAGAGACAGACAAGCCTCAGTGCTGAATGAAGAAAACCAAACTTCACTAAGATAATGAGCTTGACACAAACACACTGCAAAAAGAGCACGTATTGTAACTACTAGTTCATGTGCCAAGACTGTTTTATATGACACACAGTTCTGATTCAAGGAAAGCTTTACCACTCTCAAACCAAACTGCACAAACACAGGTGAGGTTTGAAGCCAGTTTTACCCAGGCTGCTCTGACCAAGGAGCAGCTTTCCTGAGAAATTCAGAGGGGAGGCTTTCCGTGTATTTTTTTGTGTTTCCCCCATGTGCATTTTAATGAGATCATTTCCCCTTAGCTGCCAGCATTTGTATTCTTCAGCTGCTGTGAGATCTTCTCAGCAAAAGCTGATATTGGGCTCAGTTTTCAAAGCGACAGCGAGCTGTTTGGAACAGACATCTTTCCAGGCTTCCGGCACAGAAGGTAACGGCCATGCATGCTATTTCCAATGTGCATGTGTTTCCTTTGCTGAGAACATCCTCCCACTAGAGTCTGGATCAATAACTCCCTGAGAATTCAGCCTGGATGGCGCTCAGGGTGCACCTGAGATGTTATGCAAGAAACTTCTCCACCTGCTGTGGAAGAGAACTTCATGTGACATCTCAGAGTAGACAGGAGAGCCATCATTTCTGGCTCCAAGATCAAGTTTTACTGATGAGTTTAATCAGACCTAGAACTGCTGAAGCAGGAAGCAGAGGGAAGTGATGAGAACAGGACAAGGGATATGCTGTGCAAAAGAACAAGTTGCGACTGGGTTTCCTCTGCCCCTTATCACTCCAACTTTAAAACCAACAGAAAAGACTACTACTTTGGTATGGTCACAGGTTTAAAACTTAACTGTATGCTTTCACCAAAAAACCTAACTGCACTAAAGAAGAGCACTATTAATATGGCTTGAAACAAACATTCACATTCAAATACTGATTTAATACAGGACATAAGAACAATCCGACTAAAGCCATAAAAATATAAATACAGTATTTTCCTGTTTTTCTACTTTTCTTCCAAGTGTACTCAAAAACTCGATGAGTTTCCTTACACCAGAAATAGCAATGCAGCACACTGTGTGACAGAAGTACATGACAGCACTGCTTCAGAACAGATTGCTCCAAGCACGTGTATCAGCAGCCGGTGCCAAATATCAACAGAGTTGATCACTGCGGAGGCAGTTCAGTTGCTCACTCGTTGACAACAGCATAAGCGTTCACCTAAGCTGCAAGCTCCGAAACGGAGCCCAACAGCACAGAGGGCTAAATGACCTTTAGGGTAACTGGAAAGAGTTAGTTGCCTTGTACCAATCATGCAAAAACTGTCCCATTATTGACTTTTAAGTTTTTTCTCAGGACACACCTGGAAAGGTCACCCTGTGGCACATGATTCCTGATAATTCAGTACCTCATTACCGAATAAAAAAAAAAAAGCCAATCACAATTAGCATCAGTGGATGTCACAGTTTAAAAATCTGGGGGGGTTTATTTCTGTTCTTGTCATTGGGAGGTGTACTACAGAGGTGGCTACAAAAAGTAACCCCTACCTTAAGACTAATTAGCCTAAAATAAACTTGGGCAGAAGATAACTGATGGCAAATACACACGCACTGCTGACAGTTTTCCATGAGGTTGTGGAGCTGGACTTAGTGCTCTGCTGCCATCCAAGCTCTGGATTCCAGCAGCTGAGAAGTGGAGTTGGACTCTAAAGCAACGTCTAACACGGCTCAAAGCAGCTGATGAGGTCTTCGTTAGAGGCAATTCATAAAGGCTACGGCAGACAATTTCAGCACCAGTTCTGAACAAGAAACTAATGAGAAGAAGAGGAAACTTAACTGCACCTCATACGCCACAACAGGAGATAACCAAAGGAAAATCAAGTAATTCCCCAGCAATGCTGTGAAACTCGCCTGGAGAGGGGGGAAAAAAAAAGTTGGATTTAGGGTAGGCTCTTCCATAGCCAGGTAGCAATCACACATCGCCATGGGCACAGCAGAGAAGCAGCATATCCTTTCAAAGCCTGCCAGCCTCCTGTGGTTCATGCAGCTCAAATAAACCGCCACTTGACCTTCAGTAAGCAACATACACAGAAGAGGCGAAGCATTGCTCATTTTTCAACAAGGGTAAGACAGAAAACCAAACCCAACGTGGCTCCACTGGCTACAGGCACACACAAGTAGAAATATCAATGTGCACAAGTTCTGTCACCTAGGGAGACACTAGCTTAGTGTCACAATGGTGAGCTCATCTGTTGCATCTTCAGCAAACTGTCAGAATAAACAATTCCAGTGGAACCCTTCTGTCCAGGTATGAGGCCAGCTGAGGTTTGAGCCATCCATCACTGTGGATTTCAAGGTATGAGTAACAGATGAGAGCAAACGGAAGTTGTAGAGACAATCAGGGAAGCACAGAGATCATTTCAAGCCCGGTTTTGAAGCTTTGGTATTTTTGCAACTTTTTGGTTTCTTCATGGTGATGAGAGATCAGGATTTTTATAATCCATTAGATAAATGTGTTTAGAAATCTCTCACCTGCCAAGGACTTCTATATTTTACAAAAAACCCTCCAAACCAACCAAAACCCAAACCCACAAGCAATAGACGTTTCAGTATTTTTTTTCCTCTATACAGACCAAAAAAATCTGCCTAGCTATTTCCATTTCTGTTGCTCAGCAAGGTCTGTTAGAAGACCAAGCAGTTTTTCTTTGCTGTTGCTACTGTAGCTGTGCAGAGGTGCGGGACAGCCTATGTGTCCAGAAGGATTTCAAGAGACTCTGCAGCCCTTATTGTAATTAAGTCAGGAAGGCAGAGATGAGTTAAGCACGTCGTGTTCACAGCATGTGAAACATGAAGTGAAGGACGGGCTGCTGGGTCCTGCCATTCAATTCAGTTTTATTATCATATAGATTGTTTCCAAACTTAATCAGGAATACCAACAGCATATCTGATTAACAGGTCACGCTTGTTAAGAATTATCCTTGGTAAGTGAATTTGGTGACCAGGCGAACTATAGAGCTATATGCCTGATCAAAGCAGATACACAGATAGAGCAGCAGTCTAGCCAGCACGAGCTGCTGCCATTTGAGAAGTGACTCACGATGCCGGGAATTTTCAGCACACTAACAACAGGCCAAAGAAGAAATATTACCTGGTGGGAAAGAATAGGAGCAGCAGGAAGGAGGGAATAGTAATAGCAATAATAATAATCATAATAATAAAATAAAAATTACTAGTATTTTTAGCTTTTAGGCACAGATAAATTCTAAGCAAACCTCCTTTTTTATACATGTTTACAGCAGTTATTAAACTAGTTTTTTTTAAAAAAAAAAAAAAAAAAAAGGAGGAAAAAGGCCTGTAACACTCCTGTGAACTACAAGTATAGCTTACCCTTGGATAAGGTCTATTAGTGCAGTTACGTGATCTGAAATGGCCATAAGGCAGTGTCAGTCTAATCAGCCTCTCACATCCCTGCAAATGTTTTTGGAGAGAGAAGTGAAATACAGCAGCAGGACTGTTGCTGGTGACAGCTTGTGTGTATTTAGTTTTGTTTTGTTTCTTGAGAATCCACACAGCTTGGCCCACTGTCAGGAAAGTAGGACCTAGCGTAAGCAAAGGATTAGTTCTCCGGCTGGCAGGATGCACGGCCTTTGGTGGTCCTAGGGGTGGTGTGCCAGAAGGCTACGATCAAAGATTGCAAAATAACCTTGCTAATGGCCTCAGACCTTTTAGACAGCTGAAAAAAGAAAATTTTATTTATTTTTTCTGTAGGAAGACTAAAGCAGAACTCAAAGTCCCATGCTACAGTTTATCAGTAATTATAATAATAAAAAATAATCTAGATAGAAATACTTCCAGTCTTAAGAAGTTCCTGCACCAAGATAAAATGGTGAGACTCCACAGAAGATCAGGATGGGAAAGCTGTAGGAAAACATAGCACTGACTGTATTTCTCCTCTGGCACAACACAGAAGACTCTGCTCAGAGGGAAAGCAGAAGTTAAATATACATTGACAGACAGCATTGTGTGCTAAGTCAGTACGAGTTACAACAGCTGTCAATTTTTATCCTTACGCAGCATTCACAGTGGCATTTTCCAACAGGAGAACATCACTGACAGCAATATGACAGCGTTACTGAAACAGATCACTCCACCCTAAGCGATACCAACTCTCCTCCCCTACACTCAGATGCAAAGACTGACCTAAAGCGACCTCCTACAAATTCTGGTACAGCGCAAGCTTGCATAGACACACCAACTGCATTTCATCCACTTATACTGAAAAAAATGTGTATGATAGCTATGCAAATACACCTGAAATTCCTGGAAGCGGACAGAGACAAAACCACGCTGGAAAGAGACAAAAGAAAATGCTGGTGCTGTGCAATCCATAGTGTGTGACTATGAAGAGGAAAAAAATACAAGCAAAGTATTTCACAAGGACACATGGTTCTACTTTTTTAATTTCAAAGGCTGTCCAGAGCAAACTATCAGTGACCGAGTCAAAGAAAAAAACCCCAACATCACACGCTAAAAAAGCTCTTCTCACTCCAGTCTTACCTGGAAAATGCTGTTTCAGCCTTTGAGCCTCCAGAGGGATCTTCCCTAACACATTAACCCTTCTGAACGGAGGCAGGAAAACTGAAGATAATTGCACAACCATTCTCAAATAAACAAACAAAAAAATTAAGTCTTCAGCACTCAACAGCTGTTCTGTAAAATACCAGATATAAGCACCCACTGTTAGCAAAGAACACCAGCTGAGAGCCTCCCTGGCTGGAACTCTGGTATTTAGTGTACAGCAGACACAGGTAATGTTTTGTGGCTTACCTGGCAAGGAAATAAAGCTGTCTCCCCAAATATAAACCCTGATTATCTTCACTTCTAGTTTCCCAAGAAGCTAAGCACAGGCTGCTAGGGCTCAGTTGAATACCTTCAGTCACAGAGACAACAGATACCCAAAATAATTTAGGCAGCCTTGAGTTGGGTTTTCTCTGTGCATTTAAGGAGTAGGTACAGTGTGCATCACATTTTGAGACTGGCTCCCTCCAATGCTGGGACACTGAGGCTGAGAGGTAATTTCATCAATAAAAGATTCCATCATCACACCAAGAAAGTGGAAGATTTGCTCTTGCCACATAGCAATGTGCTGTGAGGAGATAACGCAAGTGCCTTTTATTTTTAGTTTATCAGAGGCAAGGCAGGGCCAAGCACTGCTGTGCTCTCCCTGGGACCCACACGCAGGAAATTTTCCTGGCTGCCACACTTTCCAGCACTAACAGACAAGACCCATTTAGAGTTACAAATGGCAAACCTACACCAAACAGGGATTTTGATATTAATTTCCCTCCCTGCATGCTTAAGACAAGGAAAAGCCAGTTTTCACATTAAATACCAAAATGCCTGCACCTAGATGTGAAGCGTTCGAGCCACTGCCGAGTGACTGGAATGTATCTGACAGTGTATACCTGGAATTATTCTTTGGCTCTTTTTCAGTTATATCCAGAAAACACACCACACCCTGATTCTGTTCCTAATACCACCACTGGCTGAAATCCTAACCTGTGGTTCCTCAGACACCACACAGGACTGGAGAAAAAGGAGGGTCTTAGTTTTCTATTGAGGATATACTTCTGAATATAGCAGTCCTTCGGCTGAAATGGCATCCCCAAGTCCCACGGTCCGGACAGGATCTTTACACACCAGAACAGGAGTGAAATGGAATGAGATGCCTTCTCTGTGCCAATGCACCACTGGCTCATCTGGATTCAAAGAGATTTTGGAAGGTGCCTCTATCTGGGAGGTCACAAACTCCAAAGGAGCTTTCAGAAAGACTTTGCTGGTATCGATTGTTTCGGTGGCGCAGGCCTGAGTCCCTGCTGCTCTAGCTCCTGCAGCCACAGCCGCAACCTGGTTGCCCCAGTACCCATCCACTGTGACAAGGATATGATAAGCCAGGGTGTGGAAGTGGATCCGCGTGAGATCAGAGGCCCGCTCTGCGGTCTTCCCGTGCTCCTTCAGGATCCAGAAGAGGATGTCGCTGACTACACCCACATCGGGAACTCCACTCCAGGAAGTGAGGGAGGCGTGGGGACCAGAGGCAGACTGTGTGAGGAACAGCAGCTCCTGTTCGTTCAGCCCAATGGAGTTCACCAGGGGAAAGACCTGCTAACAGAAACACAGAAACAACCGTTCTTCCTTCAGAGAGAGGATCAGACTTCGCCCTTCCCCATTCTACCATGGCTCTGTCGCCAGTGTGCTCAGCAGAAGGGAGCATCCTGTTCCCGGAGAGATGCAGGCCAAAGTCACTGCATGAGCTTCCCCATTCTGCAAGTCTGCAAAAATTACTTAGCCAAGAAAACACTTCACACCAAGGGTGCATGCCATTTTGTCAAATTTCTAGACACAGTAAAGAGTAACAAAACATCCAATCCACATGAAACACTCAGAACACTGAGATCAGAGCTGTGTCAAGCTAAACAAGGAACCATCAGAATCTGCAGGAAAGAAATTCTACTAAGGAATCAAGGTCTTTTTTTAAAGTATAAACTCAGCTCAAATTCAAATCGTGTTTTTTTTAGAAATCTGCAAGCCTGCTGAATCTAAACCAGCCAAAGTTACTTGTATTTGTGGAGTTTTGAGTATTCTCCTGGATCACCTTCCTCCCACAGGTGCAAAAGAAATCTTTATAACAGAGCCCAGCTACATTGCATGGTATTTTCACTGCATATAGTTCCCGAACAAACTCAGATCTGCAAAATTCCTCACTCCTTGCTGAAAATGTTTTGATGATCAGCCCAGGGCACTGTAAGATACCTCCTGAACGAAACCTCCCAAAGAGACCTTTCTACAAGGAAAACTACCTCTGAGCTAAGGAAAACAAATCTGTCCTCTGCTAAGCCACAAGTCATTACTGTTCTCCTTTGCTGCGCAGGGGATACTCTGGTAAGCTCAGCAGGGGAAACGGAAGCGTTCAGAATGCAACAGCAGACATTAAGCCCTTGTTCTCCACTTATCTTCAAATAGAAAGCCCCAATTTTAAATTTTCATTTTTATATTTATATACGAGTGTGTGCATTGTGATACTGAAGAAAAGGAAACTGATAAAAAGAGCATGTCCTTTCATTTTTGTTACCTGATGCATAATGCTGCTCATAAAATCTTGATCAGTCATACTGGCCAACTCCAGGTGTATGGGAATGTCAGTAGGGATGTCGGAGATGGAGGCCACAGCCTACAGGGGCACAGGAAAATAACCCCCCCAGATATTCATTAAGAAACAGAAAAAACAAAGGGATTTTGACTCAGAGATATGCATCTTTTAATCTTCTTGTGTACGGATTTAAACACAGTTCCAAGTGAGATATCTGCTAAGGGGAAGAAATAAAAACCACTTCTAGTTTTCAGGACACCAGAGCAGGAAAATATATTTAACCCTAATCTGCACCCAGGCTGGCACTTTGGTAATGGACTAATTCAGAAACCTCACAAATCTGAAGCAGCTGTGGAACAGCTGATCATAGAACAAAGAAAAAAAAAAAGAAAAAAATAAAAAAAAAGAAAAAAAAAGCCCTAGTGTATTGCATCAGGAAGGGCACCCAGCTGCAAGACCGGCAACGATCTGTAAATACAAAGAGGACTGGGTCTAGCTCCTTTGGGCTCAGATGAGAAAGCTGGCTGTTGGATTATCTAACAAAAACGCTGCTTAAAGAATCCAAGTCTTGATTATAACCTCAATCATCTTAGTATCTGGGATAAAAAAAGTGCAATTCAGCCACTAGGTAAGGTCCAGTAACTGTGTCAATGCACACCAGCCAGACAACCAGACCTTACCTTTTTTCCCCTAGACAACCCACCAAATCTAAGAAACATCAGTGTTAGAGGTTTAGACTTTCGCTATTCCTACAGTTCACGTTCTTCTTTCAGCACGCAATGCTTTCCCATGAAGCATTTGTTGGAATGAAAATTAAGGAGACACTGGTATTCAAGTATCTTACCTCCATAAGTCGTCTCTGTCGCATCTCCTTGCTCTGCCCTTCCATCATGTGAAGTCCTGAAAGCACGACAAGATCTGGCTGAAATTCATCCAAGCTGGACACAAACACTTCCAGCATATTTAAGGCGCCATTTGATAGGTCATGGGAGAAGATGAAGCGATTGGCATTGGGTGCTCTCACTTGTCCCCACTCTTCACCTGGGGTGAAACAAAGAGAAGGAGTTAACTCAGAAGAGAAGCAAAGCAAACCACGTATCTGGAGTTTGTTTTGGGATATCCTGCTGGAATCCAAAGGCATGATTTCGCAATGTGGCTATGCCCAGTTAACAGCTACTGCCAGCCATATGAGAAATCTTGTTTTTCTCATTCATTCTCTTCATTCACTCCCTGGGCCTCATTTAGACACTTGTCTGATCAGAAGGAAAATTCAATACCAGTTTGGTTGGGTTTGCAAGCTTTGCGATGTTTTAATCGGCTACGTTAGTTTAGCACACAATTAGGTGCGTGTCACAGCCAGCTCAAGCTAAACATTTGGAGTGTGCAGGACATGCCAAGAGAGGGGAGACCTTCCCCTTCTGGCAACCACCACCTGTTATGCTTGAAGATACACCCTGAAAACTCTCATGGCTCTTACTGTTCCTGACTGCGCAGCTCCCAGAAATGATCTGCAGCACAGAGCTGCATCAGTGCTGTATGTGTAAACTGCTTTATTCCTGGGTAGGATCACAAATTAAACAGGCTCCATCTCTGGGATACTGAGCCGTGAGAAAACAGGGTAACAACAGCCAGCCTAGAGAGGATACAAATGACAAAAGCCACAGTCCAACTGCCCAGCCCTCTGCCAGCTCTCCCCATCTGTCCAGGCATCGTTGTTCAGGCAGCAGGCAGTTCCTTGTGCCAGTTATGATAACTGGACAGAAAGAAATGTAAGGGAATAAATAAAGGGCAGCTTGAACAGAAAGCTCTTCAGAGGCTATTACAGGCAGAATCTCCACCTTGGAACCAGCCTGCATACTTCACTTGTCTCTCCCAGAACATATGACACTATGGAGAGTATCACCAGCATTTGTGGAAAAGCCACAACAGCAACAACAGCCATGAGTGCTGCCTTCTCTTTAGAAAGGTCTCCTGACAAAGTTCTGTCTAGGACAAAGATCCCCAGAGTTGCGTCAGGAGGGCAGTTCTCACCTGAGAACAAAAATGCTGAGAAAAGGAGACATCATATGCTAATGTAGCCTCTAATCAGGATGCTTCCAGGAGCAAGAGGACTTAAGATTAAAGTACAATTTCCCCTGGCTATTACAAGTATAACAGTACTTGTCAGTTATAGTAGCCTCATTTCAGGCAGGAGTCCATCAGAGTAGATACTTTGGGTGCTGCTCCAACATTAGTTTTGCTGAAGAAGTTTAATTAAGGTGATTCTTGCCTTCCCTCCTTGCCAAATACTCCCTCTTCTGTCACACCAATGCAACTCTTTCTGATGCTGTATTTTGAGACAGGACCAGTGAAATGACTCAGGCTGAGAACAGCAAGAAAACACGTGCAGATTTGTTTTAGCCATTACATTAGGGTTACCCTAAATTTCATCTGCCTGCGGTTAAATGGTACCTTTCTGTTTTCAGAGAACATTACTGGACTATTTTAATGTTCATACAGCTTTAGAATTACACCCATCAGGCCTGCTTAGGCATCACAACAAAATGAGAAGTCCATTGGGTTTCTATAATAGGTGATAGCGTACAGGAATACAGAACCAGTGGAATGTCAAGGCAGCAGCACAAGGCAGTATCTACAGTAACTGTATTACACGGGGAAGAAGTTTCAGAAGACTTTTAAAGTCTGTTCACTTACCACAGCTCCCTGAAGCACAGGGAATTACCAGATTAGTGCAGCGACAGCTGACAATACTGGTAATTTACACAGCCATTCTGGAATTAAGATTCAAAACACAACTTTACAGCCAGGAATATCTTAGTGATGTTTGGGGTTCCCACCTAACATTCAGCCTTTGGCAAGGTACCTGCTTGATACTCCAAGATAAGATGGAATTCATCTCTTTCCTGCATGGATTCAGGTGGCACAATCACATTGTCATCAAGTAGTTCATGGAGTTTAGGACCAACTGGGCCACAAAGGAGGATCTAAAAAGCCAAGAAAAAACAGTCAAGGTTTTCCTGCCACATCCCTTGCCACCATTTCAGTGCATTTAAGCATCACTTAGACAACCGATTTTAAAAAAATAATAATTCAATCTAAAAAAAAAAAGCTATGCTTTAAACTTGCAAGGCCAAGCCATACGGTCCACCACTACCTAAGAAATAACTACAAGATCCCCAAAATCTACAGGGGAGTAATGTGAGCCTCATTAAAGACAAATGAATAGCACAATTTTGGAACACGTACCTTCAGATCTGGATTTGTTGCAAGCTTCTGACCGATGAGAGCAGCATTTCCTCCTACGTAAAGCTGTAAAACAAGAGGCCGGTATAGGCATTCCCTTGCTCTGATAGCTTTACACATGCTTAGTCCTCAGCATAGGCTGAAGAATTTAACTTTTTTATTTAGAAAAGGGTCTAGCATTACAGAAGTTAATAAAGCTTATTGGGGCTGAAAGCAAAACAATTTTACAATTCTGTGGGAGATCTCAACATGTTGAGTGTTCTCTGACTTTTTCTAATCTAAATACTCGCCTTCAGGTTAACAGCCCTATAAAAATAAATTCATTCATAACATAGGAGGTGGGCTCGTGTGAACCTCGTGAGGCTCAACAAGGCCACGTGCAAGGTCTTCCACGTGGGTTGGGACAATCCCAAACACAGATACAGGTTGGGCAGAGAATGGATTTGGAGCAGCCCTGAGGAAAAGGGCTTGGAGGTGTTGGTCAACATGGCCCAGCAATGCGCACCTGCAGCCCAGGAAGAGGCAGGGGAGTGGAAATAGATGATCTTTAAGGTCCCTTCCAACCGAAACCATTCTACGATTCTATGGAAGTCATTAACGCTCTCAAACTATACCATGAGTTTCTTCCCTAAATAATTTGCACTCTCACCAGAGAGAACGAAAGCCACCAGTGACGCAGAAGACAAAAAACATGCTTCTCAGAGCTTATATTCAGGTGGAAGCTATACCTGTGCACCTGGGTACTCAGAGGCTGTCCGTGCAATATGATGGAAAGACTCTGTGTCGCTGAAGAAGCGCTCGGCAGCTGCCCCTTTTTCCATGAAGTAAGCAAATGCTTCTTGCAGGTCCTGTCTGGAGTTCAGGACGGCATGATTTTTTCCATCCCCAGGTTCAAGACCGAGCGCCTCTAACAGCTTCACACCAGACAGAACCACGTCTACACAGGCATTGACGCTGGAAGAGAAGGAAAATGCATACTGGGAAAACCACACGTACCTTCTGGCACTTGTGAGATCACTTCCCAGCCAGTGATGTTTGCTGGTTGCAAGCCCTCTTGCTAAGGGGGAAAACAACCAAATGAAAAAAACCACAAAGGCATATGAATTTCCTGAAATTGTCTACTGAAGTGTTCTCCTTTTGACATACTTTTATTGTGCTTCAGCACTGCAGAGGAGAGAGGGTTTTCTAATGTTCTGCTGAATTAAAACAAGAAAGAGTAAGCTGTGTGGTCCAAAGGTGGTTGTGTATGTTGCAGTATATGCATCATTTGCTGCCTTAGGCTTGCTCAAAAAAAAAAAAAAAAGTTACAATAAGAATAGCATTCTTAAATTTTAATTCTTAAAATAAGAAGCTTTTACAAAAATATATATTTTGGGTTTGAAATGTACCTGCAACTCAGAATGGTTAAAAGCAAAACCGAAAGTTTTTAAGCCTACTAGATCAGCCTCTTGACTTCCAACTACTCCTAACAAAAACGAAAACCACATGCACAAACACCCCACACATGGGCTGGTTCTGTTGATAAGAAGTCAAGAGAGCAATTTGTCTGTTGAAATATTTGAAAACTGCAATTTGAAAAGGATCACCCCAAATTTCCAGAAATAGCACACCACCTTCTCTCAAATAGTGGGAACAGGAGAAAAGTCCTGCAATAGTTAGGAAGTGTTAAGAGCCATTTCAGCAGATTCGAGACTTTACGTAAAGTTAAACCTGCAGTCCAAATCTTCCGGTCCCCATTTCTTATCAACTGCATCAATTTAAACAATTTATCTAGTCTAATTCAGACTAGATAGAGAGCAGGAAACCTTCTGGGCCGGGACTAGGCCGCCAGGAAGAAAGTTTATGAACACTTGCCCTTGTTTCTAGTCCTTGGTTTCAGAGAGAAAAGCAATACATGCCAAATGAGATGTTATCAGCAATTACTAAAGTGTCTTCCGGAACTGCTGTCAAGTGCAATTTCTGTTCCTCTGCCTCACGCTTCCCTGACAGGGATCCAAACGGTCCACGAAACTTTTGCACGGTCTCTAACTTACTCTGGGTCTACCTGCATGCCAATGCCTGCTTACATGTCAGCGTGAAACACACAGCCATTTAGCATTCCTCCTTGTCAGTGACCTTTCCTGCATGATTTGGGCCACAACATGTGAAGGCTGCATCGTACAAAATAAAGGACATAAAAACCCCGAGGCTTTTCAGCACATGAGGTAACCAGCTCTGAAATCCTCTGCATCAGGCATCGTCCCATACACCGAGAGAAAAATCCCCTCGCACAGCAAAGAAAACCAAAGAAATAATAAGCCCAAGCAGCATTTTAGCCCTCAACTCACTGCAGCAAAAGGTCAGCGATTTTATATTTTAATGAATCATTAAAGACGTGAGGGGACATAAACCAAGCTGCAGGTCTTTCAAGTGAGACACCTCTATTCATCTTCCAGCTGCCTTCTCCCTCCCTGCCACTCCTCTGCTAACACACTTCATGCTTTTAATAAACTCCCCTAACAGCAGGGATGTGCTGCTAACGAACTGCGGCTGCGGCTGAACTCCGAGGCCCCACGGCTGCTGTGCACGTCGTATCGTGTACGAATCCGGCTGCTTTCAACTGAAGAAGCAAGCGAAGCACGCACCGACGGCACCGGCTCCTTCCCAGCGAAGGTGTGGCGGGGGGGCTGCGAGGCACCGGGAAGCCGTTTTGTCACCTGCTCCTGGCAGGTCTGCACTGACCAGGGCAAGGCCGGCGCCGGCCCCAGCCGCCCCCACAGCCGCTGCGGCGGGGCAGCCCCTTCCCGCGCCCGAAGGCCGAGGCCGCCGCTCGGCCGGGCTGTCCCGCCGCGGCCTGTCCCGAGCCGAGCGAGTCGGGCGCTGTGCGTAACGGCAAGGGTAACGCCAGGCCTACAGCCAGCCTTTAAGATCGAGGCGGTGCTCCCGGACTCTCCCCTGCGCTCCCGCCCGGCTGACGGCGAAAGCGGCCGGGCTCCCTGCGCGCTCCGGCTGAGCCCGGAGATGTGCCGGCGCCCGGTGGAAGTATTTTGGAAATAGCGGTCCGAGGAGGACGGGCGGCACGGCGTCCCACCGGCGGGGAGGAGGTCGTCCGGCGGGTGTACAGGCAAGTAAGTGTTGCTCTGCCGCTCTCTTCGCTGCGTTACCTTCGGCTCGAGTGACTTTTATTTTGTGCAGCTGTTGGTCGCCCGCTCCCGGTTCGGAGGGAGGATGGTCGGCGGCGCCAGCGGCGGTTTTCAGGCGCAGAGGTGCGGGAGGGTGGTGGCGGGGGCTGCACGGGGGCCCCGCTCCAGATCTGCCCGAGCCCTCCGCGGGCACGGCGCCCAGCCGGGGGGAGCGCGGCGTCCCGCTGCTCGCACTCCGGCCGCGGCGAGACTGGTGCCTTCTTACAGCGCTGGGATGAAATGCCTTCTCCTTTGTGCCGAGCTGTAACTAAATCGCAGGAGTCTCTTAACTGCTGGCCATCTGCGCTTCGTGTAGGGGAGAGGCAGGGTGCGTGTTAACCTTTCAGACCCCCTTTTGGATTGAGGTAGCGAACTCAGAGTTGACATTTTTGTGCCTTTAACTTTCTTGTGCCCTACCTGGTGAGTTTCTCTGAGGTGCTTTTGCCGTGGCGGTATGGTTTGCCCAGCCTTGTTTGTTTTGCCTGCTTTTAGCCTGTGGATATTTATGACTGTAGTTGACATTGCGATGCAACAAAAAGTTGACTGTGATTTATTTCAGTCTGCGGAGTACAGGTTGTAGGCAGGGGACTAATTCTGCTCTCGGAGGAACTCCACTTCAAAGGAGGAGGCCCATGGGGCTGTAATCTCTTGCTAAAAACTCAGAGAGCTCGGATCAGACCTGTCACACCGCAAAGAATGAATTCTCCAGTTCACCTTTCAGGGCTGATAGCGTGTTAGCCAAGAAGCCTTCCCATATCTATGAAACACCCGTCTCTGAAACTCAGGGGATAGAGATGTAAATTCTGGGCAGGTTTCAGAGAAGACAGAACTTCAGACAGTGTTTAATTAAGTTTGCTTTTATTGATTTCCTTGGTGTGCTCTGTATGAGCCTGAAAACTACAATCTTTTACAGTGACCTTGATGTACTTTCTGTTCTAACATGAAAGCAGCGCAGAATAAAAGCATTTACACAGATTTATAACTAAGCTCTGACATTTCACTAAGAGCTCAGCCAATTCCAGTGAACGTGGTAGTTTCAGCAGAGGCACCGGGCACGGTATGTGTGTAGGAAATAAGTTGGGGAAGTAACTTGCTAATGGTGCTGGAAGCGTAAGTTGCAATGTTGGAGGCATATGCTCCTGCAGAAGTGTCACTGTGCGTGAAATGTTTATTGAGTTTTTGATATTTTGTTTTCTGATGACAGAGATCCATCGCGAAACGGGTGTTTCGGTGTGCGTGGCAGTCTCAGAGCTTCCCAGGTTAATATACTCTGATTTGTCAGTAGCAAGAGATACTTTTATGCACTGAAATACACATTTTTACATAGGTGCAATAATGACATAATAAGATTAAAAGATGTTGGGATGTCAGTGTGGTGAACATGTAACTAACTCAAGTTTATAGCAGAAAGATAAAATAAGCCTTTCCCATAATGGTGGATAGAGATCACTGTGGGTAACTGGCTGAGGGGAGTGTCATTTGTTTCAGTGCAGTTTATGGGGAGTGTTCCTGTGGTTCGTATTTCTGACTCTCTGAAGATACTGTGAAAGACCATTAGAATAACTGTTACTAGACCGTGGGACCCAAACTATCCATTACTTAAAACACTCAGCTTCTTCTGCGTCATACCAAAAAAAGGACAGTTTTTAGCAAAGTCTGCCTGTGGTTTTACTGTAGTAATTCCTTCCTCTGTTGCAGAGTGGCAGGCTTTCACTAGGCATGTGCAACGGAGATCATAAAACACTGAAGCATGCACTGATCTGGAATTCTTTCGGGCTATATATTACATCCGAGGTTCCACAATTAGCATAAATAACTGCTTATACCTGGTTATATAAATAAATGGGGTTTAAAAATTGTATTAACTTTGTCACTTCTGATACATGTTACAGAGCCCTTTTCTTCCCTTTCTTTTTAGTCTTGCAAACTAATCTAATGCTATACTCGCTCTTTGCCTGGAGAGGAAGAAAACATAATTTAATGATGTATCATTTGGCTTTTGCAGTGTCTTGTCCCCTAGCTATGAGATAATCTAATGAAGGTCCCCATCACTGAATTAAAGAACATGGTGCTCTAGACTTTCACTTACAGCCAGGTTTTCACTCTGTTACGTAGCCAAAGAACCGAGTTTTCACCCTGTCTGATAGAAAAGAGGAAACACTGTTTTTTTCTTTCTTCTGTCAGAAGCTTGAAAAGAAAGGGGGAGGTAAGACCTGAGCTCTTTAAGGATATAATTGTAAACAATGACTTTTAAGATATTAATCAAGACCCTTTATCTTCATATATTTTCTTTATCTTCTACTTGGTACTTGTAGAAAGGCTTTCTGTGTATTTATAGTTCAGTTTAAAACGTGTGTAGTTCTTAAGTTTAAAAATTCAGGAGTGGCCATCATACATTAAGGCTACTCTGGTATCCTTCTTTATGTTCTGTATCCCAGGTTGCCTGTATCTTTTGAATTGGAGATTTCCAAAGTACAGTATATTCAACTTTATAGTATGCATTTTTATTTTAATACTATGCAAATCTCTTTAATAGAGAAGATTTTGACTTGAATCAGAAACTTCAGGGCAAGCTCAGAGATTACTTTTCTTTCCCGATTCTTTTCATGTTTGCTCAGACATGCTGTTTGGCTTGCCAGGCATAGCTTTCATGAACTGAGAGAAAGACCTGTAAGCAAAATTAAACATACCAGCAGTTAAGCATGTTTTTTCTAGTCAGTTCAACCCAATTGAGTTGGGTTTTCCTATTTATTCATCTTAAACTGAATATTAAGACAACCAAACAAAGAAACAAACAAGACCCCGTAGTCTGCTCTCAGTTCTTCCCTCTCAAGTGCTCAGGTAAGTACCGTTTCTTCATGCTTGTAATTTAGTGGTCCTTGTGCCTGAGCTACTAGGAAAACTGTGATACTGTCAGTATTTCTTAGTGCTAGTCATTGCTAGGTCTGCTTTCATGCATTGTTAAAAAGGTAAGGAATTGCAGTGAATGATAGGAAATGTCAAGTGGATTTAATGTGTAGTCTTTCTTGGCTTTTCTTATGGCTGTGCTTTCAGTTCAGGTTTCTGGGGATAGGAATGAATGTGGGTGGGTTGAATCTCAATTTGGGTCTGCTGCATCAACATTTACCTCTGGCAATATGCTGTGACATTGGCTCAGCACGATTACACAGTTGACCTTCTGTATTTGCCCTGAGTTTTACCTACCATAAGTGGAAGAGCCAGAAAGGCTTACTGTTGTTGTGGCCAGCCTAAATTTTTTTTGCATTCATGTTGCAGATCACAGGAAGGTGAGAAAGCACTCATTAGAAAAAAAATAAAACCAACCCAAAACCCCAAACCCCCCAAAACCACTAAAAAACCCCAAAACAGATCACGCTTGAAAGATATAGCTGTGATCAACACCAGGAAATACAGTGGAGAGACAGCCAGTGAAATTTCACAGATATATTTAATTATCTAAGGCAGAAATTATTGCCCATCTTGAGAGACTGAGTTAGTAGGTGATGTTTCTACTCCTTATGAAGAAGCTGAGCTACGTGATATGGAAACAAAGCTTTTTTCCACTGCGTACTTCAGATGTGGCTGTCACTGTCATTTGGGACTCTGGGCCTTAGCTTCAGTAATTAGCTTGAGTTGGCCAAAAGAGGTGGAATGCTCAGTTGTGTGATGAGTCTGGTGGTGCAGGGGCCAAGGGCTGGGTTGCTTTCTGGGGACTTGTTCTCTTCAATTTATTAAAGTAATGAGTAGAGGGAAACTCATCAAGAAGAGTGCTTGGGATGAGATTAATTTAATTACTTGTTCTCCAGTTTACTTTGGGTAGTCTTGGACGAAAGTTCTTCACTGTGATACTGATGTGAGAGTAACAGTAGGCTGGAGTTAAATATGTGTAATTGTTCTAAAAGATGGAGTTGGGGTTTTCATGCAAGGCCAAAACATGGACAAATGATACTGCTGGAGAAGGTTTGTTCTGCTACACAGGTATTCAGAATTACTTTAATGATAAGATGTGGATGGATGCCAGGAACTGAACAAGGCTGAACACAGTCTTGCCCCGAGGGTGGAAGTGAATGTTCCTGGAGTGGAACAAGCCCTGGAGCAGAGCAAAAAAGTCCCACACTGCTGCTCACTGGATGCTTTTCAACAGCCACTGAAATTCCTGTGTAAGATCTGGTCGAGGTAAAGGCACTGATGTTTCACTGCTTTAATACTGGCTCTGATACTGAGTCTGTGAAAGAATTCATGGCTGCAGAGGTTCCGTGAGTGCAATTGATTGTTGGCTCAATTGATTATTCTGCAGAGAGTTATCATCTAGATCTTATCTCAAGAGTGTTGGATTTTTCATTTTTTTCCCATGGAGTATTTGTTACTTGCTGTTAGATTTAGGTCTTCCCTCCCTGGTCCGGTGAGATTTTGATTCAAACGTGTGCTTTTAAAGCTGATGACATCAAGCACTTCTGAGGTATTCCTTGCTTAGAGCCTCTGAGATGTTACCACAGGAGGAACAGTTTATTCACGGGGTTGCTCTAAAGTTTGGGTTTATTGTATTTTTTGTTCATCCTCAATTTATTTTTTTTTTAAATACTGGACAGTGTACTGCATTTCTTGTTGAAGATGTTACAAGTGACTCTTTAAGTAAATTTTGTATTGCTTTTGGTCAAATTATTTATATTGACTTACATTTAACTGTGAGAAAAGTCAGTTAGAATAAAACAAAATACATGCCTTTTTTCCCCTCCAACTGTTGTATTATAATTATTTAAAAGAATACAGCTATCCATAAAGAAGTAAGAATGGGAGTGCTGTTGATGACATTCTCTCCCCCCCTCTTTCTGTCAAAAACTAATGCGAATTTGAAATCAACCTGTATAGATGACAGTCTGACAAGTGATAGTAATCCTACCCTCTGACTTTCTTAGTGTAAAGACAGTTTTGCTATTTTTATTCAATTTAGTGTAAAGTATGTCAACGATTTCAACAGGTATAATCTAAGACCTTGGAAATATTTTCAAAATTTTATATTCATAGATAATATAGTTGTTAATATTTGCCTTACTGTAAAGCATTGATTCTTAATTACAGGATTGTTTCAGAAATTCTTTTTATGAAATGCTTTGCTGGTTCTAAATATATATTCATTCAGAAAAATTATGCAAGACAGCTTTTTCTAGTCACTCTACATAGCAAAGTATTTTGATTGACTATTTTAACAGTTGTGAAGAATGAACTGTATGTTTCAGCTTCTGCAACACAAATGGACATTGATTTTCTTTGGCTTGCTTTTGACCCCTATAGAAGTAAAACCATTAGAATTAGGCTTGTAAAAGGACTCTCTTGCTCTCTCTCCTGTAATTTTATATATATTATAATCAGCTTTTGAGAATTAATCTATGCTAATCAGATTTTTTTCACGTGAAAAAGGAGGGGAAAATCATCAGCTCTACAGTTGTCTTGCAGCTCTAGGTTTCATCACACACAGCTGTCTGCCTGTATCCATTACTGGTTAGTATCACAGCTGTATGTGCCTGAATGCAACAGAATTCACAAACACTTCCTCACACAACTGTTTTAGTTATTAAATGGCAAACAGTTTTATGGCAATAAAAGGGTTTGGTACATGCAGAGCAGTTGTCGTCACATAAGAAAACAACACTGATGCTTGTGTTCAGCTCTCCACTGAAGAAGATAGATTTTGAGTAAAAATCAGCATCAGATTGTCTGTGTCTCTATGGGATTTAATGTTTGGAGTGCTTCCATTCTCATTCTGTGGGTTATGTGGTTTGCTTTTTTATGAAACAACTTTAAGAACACAGAACATAATATATAATAAAAAGTAGTAGTCTTTTCAAAATCAGTGTTAGGCTTTAATATCATGGAGGAATGGATGTGAAAGCAAACTGGGGTTACCATTCTGAGGAGAGGTTAACACGTTATGAATGGAGCATGACTGGCCACTGCCTGGGGTGCGCTTAGGGGCAGGGCTCCCTGTCTGCAAACTAAGCAATGTAGAGTGCAAAAATAACTATTTGGTTGCTTTTTCAGCTGAAGTAACTTCTCTGTCAGATACAGTGACATTTGTGAAGAAATTTTACTGGAGGAAGCCTCCTGTAATTGTGCTAGATGTTTCCAAGCAAAGTATATAGAAATCATGACAGCATCTGATGATTATCACCTCTGGCTTTTCTTTAGCTCGCTGAGATTAGGAAGGACCACCCTGGAAAATGGAATGCACAAGTAGAGAATTTATTTCTACACCATGTCATTACTCTTTTCAGCAAGTTAATTCTTAAGCTCTGTAGTAATGTTTCATCATATGCTTCTTTTCACAACTGTTTTATGCAGTTGTGAGGCTGTCTGAGCTGTTTTCTTGGGACGTCTTAATTAAAATTACTTGAAGTTCAGTTTATTAATCTGTTTTACACAGCAGTTTTCCTTTTCACTACATTAAATAACCTATTTAATCTACTAAGAAGGAGCTGATCTTACTGATCAATGATTATGCATTCTTTCTGTTGTATTATTTTCCATGTTCTCAATGCTATTTATCATTGCAAAGTTTTCTTGTTATTTTTTAAAAAAAAACACTGAAAATATTCCCATTTTCAGATGGACTATATAAGTATTCATTGCATGCATTGATTAATGGAGAAATCCAGTCATTAACAGTTATTTGATATTGCCATTTATTGCTATGCCTCTGCACAACAGGCTTTTTCATGTGCCTCTTATTGTCTCTTTTTTAACCTCTTCATGGTATTACTTCTTACCGAAATGAAGAATCTCAAGGTTATTCTCAAGCATAGTTTTCCTCATGTAGTACATTTGCATCCAATTGATTGCTTTCTCAAGTCTGAAATGCTGTAGTTTTCTGTGCTCTGCTTCTGTGTGTCTATGGTCAGCTCTTTATTGAGATTAGTATATTATTCATTATATACTCTGTGCTTACAGGACTGAGTCCATGACTTCCCCTTTTTGAAATCAGACTTGATTTTTAACTCTTTTTTTTTAGTTAACTCTTTGCTATTATATATTAGCTACAGTTGCCTAACTACAGAAAAAAAAACAACCAACATGCTTTTTTTGTGAGAAAGCATTTTGGAAAATGGAAAAAGACAATATTTGAGGACCAGTTCCCTTCTGGCAAGTTACAAGATCATTATCCAGCATCTACTGAAATTAATTTGACCTTTTTTGTTACGTTCATACATTATATATGCATCCATTTTTTTTTCAGTATTGGACAAGATTACTTAGATCTTATTCTAGGTATATTTTCAGATTTGTCCTGAACTAGCTCATTTTTGCCTAGAAGTGATAATTTGGTGTGATACAATGTTACTGTTTTCTTCAAGGAAATAAAAGGATTGAGCATATACTTTGACTGTGTAGAGAATTATATTTAGGGCAGAGACTATTACACTGTAGACCTAATTCAGTAATGTCTGGGGAGCGGAAAGCCTGCTTGGTCCAGTCAGTTACCCTGCCATGGAATCATAGAACCATAGAATAGTTTGGGTTGGAAGGGACATTAAAGACAATCTAGTTCCAACCCCCTCCCCCCCACCCCTGCCATAGGCAGACACACCTCCCACTAGCCCAGGTTGCTCACAGCCCCATCCAGCCTGGCCCTGAACACTTCCAGGGATGGGGCATCCACAGCTTCTCTGGGAAAC
>JAVJGJ010000060.1:1189663-1235118 GCA_035590215.1 Microhierax caerulescens
GCGGCGCTGGCAACTTCACGTGAAAGAGCCCGAGGAGGGGTGGGAGCAGATCGTCACTATCCCCTTGTGAGAAACCAGGAGCCTGCACATTTGCAGGTCACATTTGGTGTGGAGGCCTCTTTGCCTTGAAGGATGTTTTTGGTGGGTCGATGTGCTTTCAAGTTCAGCTACTGCTCACCAGAAAGGATGGTGGGTTTTATTTAATGCGATCTGATTTTTTTTCCACCCTTCCTCTGTTTTGGTTGTGCCCGCAAAATATCTGGTCCTGGAGGTTGTCAGTAGGAAGGGATGTTAGAAATGGTCCACATCCACGTCAGAAAAGGTGTATCATCTCACAGGCATTTGTTCTCTTCCCATTTCCATGGAAACGTGCTAGCATGGTTTCTGTGGTGTGAGGCAGAGCAGCCTGGCCGGATCTAGTGAGCTCTCTCCCAGAGGAGCTGCTAGCAGCAGCACATGGAAGTGTGGCTTGGTCTTGTCGGGTTGGAGAGATCAGGTAATGTGGTTCTTTAGAATAACAGAACTTGATATATCGCATCAGAAACAACAGCTGGGACAAACATTTGACTCCCAAGTTCCCCCTTCCCATCCTAGCCTTCCACATCCCATTGCCCCATCCAGTCCTGCTGAGAAAACGGTGTACACCACAGGCTACGGTTTTTAATTTCCTGGGGAGTGGAAGGGTGGAGAGCACATCTTACGGCTACTGACAGGCTTTTTTGTTCTGCGTCAGTCCTTTTATTAACCCCCTGCTAGATCATTCACTCTCTCTTCTTAGCTGCCCCCGCTGCGTTAGTGATGAGAGTGTTTGTAACAGCAGGTCTGCCTTGGGAGATTATGGGGATCCTGTGGACAGGGAGCAGTGGGTTGGTCGGTGTGTGCACACAGATTGCTAGCTGCAGCTTTGCCTCCATCTGCCCTCTCTGCTAGCCTAGATATTTTTTATTATCCCTGCAGCGACAGCAGTTGCATGCCTGATGCCCCTGCAGGCCCCCGTATCTCCCCGTTGGCGGGTTTGATGTCCCACCTGTGAAGGCGGTGGTGGGCAGGCTGGTGGGAGGCAGTGTGCTGCAGACGGGTAGCAGAAAGGTTAAGGCAAGAGCATCATCCACTGCCCACACTGCCTGCCATCCTTCAGCTTCACCTAGCCTCTGCGATTTATCACACATCTTGGGCAAAAGCAAGGTTTTCACTCAGTAATCCTGTCCATTTCCCCTTCTGTGTTTAGGGCCTGGGTTCTGTAAAACGTTTGTCCCAGACGTGGCACTGAAGAATTTATGGGAGCATTCTAGATCTCTCTGGGCAGTTGTTTCCTTTTTCTTTTGGACCTGGCTGTTGTTGTTGGTTGATTATTCAAACAAATTAATTTGGGATGCACACACGAGTTCTAATTAGCTGCAATTATTCACTTATTTCCTCCCTTCCTCCCTCCCACATCGCTAGAAATTAAAAAATATCACCCTAACACAGTGTGCCCTGCAATAATTATCCCCTAGGCCAATCCTGAACCTCTCAATCTACAATCAATACCTTCATCTGTCAGCCACGATTAATTAAACGGAATCCTACTTTCAGGGCTTTGATTCATATCACCCCAGAACAGCTTACTGGGTATTATAATCCAGACGTGATTCTAATAGTGTCCTCAAGTGAAAGGGAGGGACTGGCTTATACATCAACCCCCAATTCATTAAAAAGCCAAGCGATAGAGGTTCTCCTGTTGTAAGGCAAGTGGGACTGTGTTCTCCTCTAGAGCCTGGCTGCTTCGCGGGGGGAAATAACGCTGCTGAAATCGAAGAGGAGAGCAAGGGTATTACTCTGGGCAAGGAAGGGAAGAAGCAGAGTTAGGCTCAGCGTGATCATTTGGTTGTCTGCACTGTCTGCATGGGTGTGTTTTGTTCTATGCAGGCTTCTTTTTTTGGCCAGTCGTTGCAATTTTGGAATGCAATATGGTTCTGAACAGGAATTAAATATCCAAAGGCTTTCCTGAGCTTCCTGCCTCTGGTCTGTGGTGGCCCAAGCCAGAACTCCAGAGCTGCTATAACAAAGCTCTTAAAAACAATAAAATTGTTTTGCTTGAGATTCTTCTGATGCTTTTAATGACCCTCTGTTCTACATGTGGAGTGGTAAAAGCAAAGAGGGAGGTTAGGTCAAGCCAGGCATCAGCAAAGCAGGGACTGGATCTGAGATTCATGGCTCTGTCTCCTCTTTGCTGTCTTCCTCAAACAGGAAAGGAGGTCAGATCTAAAAGAAGTGACTTGAATCTGTTCCATGTCTTAAACCTGAGAGCCCATACCCTTTTTGCTGATGCTGACCATGTGTCTTAGTCGGACAGCATCCTTTCCTAGGATTTCTGCCTTCATATTCTTTTTTAACCCTGATTGAGAGTCAGGCTTTCTCTTTCCTGGATGCCTGTTCTTGCACCTCCACCCTCAGGACTTCAAAAGCCTCAGATCCAGCGCCTAGAAGTCTGAGGGCAGCTGATGTTATCCGCAAAGGGCAGGCTGCTCAGCAAATCTTTGGGTGATAAGAGACAATGATTTCCAACTTCAAGCCACCTGGAATAAAGTGGAACTGATGATGTTGCAGAGAGTCTTGACCCCAGGACGGCAAATGCAGATCTAACTATGCTTGAGCTCTCCAGCAGCCCACAGTGTCCAGTTTCATCAGTGCAACTGTCTGGGGTTTCCAGGACATCATTCAAATGATAGATGTGTTTTGTTTTCTGCCCTTGTAGGACAAATGACTTTAGAGCCATAATCAACAGGGAATAGGCAAGCTGCGTAGGTCAGCTCAGGTTTTGTGCTGCGTGTGTTAGAGGAGAGCGCAGTGTTTGTGCAGCACAAGCAAGAGCTTGTTCCTGGTGCTGGAAATGTTACACTTGGCCTTCCTGGCAAAATTTACACCTCAGTGGTACATAACGGAGGGAGGAAGCAGCAGGTATGTAAAACCTTCCACTCTGCCCGTGTCCATATTCGGCAGGGGCTGGTTGCCTGGGAGAGCTGCAGAGCTGACCGCAGCCTGGAGAGGCATGCTCCGCAGAGCTGCTTGAATGTGAAAGTTCATTCCAGTTCAGTGAGGCAAGTGGTGCTTTCATGCTCGCTGTCCACACAGGGTTCTACTATTTGAGCTGTACCAGCATGCCTGTTTGCATCCAGAAATGATTAAGGCTGGAACATTTGCTGGGCAGATGTTATAAGTTTGATGGGACGTTCAGTTAGGGAAGAGAAATGGCAGTGCACAGTGTGCTCTATCTGAGGTCGCTGAGTCTGCCTTGCTGACAGAGCTCACTGAGAATTTCATAGTGGCTTTGCAGGGAGAAAAATCCAAGATGTGAAACTTGCAAAATAAATAATTCATTTGGATTTTGCTGCCTGGCTGTTTCCAAAACCCCATTCTTGCCTTTTCCTGAGGATCAGAATGATACCCAGGCTGTTACTTTATTTGCACTTTAAGCTTCAGCTTGTAAACAGCAAAATCTCTGTGATCAGAATGATTGTAGGTACATGCAAGCCAAAAAATGCCAATTTCTCTGCTACCGACCTAAGAAAATTGAGTGGTGGGGTTTGTAATAGACCAGTAAAACACAGTGCCTTTGTGGGTGAAAACTGTTAGCCTTAGGTTCGGTGCAAGACAGAGGAACAAAGGCCGCTTTGCTTTCATCAGCCATTTGAGGAGTACAGCTCCCCCCCCCCCCCATGGGGTGAAAGGCTCTGCTGGTGAGTCTTTATTGCCAGTAGAAAATGAAAATTATACACAAAATACAGACGAGAAAATTCGTATCTCTGCATTTGAGTGCTGTGCTGGGTATGACATCACTGTTAGCCAATCAGCAAGCTCCCTTTGTGTCTGGTTCTCTAATAAAAGCCACTTCATCAGAGTAATTTGCAATAATAATTTATTCACCTTCTAGGAATGACACCACCTGACTCTCTTAACAGCCAGAGAGAGTGAGCGTGCTAAGGTCTCAAGCCCCAGGCGCTGTAGCTGTGCCCTGAACGAGTATGTCTGCAACACTGACTTGATAAAGAGTTTCGTTCAAGTTGCAGATAATGTGAGTGATCACTTGTGTTACTTAACTACCCTATGGTTGAGCACCCTAAAGGTGCTCACTGTTGTAGGCACCCAGAGCAGAAGATGGTCCCTGAACAGCAGGAAAACAGGCTCTGACAGGAAGTGTGGCACTGGGGCCACATAACTGGGCTCAGCAAACCTGGGCAGGGTGTGATGGGTTCCCTTGCTCTGCAGGGGTGTGTGGGGACAAGGTGCTGCTTTGGATGGAAACTGGGAAGAATTTGGCCTTTTCGAATTTGAGTTTTGCCTGAATGAGGGTCAGGGAACCCAGCACTAGAGGCATGGAGAGAGACTGAGGCACTGCAGTGTTGTGTGCTGTTCAGTTGCCTGGTGCTAGGCAGGGGAAGATCTGAACACCAGGAATGTCATGGGTATGGCCTCTGGCAATTGTGTCACTCAGTTCAGCTCAGAGAAACCTTCCTTCCAGGCTGTGATACCGCAAAGCTTTTCTGAGATACCAAACACGGCATCCCGTCTTACGTGCAAGGAGTAATAGCTCTGGGAGCCGGCACAGAGATGCTGAGGAGTGAGGACAGACCACACTAAAAAAAGGTAGCAGAGTCTGTAGGATCTCCCTCTGAATCACGAGAAAATGTTGCTTAGAGCCTCCTGTTCACTGAAAGTATTTGTGCTGAACGTCGTGCCGCAGTCTCAAATGCTGCTGGAGACATGGGGCCTGGTTGTCCTGCATCTCCCTAGGAGGAGCTTCACTGTGCCAGTATGTTGTGTGGGAGGCTCTTTCAAAGCTCTCTCAGCCAGAGCTGGGCTGTGTCACTGCTTGTGAAGAGCATATAGGTTGTATGTTTTGCAGTTGTAAATTCCCCTGATCAGGCTCTGCACAGACAATGCTGGATTTGGAAGCAAGAGCACAGAGGCACTGAACAGAGACCAAAACATGCAGACAACCAAAATGAGAGATCACTTTCAGCCTGAATACTTGGTTTCTTTTACAGTGAGAGAAAGCAGCAGAACTGGGAACAGCAAGCAGATGTCTTGAGTCAGCCCAAGGAAACTCCAGACAGACACACCAATACCACACAGCACACTGGAACAGGTAATGGAGATCTCAGTTGAAAATGCAGCTAGGTTAAAAACAACGCGACAGTTGTTAGGTGGCAGAGTGAAGGGGATATCCTCATAGTGTGCAGGCAGCAGCCCTCCTCTCTGGCTGAGCTGTCAGCATTGCTGCCTCAGGGTCACAGCCTTTGGAGATTTTGAAATTAAAAAAAAACCAATCCAAATAATTCAACCAGTGGAGTTAATTTTCTCTGTAAATCCTTCTGCAAGTGCATTCAAGTAGGCTTTCTGTCAGGGGTTTCTCCAGGAGTTTACTCTCGCCCCGTGTGCCGCATTGATCCTGCAGAGCAGGACAGCTCCACAGGGTGAATAACCCACCTCTCAGCTGTTCCTTGATGAAGTGTTTAGCCACACGTACTGCGCTGATGGGGTCTGTTGCAATTCAGCTTGGAGGAGCTGCTTGAGGAGGTACAACCTTGTTAGCTTCTTGGAGGGCTACCAAAAGGAGCAGATCCTGTGCTGTATGGCTGTTGGAGCTGTGGAGAGTACGAGGAACCATAAGCAGTGTAAATAGGGATTAAGGGGGGGATATAAGTATTCCCCTGGGGTTCCCAACTTGGATGTATTATCCTCTGTGTGATAGCAAGGCTGAGGGCCCCTAAATGTCTTCAATGGGACATTTCAGACTCTGGGTCTTCAGAGTAGGAGACCTCTGGCCCCTTTCTGAATCCAGGCTTTCCAGATTTGCCATTCCAGTCCCTCAGTGGGGATGAGATTTTGCCTCAGGTGTTTCCAGGACCATCTGTAGCAGTCAGGAGACTCTGGCTGCAGCCCACCCGTGGGTACAGCAGACTGACAAGAAAGCGTATCCCTCTTTGTGTGCTGTGAGAGACCCTCACACCAGCCCAGATCAGCATGGTGGCAAGCAGTCATGCTGATTTGGTGACTACAGGGACTTCTGAACACTGGAGGTGCCCTTCCAACTGCAAGGCAGACCCTAGCCCATACTCCCATACTGTAAAGCCAGCACTGGGGGCTTTGGGCAGTGTTTTACTGTTTGGATTTCACCCATTTATTTGGTTGGTTTGCACTCACCCTGTCTAAAACACTGATCCGGGCTGGAGAAGCAAAGCAGAGGTAACTGGGGAGAAAGGAGGGCTGTGGTATTGCACCCAGCTTGTGTCTGTAGGACCTTTTTAAGTGTTGTTTATTGATTTACTTTGAAACTACATCCTTGGCCTCAAATGAGTACAATCAAAGGTGACAGAACTCCAGAGCCTGAGAGTTTATAACATATTTTCTAAGAATTGCTTGTCATATCTGAAGGGAAAATGGAAGGGTAACATAAACACACATAAAGCCTGGGGATAATGGCTATTACTGTGCAGAGGCAGTGGTCTCAGAGTCCGGAGTGATCTGATGAAGTCTTGTAGCAGAAATTTGGACAAAACTATACTTTGTAGGCTTGATTCTCTTTGTAAATTAAGTTGGGTAAAAAAAATCTCTGAATTACTGGACAGATAAGCAGACAGTCTGGAGAGACCAGGCCAACTTGTTCTGACTGTAATTCTACATTTCTTGGAGCCTGGCTTTCAGATATCCTCTGCTACTCACCCCCTGGAACTAGCTCACTTAACTTTGCCTATGGGTTTTGTGCCAAAAAGATATGTTAATGCTGCCCACCCTGTCACACCACTGCAGAGTACCTGTCAGTGAGCAAGGGACAGTTTCTGAGAAGTTTGCTTTTACTGACTTGCAAGGCTTAGGGGGAGACAATCACTTTTGGCTTGGTTCATTTATGAATCAGGACCGTGTAATATCTTGCTTCCATCAGGGTTTGTGTACCTTGAACCTAAAAGCTGTTTGCCTTTGTCATGCACACGCAGACAGAAACAGAATAATGTCTAGACCAGTTACTTAAGGAGTAAGTGTCTCACGCTCTTCTCCATTGACTTGGCCAGGCATTTCCAGATTGTAAAATGTACGACTCATTATCCTCAGATTAGGCAGCAGCAAAGTTGCTTAAACCTGATTTAAGAGCCAGAATAGGTCCTCTTAATACAGCCCTTTTGTTCTTGTGACCATTGTCCCATTGGTCCGTTTCCAACTCCCCTTTCCCATCACTGCCTGGAGCTTGCTGGACTTGCAAAGAGCCTCTCTGTGGCTAGAAATGGATCCTCTATTTTTTGGAATCTTTTTGTTGTCTTGAGCTTTCTGGGTGACTGACTAACACCTGCGAAAACCCCACACCCCCTGTAAACTGCATGAATCCCTTCCTGATAAACGAGAGGCCATTGCCAGTGACAAGTTAACGCGGACATTCTCTGCATGCTGCCTTATGCTTTCCAGCCAGTGCTCTCAGGTAAATGGGCAATTTCAAAACGCAGCGTCTGGCCAGCTGGCTGTGTAATCTAGGGTCAATTGTGACTTTCAGGATCCCACTGCTTCCGCCCGTGCACATCACAAACATGAGCTCTGTCTCTTCCAGCGCCTGGGTAGCAGCTGACTAATGTTGGGTAGGCTCAGTTTCCCGGCACGACTCTCTGCCAGCTACAGCTGTGTCGTTGTCTTTTCCAGTCTACAGCTACCAACAAGGTGTTTTGCCCTCTCTTTGGGTTTGGTGGTGACCTTGTAGCTGTCTCTGGAGGGGCTTCACTGCCCCTTCTTGCAAGATAGCTGCCAAACACTCAAATGAGGAGACAGCCCCTAACTACTGGAAGGTTTCTCCTGTCCGTGGGGAAACCCTCCAGGTGAAGTCTCTGCTGCTGCAAGAGCCAGGTCTTGGCCTGCACTTGCAGGCAGCTCCAGGGAAACTGAGGCAGAGAATCACCTTCAGAGAACTGGAACCCAGCAGCTTCCCGAGCCCTTTCTAGTTTTCTTATCAGTAGCTGGTATGACACATGTGCCCCCAAGGAACAGATCAGCCAGTGGAGGTATGTTTATTCCCCTCTGCTTGCAGAGTAGGACAGAGTTGCCCCCACAGGCTGTGCCTGTCCTGCTTGACAGTCTTCAAGTACTGCCTGCTACTTCACCTGCTCCATCCTTGGCCATTTGCCCAGCCCTTCTCTTTCCCTCCTCTGCATTCCCTCTCTGGGTGACCTTATTTACAAATTTTGCATATATAATCTCCTGATGATGACTCACAGAGCAATCGTTTTCCTCCTAGCTTGTCCAGCACTGTCCAAATTAATTTGCAGTCTGTCTTTCTGACAGCACTTTGTGGACACCCACTTACTGACTTCAGCTCAGCACAATCAAAGTGGAATTTTAAATCTTCTTGTGGTTGTTCTTCCCTGCTACCTTTCTGGATGTCTGTTTCTTACCATCTGATCAACCCTTTGGTCCTCTTTGACTTTACCTCTCTCTAAATGTCCGTATCTGGGCCCTGCTGAAAACTAGCTGGTTCTTCCTGAAGAGTATCTCTAAGATCCAGCTCTTCCTCCCTGTGTACCCAGCTGAAATCCCTTTGGGATGCCCAGGGTTTCTGTGCAGATTTCTGCCACACTTATCAGTTCTGCACGGAGTACCACGTGCCCTTATCATCAGGATTTTCACTGGGAGCCTCTGACAGTGCAATGTTCAAGGGTCCTGCAGAGCGTGTCTCACCTCTCCTGTAAACATCTCCCTCATGTGAGCTGTAAAGTGTGTGTGCCTTCTACACACAGCTTATTATTCTGGCCCTGCCTCATCTAACCATCTCATAAAAACTTTCCACTACAGAGATACTAAGTCCTGTCTGTCTGCCAGCCATGCCAGTTCCAACATGCCACTGCATGTTTCTCCCACGTTACTCCCTCTGCAGTGGAGGAGCAACCTGTAAACACTAAAAAAGCATTTTCTCGCTCTTCCAAGTCCCTCATAAAAGCCACTGTGCTACGCTGCCTCCCAACAGCAATGCACTTGAAGCCTGAAACTGCTACCCAGCATCTGCCTTTATGCCTGTTAGTACTCCTTCGCCTGCGTACAGTGTCTTTGTGGGCTCTGAGCGTGTCCTTGGGATGTACGTACACTTCTGAGCGTGGGACTGTCCCTCTGTAGCATTCTTGCAGCGTGCTCAGCAAGATGAGACCATTATACAGCCTATAATGAGGGAGGAAAGCATAATCGTTTGGAAGCCTAAATTATTAAGTCTGGTCATTTTGGTTTCTGGGAGCAGTGAACATGAGATTGGTTTTAGGGCTTGCAAATCTTCTGTGTAAGCTTCCGTTTCCCAGGCACATTGCTGTTGTGTTGCCTCTGTCAAATGTAGCAACTTTGGCTCTCCTCCCACAGATTATCTGGGCATGTAAATGACCTAAGACAGATACACTGTCATTTTCTCATGCTGTGATTTTACTTACACCCCCCTGTGGTACATGACAATAAAATTACCCCTCTTGTTCCTTTCCCACAGACAATCTTGCAGGCTTGTCAGTCAGCATCACGTGTGCAGGCCTCTATCAATTGCTTTTGGGACCTAGGGGGTGATTTGGGAAGGGTCTGTTGTGCTGTAATTCACCTCTGTTTGCCTGTGGGAGAAGGATTCTGGTTTCCATGCTGTTTCCTCTTATGCCTGCATGGCTCTTTGATCACAATTTGACTCCTCAGGCCTTCAGAATTACAGCTGCCTTGTAAGATTTGTCCATAATCCTAGTGACATGTTGTTTCCTGACAAGCTCTGGACTTTCTTGCTCCTGACTTGTGATTAACGGCTATTTCTGATGGACTCTGTGATTCTGCTGTTGCTGCAGACTTCTTATTTCTTACCTGGATTTAAGTGCTGTTTGGGTCTAAAGTTCTCCTCACCTTCTCTGTTGCTGTCATCTGACCTTCCACATTTTCACTTGAAAGTAAGGAAGATTTAAGTATTGAATCCACTTCTCTCTCTCCCATTTTTGTCCCCACTGACCCTTCTGCACAACATGCAAGCAGACCTGCGCCAGTAACTCTGGTGGAGAGCCTGCAGGAGCTGGCTGCGCCCATTGGCACTTGTTAATAAGGTTCCTGTCTTGAAAACACAAGCAACAGAGCTCTGATACGCTGGCAAAGTCTATGTCTAATAAAACCCTTATGCTTTCTCATCTTCCTCCCCAAAAGACTTTATACATACACTGAAGTATATGTTCTCGGGGCTGAGTATGAGCTGGTCAAGCCAGGATCAGAATTGCTTCCAGGAAGGAAGCTTTTTAATCAAATCTTTCTCTTCTGCGCTCTTATTGTGCAGTGTGTGCTTCTGACACCAGGGGAACCAGGAGCAGGTTATCAGAGTTGGTTGCCAGCTGCCAGCCAAGGGCCATGTTCTTCTTCCCAGGGCAGACCCTTCTGGTGACCCATGGCCGGCTTTTGAGCAATGCCAGTGGGGTGAGGAACTGCTCTGGGAGCCCTCCTTGTCTGTAGGAAAACCACGCATTGTGCAAGTGATGGGGTTAGCAAGCAGTTGCGGATAGCAGTTACCAAGCATTTCAGTACGTTTTGTTCATATGCTAGTTTGGCTTTGGGGAGGGATTGTTTTAGAAAAAAAGATAAAAGAGGAGGAAGACAGTGCAACAGCAGTGATTTACAGCCTTTGGGCAGTGGATGACTTCTGTAGAGACAGACTTTTCAGTGGGATCAAATCCACTGTGCAGAGCCCGTGCCTAGATCAGGTAACTTTTTAGAGGCCTGAAAGGTCTGAGCATCTAAACGTACCCTCTGCAGAGGGGGAAGGGAGAGCAGCCAAAGAAGGCTGAGGAAGACAGATTGTCCAAAGTCTCGTTCAGAAAAGTTCAATGTACCCTGACCTGCAGAGCATGGCGAGCTTTGTGAAGGACAAGCTTGTTTACATGCTTTTACTTGGAAGCTCTTTCTCTCAGAATATACAAGATTTGCTTTGGCAGTACTCTGCGACCACCACGTACCCCACCGAGCTCCCAGTGGGCACAACCGCCGTGAGGTCTAGGGAATTGGATCTAAGGGACTTAATGGCTTGTAGATTAAAATTAGAAGATGATGCACTTCTCAAGAGTGGAGGGCTTAGAGGAGCAGGTGTCCAGCTGTGCAGAAAGCTTCCTGACCACAGGATGCAGCTCTCTCCTTGCACTGCCAGCCCCAGAGAAGTGATTGTTCAGGCTTATTTTCCCACCTGGCTGTACAGAGCCAGTGTGAACGCTGGAGCTTGGTGTTCCCCTCCCTTCCCACCTCTCCCACTCCCTGGCAGAGAGGGGAAAGCACTGAGGGAGAAGTGCACCGAGCTTGCCCTAAAAGCAGTAACTACATAAAATTGCTGTCAGCAGCTCTCAGGCTGAGAGCTCCAGCCAGTTGCGTTGGCCGGTAAAAGGAGTGATTGCCTGTGCTTCAGCTTTGGAACCGGTGTCCAGCTGAGGTCTTTATTCAGGAGCAAACTCACAGACCTTTGCAGGGAGCTGTTGAACTCTCTTCATCCATCCCGGGTCTGGCAGATGGATCAAAGCCCACTCTGCCAGCGGATATCCCCTGCATGCTGAAGAACTGAAGCACAAGTTCATCTTGCATTTAACTTGGTGTTATGCCTCCATATTCACCAAGGGCATGACTTAGATTTTTCTGTAATATTTTTCATATTTTATAATATCGGTAATGACCTCCTGGTCAGATGTTTCAGGGAATTTAATGACCAGCTGTGAGAAGGGACCTTGGCATCACCTTCTATCTTCCAGGCTTTCATAAGCTGCCGAACTCATTACTGGCATGTGCAGCAGCACTGATGTTACCTGGGGGTTAGCAAGGTAAAGCTTTCCTAGGTACTTCTTCTCCTGCCTGAATTCTAGGCAAATAGGGTTCACAAATCCCTATTTGTACAGGCAGAAAATGTCATTATTCTGTTCAATTATAATCCCAAACTTAAAAATTAATTGAGGCAGGTATTAAATTAAGCAGGTTTTGCTTGAGTAAATATTTTCCATTTTGGAGCCTAATCTATTCACTTAATAATCTAAAGCAATTTTATTAATTTTTTTTTGGTTTGCAAAAAAATAATAATGTCTGTTCCATTAGGAGCTGTCACTGGCTTAAGAGGATTTTACTCCCATTTTATGGTTTGATTCAAAGAAAATTTATTCTTGCAATAGGTTTAATGATTCTTAGCTAACGTTGTCTTCCCAGCTGCAGTTGGACTGTAATAAAAAAACCTTTGGCTTTTGTTAGACTTGCACATTCTTGGCTGCCAATAATGATTAATCTTTCCCCCTACAAGATTGTCTTATTACTTGGGTTTGACTTGGGAGCTGCTGTTCCCTCTGGAGCTTGGTAAGGGCTTTCTCCCAGAGCAGCTCTGATGCAGCGCAGGTGTGACCTGCAGTGCCTGCCTTTGTAGTCTGTCTTTGCCCCTTAATTGCTGCTCTGTGGCACTCCGCTTTCTAAGCTCCTTTGCACAGGAATGCTATTTTGGGGATGACGGAGAATTAATTGCAAGAGGAATTCCTGAATACTTCCATGCATGGAAGGGCCCTCGGCATCCCCAGCTGCCCAGTGGGGAGGATTGTCTAGACGGCCCACTCGGTGAGGAGATGCAGGGGGTGGAGGGCAGGCTCCCTCTCCTCCTTGACCTTGGGCAAGCCGCAGAGGGCACGGATTCCCACCCAGATAAAGAGGCAGCGATCTATGCCACTGCCACCTCTCAGCTGTGCTTAGAAGCTTTTTCCCCTAGGGCAGCACCCCCACAGCTACCGGTGGGACAGACCGTGTCCCAGCCATCCTAGTGTGGAATCTCCTGCTCGTCTTGTCGAGGCATTTCTGTGTCGGTGCCCTCTTGATCGACAGGCAGGGATGGGAGTGCACCTCAAAGGTGTGGGAGGATGCTGAGAGAGTGTGGGGCTGGTCTAGGTAGATGTCTGCAAAAGCGTTACAGCGGATGACTTTGGGGCATTGCCAAACATATGGGACTAGAGCTTCATGCTGAGAAAATGTGTATTTTAATTCATGGCCATCTTGGCAGTGTTTTAATGGTTTGTAGTAATAAAAACCCTGGGAAGAGGAAGGGAAGAGATGCTTAAGAGTCTTAAGGACTTAAGAGAGACCTTTGCCATGAGCAGGACACACATGCTTTCTGATCGGCTTGTCACATCAGGCATAAGTGAATTTGTGGTAGACGAATTGCTGTCTCTCCGCCTTTGCTTGTGGGATCTTGATGATGATCACACCAGAGGTGTTGCATAAAAGAATCTCTTCCCCCTGCCTGTGCTCTGAAAGGCAGCTGATTCTAAGGCAGGACCTGCAGCTGATTGTATGAAGAGATCTGCAGCACCAACAATTATAATTTAAGTGGAAAATGCATGAGACATTTGGGCTGGCATCTGGAGTTCCTTTTAGAAAGCCTCTGCAAACAAACGTGAGTGGTTGGGGCTGTTGTTTTACATCCATCAGAGCCCCGCTGCATACTGAAGGAAAGGCTCATTTTGGACAATGGTTGTCAGCGGTGAGAGCTGCAGAACTGGTGCTAACACAGCCTCGCTCCAAGCACAGACAAAGACAAACTGTTCAGCATCGTTTCGGAAACCAAGGTTAAGTGTCAGGCTGGTCCAAGCAGGTTTTGTGAGCAGCCTTAACATAACAAACCCATATGGGTGCAAGGGGGGGAGCATAAATGCTTTTTGGAAAGGACAATTGCTTCACTTTCCAATTTTTAAAGGCTTATGATAAATCATAGCCTGAACACAAACCCAGAAGCTCCACTGGCTTTACAGCTCATCTCACAGTGAACTAATGGGTGCAGAGGTGAGAGAGTGCTGGCAGGAGAGACACGACTGGGCATCGCTGCAAGCTGGGTCACCAGAAGGAAGCTGAAAGTTGCTAGCACCTGTTTCAGACTGTGCCTGTCTACTGCCACAGTGGGTTTCTCAAGGCTTAGGGCGTGCTGGGGCTTCCCTGTGGGTCACTGCTCCTCTGAAAGGACTTGAATTTGAAGGTGCTTTGTCACTGGAACTGAGCCATGTAGGGTTGAGCGAAAGTATTTGCAAAATTCTGGTCAAATTCAGCAAGTCATTTCATGTAGGGAAAAGCACCCAGCACTTGTATGGGATTAGAGTTGCAGTCATTTCTGACTTTTTTAAAACCAAAATTGCTAAACTTTTAATTTTGAAGAGCCATTTCATTCGGAAATTTAGCTAGCTGACATTTTTTTAACTGCACAAAGCTTCTGAAGCCAAAACCAAATGAATTTCCTTTTGGGTTGGCCAGTCTGTGTGGTTGGCTCTGAAAAATGTTTTCAGATTTGGGTTTTTTTGCTTCAGCAAAGGAACCTGACAATCTTTTGTTATGGGTTGGCCTGAGAATGTTTGGGACTTTTTTCCCCGTTTTGTTTTTATTTTCATTCAGTCTTTGAGAGGTCCTCCAGATGCCTCTGACAGTCCTGCTGGCTGCGATGTTTGGCTCTGTTGGGAGACCCCTCCATCCTCTCCCTGGTCAGGAAAGGGACACAGCTGGGCCCTGGAAGACTGACCGGGTGGAGAGCGAAGGCAGGACGGGCTCTTGAGAGGGGACTGCCTCAGGTGGTACTGTTGAGAGTACATGTGGATGCACATCACTTACCCCTTGCTGATGGAGCAGTGCGGTTTCCTTGCCTCTCTCTGCCTGCCCTTCAACACCAAATGGGTGAGTTTGCTCGCTTTCTTTTTTTTCAACTGTTGTACCTGTATTCCTTTCCAATTACTGGGTCAGTGTTGCCGTATCACGTGTAGGCAGTATGTTTTCACTGCCCTTGCTGTTCCAGCTGGCTGCCCACCCCCATTGTACCCCCCTCTGATGCTATTTCTGAGCTCAGAGCACTTATCACCTTCCTTGAGTGGAGGCTGTATTTTCTCACGTCCTGCTCAGCCATTCAAGTAACGTAATAACCCCTTTCTACTGTGAGCGGGTCTGCGAGTGTGAAGGGGGCTGATAAAGGGTGTGTTTTACTTTTGACCCTTCTGTTTCTTCCACCGAAGCCTTTCATGCCCTGCATTTGGCCCCCAGGCTGGCTTGGGCAGTCACGCTGTATCAGCAGCCCCGGCTGTCCTGGGGATGCAGCGCCTGGGGTCACGGTTTTTCAGCCGGGCTCGCTGGGCTGTACTGACGCATTGCCGCATGCACAGGCACTTCAAAGAGGTTTCCGTGGACAGGAAGCAGGGCAGATTAGAGGCACACTGAGGCTTTTATTTTATGCCAGGACTTCAAAATGTTCGTGCTGGTATTTCTGAGGCTCCATTTTTAACCACTCTTAGTACACATATATAATGTAGCAGGAGCTTGGCCTCTGTGAGCCACACGCTGCATCTTCATGGGATGAGTGTCACAAGACACTTCACATGCATTGGAGAGCCGAGGGGCTCCAGGGAAGGTTCAGGACTGGCTCCTTCAGGTCTGCTTCCTTTAGCAGCAGGGAGTCAGCTCACCCAGCAGCCCCTGGCCAGCTCACCACCCCAGGCACTGCTCTGGAGCCTGAGGTTGGCCATCCCTGCTGCAGCTGACTTGGCTATGCTGCTTTGCACCCTAGGGTCATCCCGCCTCCCTGGGAGCATGCTCAGGGAGGCAGTGCTGAGGGAGGTCCTGGCAGGCTGGGGGAGTGGGTGGTTGTTGGGATTTTGCTGCCTCTTCTTTTCTCTTGTACGTTTGCACCCTTTCCAGACATGCGTCAGCTCCACTCCCACAGGAGCACTGGGAAGAACATGCTCCAGCTGCTGTTCCTCCACGGTTTGTCCCCAGCAATGTAAACAGTTTACAGGGGACTTTGTAAACAGCAGATTTGTTTAGGATATTGTCTGCATTCCTGCCTCAGCGTTTCCTTATTCCGCAGCACAGGGGGAACACTGACCTGCCAGCTGTAGGTCTGCGACTTGCATTGTCAGAGGGGAAGGTGGTGACAAGCAAGAGGAAGGAGTTGTGTACACTCCTGCATTGCCTGGTGGATTTAAGGGTCACAGCAGGGTCTCACCCCCACCCACCGCAGCTGCATGGGAACATTTCTGCATGCAGCAGAGAGGAAAGTTGGCACGGGATGCAGCTGCTGCTGAGCCCTTTGCAGGACGCGGTTGCGTGAGAGAACAGGGTGTATGTGAGCAGAAAGCTTGCTTATGTGATGCCCAGGGCACTGGGAGATAGATGAGAAATCTTCAAAGATAGGAGCTTCGTTTCAGAAAAGCACTGCCTATTTGAAAAGTCTCAGAATGTCGTTGACTCCCTGGGGAAGCTCATTGTCCACTCAGGGAAAGGAGGCTGTTAGATCAACTCAGCCTTTGTCCTGTGGGAGTAACATCTGAAGATGTTTGTTCTCCCTTCAGAGCTCCTGACACAGGGGTTCAGCCTGCACTCATCAGTGGGAGGTCAGTATCTCTCCACCTCCCTTTGACCTTTGTAAAGGAGCAGGGAAGGGAAAGGGCGATTTCTACCTGAGCTTCTGCATCTGCCACAGAAGCTTTGTCAAACTTGAGCTGTACTTAACTCCCAGAAAACCATTAAACCTCAGATGTGCACACTCAAGGCATGAACAGTCACAGGAGGGGATGAGGGGAGCTTGAAATAAAGGTTGACGTGCCCAAAAGAGGGTCTAGGGGGAGGGGGAGCAGCAAAGAAATTTTTAGAAGTAGTCAGGGGGTGCTGGGTGCGTGGGGGACATTCCTCAAACCCCCAGATGTCCAGTGCAGCTGTGGGTGAGTTCAGGCTTCTTTCTGCTGGTTGCTTCTGCCATGTAATTGTGAGGCGGGTGCTCAAACAGGAGAGTGCGACTGTCACGAAGCACCTAGGAACGGCAGAGGAGGGAGCAAAGCTGGAATGTTGCAGTGCACTTCTGTCTGTTGAGGTTTTTTTTATTTCCTGTTGTGCTCAAAAGCCTGGGCAGTGTAAATCTTTGATGGGCCTTCAAGCTGCTACCTCTGTACCCAAGCATTCCCCACCGACAGGAGGGGTAGCTGCTGCAGGCTGGCCTGGCGGCCCTGTCAGGAGCTGACAGCAGATCATCTGGCTGTTTGTTTGCCCCTGTTCCCTGCCAACCACAAGTTTGAGTCTTGAATTTAAACATCCTGAATTGAAAGGACAAGATCTCCAAATGACACCTCTGGTTTGTTGCCAGGGAAGTCTTGCATCCAGGAGACACAAACAGCTCGACAAAGCCAAACATGGGGAGAAGCAACCTGACCCCATTTTCCACAGCACTGGCTTCCAAAGTATGTGGCTGCTGGTTGCGACTCAGAGATAGCCTCGACCTCCTCTGTTAGCGTGACCGTGTGAGGGGCTGGTGACCCACGCTGACCATGTCCGTATGTTCACCATTATTAGGAGGAAAAGGCCAACAAGTTCTTCCTGCTTCCCTCAGAGGCATGGATGTGTGGCACAGACCCAGCCTGGCCCAGGAACAATCGTGAGGGCTGAATTTTGGATGTCTCTGGATGTTTTAAATACTACATAACCCCCCTGTTTTCCTCTGGGGGATGAGTTAGTTGAGCATTGTCCTGCAGAATCCTGTTGACTTTCTGGTGAGCTTTAACTGTAAATATTTGAACAAAAAATTATCTTGTGTTAACATTAGCAAAATTTAATCTTTCTGTACATAGCGAAATCAGGCTTAAGTCACAAGTGAAAGTGAGAGTGGTAGTTTCAGGTGATTCTCTAGTGGATGTTTGTCCACACCAGAACAGAAACCAGCATGTTGCCCATCATGGATGACAGCTTGTTCATCAGGAAGGGCTGAAAGGGCAGCTGGAATTGCTGGGCAGGATGGAGGTGTATTGGCAGAGTTTAATATGGTTCTGAACAGGAAAGAAGGAGGGCTTCAGGTCATGGTGGAGGACTGGGATGGAAGCTGGAAGGCACAGGGCTGTCAGGAGAGTTGGTAGTTCTCACATCTTTTGGTTTCATTGCAGGGTCTGGAGTTTGCCTGTAGCTTGGGACCAGCTTTGCTATAAACCCCAAAGCTCAAGCAGATTTTCAGCTCTGCTTTAGGCAAAATCCTGCTCCGCTCAACTCACTGACCTGCAGTCATTCCCTCTTGGGAGGACAGTGGATGTTATAGGAAGGGCTCAGTTCACTCCTTTCTTCTCTTGGACTCTCACCTTTGTGATGGTGAAGAGGAGGCAGGAAGCTCTCTGGGAATCTCTGCCTTCCCTCCACCTCCCATCTGCCTGATTCACTCCTGGAACTCTGCTGCAGTCAGGGATGCAGACTCTGACTCTGCCAGACTCCCAGAGGGCAGGGCTGAGTCCAGGGGAAGGAAAAAGTGTACAAATTACCGAGGAGAGGCTGAGAAGATCTGTGGATGGAGGGAGACAGTGGTAATACAAAAGCAGAAGTGGGAAGAACAATATAGCCTTGGAGGCCATGAAGTAGATGGGCGTGAGGAGAGTGCTCCCACAGCCCCTGAGATCTACCCTGGACTTGTACACACTGAAGATTCAAATACTCCCAAGCAGACCCAAATGTTCAGTATGATCCTCATAAAAACATCTTCCTTAAGAAGTCTGAGCGGGCTGGGGTTCCTCAGAGCAGGCAGCATTGGTGGTGTGGGAGGTGAGCAGGGGAAGGGACAGGCAGGAGCAAGGGGCAGAGCTGGCTGTGGGGGTGGCAGGTCAGGACCAGGGCGCTGGCAGAAAGTCTCTGTGGTTCTGCTCAAAAAGGTATTGCAGGCACTGATGTTTCCAAAGGAGGAGCAGCTGACAGCTTCCCCTTGCAGCCCTCAAGTGCCTTGAAATCCCACCTCCCTTTACAATAAACAGGTGCCTTGCTCAGTCAGATCCCTTGAATGGAAACATCTGGAAGCTCCCAGCATTCACCCCAAATTCACCCTGCTCAAGACACCCAAGCAGGCAGGTCTGTTCGCTTGTACCCAGCCCCTCTTCCGAAGGGAGCGAGCGCCGGCCGTGGCTGGGCTGCGCTCCTCCGTTTTGATGTGGGCTGGATGGACCGCGTGTGGGAACCCCTGCGGAGGGAGGTACTCTTCTGCAGTCCAGCTCAGCTCCGCTCCCTGTTTCAGGCCTCTGCTTCGGCGGAGGGACTGGTTCCCACTGTGTCTTGTGTTCCTGCCATTCCCTCTGGCAGACGAAAGCCCCGCTCTGCTGGATTTGGTCCCTGAAGCAGCAGTGTGCCCTTAGCAGCAAGGCTCAGGCTCCCGGTAAAGCCCTGCACACAGCTCTTCAGGCTTCTGGGCACGTCCTCTACCTCCCCGGGCACCGCGTGGTCTCAGCCGATACGTTGATCGTTGATCGTCTTTCGGAAGGGAGGGCAGCTGAGTTTGCTGTGGCCAGTTGGTAGCTCTGTGATGCTGCCTGAGCTCGCTGCCGATTGCTCCTTCTGCTGGGGGAGTGAGAGGCCACGCCAGAGCACCCGTACAGACCGGTGGGAAGGGGAAGGGTGTCCAACCACACTCCTAGTGTTCATTTTCCTTTCTTACATATGGATAGAGAGAGGAGGCAGGAGAAAGAGGATGGCAGAGCCTCTGGGGATCCTGAGGAGGCCCTGCTGCCAGGGTACCTAAGGCAGGCTGCGGTGGCAGAAGGTCACCATCCCTCGAACCACAGAGAGGGCTAGCAGAGGCTTGCAGACTAAGACCAAGTGAGGCTGAAGAGCACTGCTGAAAAATGCTGCCTTGGTGTCAAAGCAGTGCCCCCAGCTGTGTGATGCCACCGCTGGGTGGTAGAGCACAGGCAGGGAGAGCGCCTCTGTCCCAGCGATGCTGTCTGCCTTGCCCCCGAGAGCTAACCCTGCCAGTCCTTGTGCTGCAGGGACATCGGCGAGGGGGCACGTCTTGTGACCAGGGCAGCGCCTGTGCACTGAGCCCTGCAGGTTTTGTCTCCAGACCCTGTGACTTTGGCATGACGAGAAATTACAGAGGTAGGGTTGGGAGCGGGCTTGTGAGATGGCAAGTGCTGTCTGTCTAATAGGGAGGATGATTGTTAATAAACTGGGTGTGATAATACGCCATGGGGTGGGGAGGGCTGATGAATGTAGAGCCACTGGAAGACCTGCGAGTATCCTGGGTGCTGTTATGTGCACAGAGTGTTGCCAAGCGGGTTCGGTTCCCCTCCCAGGCTGCCCCACGTGAGGGGCTGGGAGCTCATCCTGTGTGTGCGGGCGGGCTGGCGTCGGGGGCTCCAGCAAGCTGTAACAATTCCCATTTAGGTTTGACCTTTTGCTGGATATTAAAGCCATGCTGTGGCTCAGTGAGATGAACGCTGCAGCAAACACAATTCCTCAAGATGAAATATCTCTCCAGTGGGTAATTCCAGCCTCATTTGAGGGTTGTTGTATTTTTTTTTTTCTTTCCCGCTGAATCATTTATTCCTGGTGTCAGGAAGGTGCAGAATGACTTTCCCCACTGGCTTTCAGAGCTTCATTGATTCTTCAACTCCCACTTCTGCAAATCTGCTGGAACAGCAGCCCTTTGCCTCTCCAATTTTCCCAGGAGGGGGGTGGGGAAGGGGAGGGTCTCAGGACTGGGGAGCTCTTCAGTGAACCCATGCACAATCTGGGGGAGATGCCATCATAATTTAAACTCCGTAGTCTGGAGGCAGTCTCTTTTAATTTGTATGTTTTTAGCCTTAAATGCCTTCTCAGCGCTTGGCTGTCTGCATGGGGAAGGGAGAAATAGGACACATTAAAGCTGCTGGTGGAAGCAAATTTTGTGTTGAAGGATGGGGAATGGGGCACAATCCCAAGTCCTGGGTCACTCTGAGTGCCATTCGGACACTGACACAGGTCACCAAAGGCAAAGCAGGTCCCTGCCTGACTGAGCAGCCTTCAGAAAGTAAAGGGACGGGATGCATTACAGCAGCTGCCCCAGAGCAGGGGAATCATAGCAGATCAATGGTAGAAAGCAGAGCGGTGACCAGGATCATGTGCTGCAGTCAGCATGTACGTGTGTATATGTGTGCAGCGCCTATGGGAATTTCTGAGATTGTATAGAGCGCTGGAGACCTTTGGCTTTTCCTCCTTTCTGGTTCACTGTCGCAATTTAATTCCTTTGCTCACGATGGGTACAATTCTGGTCCCCTCAGCAAAGAAAAGCAGTCTACTTCCAAAATATGCGTAGTGAACAATTTCAGTTGCGTGACTGCCAGACAGGAGTGACTGAACCCAGGCCTCTGCCTGTCACCATCAATCTGTTTGCAGTCCTGTATCTGAGTTCACACTTCATGTTCTCCAGTGCAGCTCCATTCTCTGGGCTCCTGGGCGACACGGGCATGCTATTCTTCTTGTGGTGGTGGGGGGGAGAGATGAAAGGAGAAAAGGCAGTGGAGACCTGGAGAAAACAGGGTCCCAGAGCTCTGTAAGAACTTGGGAACCCAACCCAAGAGGTACCATCGCATCACTCTGATCCCTTCTGCATATGGGAGCAGGCCTGAGCCACTCCTGCTTTGCACTTTGGTGCGGTGCAGAGGGAGGTGGGGGAGCTATGGGGGTGTGAAATGCAGAGCGCTGCTGGAGCCCTCTCCAGCAGAGGAGCAAATAGAGCAGGACTGCTGCCACAGGGACCCCGGCCTTTCAGTAGGGCTGAACAGATGCCTTGTGTCCAGCAAAGCTTGTCACCAGGCACTTGCTACCAAGCTCCATGGCTTTGATTTAAGGAGTTTCAAACAATCTGACCATGCCCATTAGCACTGACACGATTCCCCTGCCAAGTAGTTGTAAATGTTTCCATTTGCTCTGCACTTGGCCCAGTTTCTCCTGTTTATTATCCTAAATGTGCCCAGGATGTGACCCTGTTCCCCCTCACCAGCACTCACTCCAATTCCGTTTCAGTTCTACTTCTTCCTATGAACTGCTGTAACATAAGTACCATTCAAAGGACAGAAAAATAAAGGGAGGTGGATGTTCACAGAGATGCTGTGCCCTCCTTGGGGTCACACACGGTGCTCTGGTGTCAGGGCGGGACGGGCTTAGACAGATATAAGCACAGTAAGACATGCAAAGGGGCGCTGCAGGGTGGCTGCAGGGGAGCTGGGAGCTGAAAAGCGATGCAGGATGCTCAGTGCTGGCAGATACTTAAGTCACTTTTTATTGCAGTGCTACACAGCAACAAAAAAGATCAATATTTATTAGTCACAGAAAGCATAATTTTGCATGAAAAGCATCGATCAGTGTGTCAGCTGAGACAGTGTCATTACATCTTTTTTATGATTTGGTCAACATCCCTATATGAATAAGGACGTTATTGCCCTAGATAGATGGAGCTGGTGGGGGTGAAGGAAGAGTTTAGCACAGTGCTGTGATTGGAGTGGAGCAAAGCAGAGGCTGCCACAGTGTTTAATCCCAGGATGGGCACAGAGGCTCTGGATCTCTAACTTACTGTTCTATGCAGTCATTTTGTCACTGGGGTCTAAGTAGTACCAAGAAAATTCTCTGTTTCAGAGTTAGGTCCTAATTTTTTAGCCTTTTTTCCCAGTGAAATAAGTGGCTTATTTCACCCCAGCTGGGCTCAGGGTGAAAGCTCCCCCCATAAGGTAGTATTGAGCAATTATTCACTTTATGGGATGTGTATACCATCCTTTAAGGCAACCCAGTGTCTGTGGTGAGGATGCCTGCCAGTCCCAGCTCTCCACCAGTCGTTCTTGTGCACATTGACTGACTCCGGCCCAATCTGACCGGTGGGTAGAGGTGTCCTGTGTCAGACCGCAGCCCCAAGGACCACGTGCAGCCACCAAAGCTGTTTAACTCGAGCAGCAAGTTTGGTGGCTGGGCAGGCTGGCAGGGCACGGATGGCATGGTGAGCCTGGGACCTGCCTGGCAGGCTGGCTCTCACCCGGCCAGCTGGTGAGCAAAGGTGGGCAGGGGATGTAGGAAAGGCTGTGTGTATTGCCGGGCGGGGAATGGGAGCATGCCCAAGCATGTGGGGACAGCAAGAACCCCTTATGCCTTTGCAAAAGCAGTTCAAATCCTGCCATTTCCAGCACTGTGCTGTCCCAGCAGAGATACAGGAGCATAAAGATGAGCATAGAAACAGCAGGTCCCGTGGTTTTGCAGAACGCCTGAGTCAGGACTCCTGGGTGAGGATTCCCAGCAGTGCCGTTGGCTCCCTTAGGGCAAGCCACAAGTCAACCACATACACTGCAGTTGCAGAACTCGGCTTTCACTTCAACACCAAAGTAATCAGCTCAACAAAACCTGCTTGCTTGAGTCACTGGGGGCACAGTGACTTTTCAGAAAAGTCCTGCTGTAAAACTCATGATCGGAGCAAGCAGTTCTTCCAGTCTCCAGCCCCATGTTGCATGTGAGCCAGGAAAGTGTGCCCTTGGCTTGGTAAAAAGATCCTGACCTGTTCATAGGCTGGTTGTGAGTCTTAATCTAGGTGTTTGTAGATAAAAGGTGTCGTCAAATGAAGATGAGTGGCTCTGTCTGGCTATCTGAATGATGAATGAGGTGTTCATACAAGCAGAAGGGACCTCCATGTGGATCCTGAAATGCAGTTTTTAAGACAGCTGTTTCTGCTTCCACTGCCTGCCTAATCTGACAGACAGCCCTTTCATCAGTGAGAGAGGCCTTTGAAGAGGTGGTACAGTTTGAAGGCTTGGTTTAAAGGATACAGGTGCCTGCCACCCACCTGCATTATACCTGCTCCTGCAGAGATTTGTGGATCTGGTATCCCTAGCATAGGTGGCAGAAGGCTGAGGGATCTCTTGAGTGTAGGAGCTCAGGACTGCAGCATGCTGTGCCTGTCAAGGTCCAGCACCAACATGTTGATCCCCAGAGAGTGTGGGGTGACTGTAGCTAGTGTGAGTCAGTGAGCCTGGCCAGGGTCTGAGGGTTGTGTTGCATCAAGGAGCATTGGGAAGAAATGAGTTTTCAGCCCCATTTTTGTTCTGCCAGTTGCAACGCACAGAGCAGGCAGCTTTGCTGTGTGGAGTCTCAGTGAGAGAACCATTAATTTTGTATTAGGACATAAAAACTGTTTGAGCTGAACAGACCGATAGTCCTTCCAGCCCAGTATCCTGTCTCCACAAGAAGCCAAGGCCGGATGCCTTAAAGGAAGGCATAAAAACCCCATAATGCCCATAATTGTGCAATACTACCCTATGGGGGGAGATTTCCCCCTGACCCCAGCTGGCAGGCAGCTTATACCCTGAAGCAGGAGAATCAATAGCTGTTATAATTTTCATTTGAGCTAGTGTTGCTGTGGATGCTGTTCTTATTCACATAAATGTCTGATCCTGTTGTGAAACTCTCTAGTGCTGTTTGTTATATGGCTCTTTTGATATCCTGGCAAGGAGCTGATGTTCTCAGGTGCGGTGTTCAGGATAGGTCCTGGACGACCTGCTGCAGGTTGCTCTTAGAAGAGCAGAAGAGGAGCTTAGTCCCTTCCCCACCATCCCAGCCAGCCTCTGCCCCTTCCTGTGCTCTTTATTTACTATTAAATCTCCCATGGCCCTGCTGTAGAGTGACCATGGTGGGGAGGAGTGGCATGGACCGTTCCCATGTCTGTATTGGTTTTTGGCCCAGGTGTTGCTCTACAAGCAGCTGTGTACCAAAGGTTTGCAGGATATCCCTTAGAGAGCCATTGTGGGGCTAATGGGAGACTGGTTGGTCTATGGCCAGGTATAACCTCCTTACAGCTACTTCAGGTGGTAGAAGTGCTTCCTTGTCTGGCAATGCCCTGTCAGTCATTTTTTCCCTGGACATCCCTGCCAAAACGTTTGCTGTTAATGCCGGGTGAAGCCTGCTGGGGAGCCGAGCAGGCAGCGTATGACAGAGGCTGGAGCACTTGGAGACCAGCACAGTGGCTTACTGCAATGTTTGGGAGGAGAGCTTGACATGACTTCAACTCTAATGAGAACTTCTGGTTAGATTTTCACCAAGTAGGTAAAAACTTAGGTTTTCACCCAGGGAAGAAGACCCACTCCCAGCTGGCCATCTTTAGCATGAGATACCCAGCGCAGAGACTGCCTCTTCTACTTGTCTGGCTTCCCCCAGCCCCCACCAGCCCTGAGCATGGGAGAAATTAAAAAGAAGACTACCCATGAAGGAGTGGCAGAGGTGTGTTTGCCTGCTAGCAAAACAGGAGAGGGGAATGAAGGCAGGAGAGCAGGTCTCATCATGTAGAACGGGGAGGAGGTGACACAGCCCGTGATAATTGGACCATTAAATCTAGCAAAGGCACCGACACTTACACAATGTGGCTCAGGGAAACAAACGTTCTGTAGTAACAATAACTCTCCAGTAGCAAGCAATAATAAGTATCTGCAATCATTTTTCTGCTGATCCAATGCTTAACCGTATTGTTCAGATTCCAGGTCAAATTGTCCTCAAACCACAGTGCAGAGGCCAGATAGGTTTACAGAGATGTGCAGGCGTGACCGAGAGGAAATTTTGGCTCAAAAGTCCATTTGTAAATGTCTCTCAAATGTCTGCTTTTGTTTCCTGTGCCTCTCTGCCAGCCCTCCTGCCTCCAGAAATCTGCACATCAGAGGGAGCCATCCCAGTTCTCGTGGCTCAGCCCCCTTTATTCTGCCCCACACCTCCAGAACTGCCTGAGATGGTCACAAAATTGGCTTAAAATCATTATAGTTTACAAATCTGGCTTTTATTTACCATAGGTCTGGGGAGGAGGGTTTAATCCTTGAGCCGCCTTCTCAGACTTTCCAGCTGTGAGAGCCAGGAGTGCCATTTTTGCAATAACAAAGATGGAAATTTGCATGCAGATGCAGGGCCCCAGGAGTGGGGGACTGAAGAACACCCCCCCTGTTTCTGAAAGTGTCATAATAAAGTCTGGGCTCAGGGATGTTTGGAGCTTCCAGCACTGATACCCATCTGGATGATATCTTTATAGATTCTTAATTCACCAACTCTAATCCCGTGGAGCATATCACATATCACATGCCGCTGGATTGTTGTTCATACTGTAAAGTACAGGTGCGAAGTTTGACCAAGGCAGCTTAGATCTGGTGTTGGGTTGGTGGTGCTGGATAGCCCTGGTCCAGGGCAGAGCCCAGGTCCTGTGTTTGGTGACCATGTCCTGTTTGGCACCAGCGTGCTCAGGGTGTGAAGGTGCTCATTGCTGGGATGCTGGCAGGAGCCCTGGAGCTCGAGACAGGCTTAATCTGGGATTAAAAGCAAAGAGAATTTTACCTCTCTACTGTCTTGAGGTTTTCAGCTCTTCTTCAGCTGGGTGGAGGCATGGAGGGGCAGAAAAACCCTTTCACAATACCCTGTCTGGCCAGGCAGGGGATTGCATAGTGCTGCAGATGTTCCAGCTGTGCTGCTCAAGTGCAGATGACTTTCCTGAGTGTTGCTTCTGTCTTGGTTTACTCTGGGCTTTAGGCTACCAGGCCGTGGTAGAAAAATGAGTTACAAGTGTTAGCCACATATTTTCTTGGCCCAACAGCTGCATGGCACCCAGGACTGACCAGAGCTGGTAAGAGGTGTCCCTTTTTCCTGGGTGCAGATGCATTTTAGAGCTAGTGATTCAGCATCCTGATGGTATTTCTCCCACAGCAGCAGCCTTCCTGAATAGCATAGCACTCCTGAATTGGAGTGAGTGATGCTAGTGTGCGAGAACTCCTACTGTATTTTTACTGTCACTTGAGTGATGGGATGTGCCTCCTCTCCTCAGTAGGTGTAGTCCCAGCTCACTGTGAATCAAATTCACCACTTGCACAGTCGCATAGGTCCTGCTGACAGGACAGGAGTGTGACCCTCTGCTGGGCAGGGAGGGGTTGAACTGGGACAGAAAGAGATGCCAGATTGTGTGACACAGGTGTTGTGAGACACTGGGCTCAGTGCTGGGGACGATGCGTGGCTGGAGTCTCCTTGATGCAAGGTGAGTTGATCATGAAAGTTCATGACTCCCTGTAACTCATTCCCTCCCTGGAGCCATCTGAGCTTGATTATGACTTTCCAGAGATGTCTAGAAAGGACAGATGCCTGGGATATATATTTTTTTCCTTCCCTTTGATGCCTCTTCCCTAATTGTGGGAGGCTTCTGCAGCTTGGGGTTGACCTTCTCTGCTTGGGCTGCACCAATGCTCCCTTGGTGAGTAGCTATTAACGGCAGGGGAGGGCAGGACCTGTGATAACTCAGTCTGGCAGCCCCAGCCCCGTCAGTGCCGATGTGATGGAATAGTCTTTCGAGACCCAAAGAGCTTCAGTCAGCTCTTCTTTCTGAAAAGGGTTGTTGTAAAAGGAGTGAAGGAAAGTATCCATACATAGCCTTGAAAACCGGGAGGAGGAGACAGGAATTGAGACATAACAAGGGAAGGCAGCTGAAGAAAAAGGTTAAGATGATGCCATCCCTGTAATCAGTGTTGGTGTTAGTAAATCTGAACTTGATCCCGCTCTTCCTACTGATGAAACTTCTGTTGGTGTCCACGTCTGAAGGTGTTAGAGTAGTGCCTTGGTAAAACGTGTGTGTTGGGAGCAGAGAGGCCCCGAACATCGCTGTCGTGTGCACTCAGCCTGCCCCTTAGGAGCAAAGGGATATCTGGGCACTGTGGATGGCAGTGCCGTTTGGGCACACTGCCTTGTGGCACCCGCCTGGCTGCAGAGCTTGTCCCTGCAGCTGCAGGCGAGCACAGTCCCCTCCCAGGCTGCAGCACCCCAGACCACAGGATCATGGTTCTTCCTTTGGGAGGGTGTGACTGGGCAGAGGCTTGCTAGCAGCAGCATGGTTTCATTTTAACAAGGGAATTAAAGAAGGGGAATAGATTTTCCCTCTGCTGAATATTTATTATGCATCTATCTCACCCAGACCATCCCACCACTTTGCTGAGCCCCAGGCAGACTTTTGAGGGCTGGTGCAGCTCAGTTTCCTGCAGCTTAAGATGCTGCCCTTTAGCAGTTAGTTGGTCTCTGGGTTCCCTGGGCTCAGACCTTTGTGGCCGAAGCACAGCATGGAGCACAGCCTGCAGTGGCATACTGCAAATGACGAAACCTCATTCTTAGTTCTTTCAGCAGTGGTGGTGCTGATGTCAAGGTACCATCTTATTCCCTGCATATGGTTTTCATCACCCTCCTATTAAGCTAAGCCAGCTTGTAACGCAGCACACATCCCAGGGCCCAGGTCTGCAGAACAGGTCAGCTGGTCCTGCTGCAACATGCAGTGGCAAAGAGCAGTTGCAAAAGGATTATCTCCTCATGTCATATTGACCTGAACTTATGCTGGGACACTTTAGGGGTAGGAAGCACTTACGTTTGTGAGCAGGGTTGCCACTTATCTCTGTTTCTCATATTTTTCTATCCTCTGTACAGTGATGAGACAACCTGGTCTCCAGGAAGGTTACCCCAGCACCGGGCCCCTGCAGCTCTGAGTTGGGACACCTTGTCACAGTTGCGCATCTGAAGGTCAGTGATCTGTGACTGCTTCATACACATGCGCACTCTGAGGTGCGTTACAGGGATCTCGGCTACCTGTATCGCTTTCTTCATATCACCTGCACGCCCAGCCCTGGTTCTCCAGGCTGGAGGGGCTTTGGTGCGGGGCTGGGAGGGTGGAAGCCAGGACTGACAGCTGGCTGGGCAAGGGAAACACTTCATTCATTGCACTGGAGTTGGTCCTCGTCAAATATTTTCTGCTGTTGATTCTTACCAGTCTTGTGGCATCCCCAAATGAGGCACAGGGGATTACAAAGCACTCAGCTTTCATTTAAAGCCTGACCTTGGCATCAGGCTGTTAGCATAGCAAGAAAGGGAGATGAGTTAGCTGGCAGCCTGCCTGTGTGTGGCAAGGGCTCTTTAAAGCCTCAAAGGATGCATTAGTTTGATGTCAGAGGCTTTGTTTGTGACATTCCCTGGAATAATCATCCTCCCTCTGTGTGTGTGTGTGTGTGTGTGTATGTGTATCTCCTCCCTGTCTGCGTCTCTGATGCTTCCCCATCCCATGTCCGAAGAGCTCAGCTAGACAGCATGGATAACTCCAGTGAGACAGATGGAGATGGATCCAGGCCTCTGCAGGGACAGCTGCGTCCCTGACAGTCCCCTCTGGTCATGCACCTGTTAGGAACTATACTTAGCATGGGAAAACTTTCCAGAAAAGAGAAAGCAGGGGAGAAGTGGGGAGGCAGAAAGGCTGGGAATTTGGCCTCGCTCTCCCCAGCAGGTCCTGAAGCTCCAAAAATGCCTCTTGGTAATAGCATCCAAAAATGACAATCAGGTGAAAAGCAGGCAGTGTACCAAGGCGTGCTGGCACTGTTCGGAGACAGCCTGAGCAAATGACAGCTTCATAACTCCTGGGTGAAATGCCAGGAAGCCTGGTGTGTTTGTCCTGACAGGCCCCAGTGGTCCAGATCACTCAGCAACTGCCATATGGGAACTCTGGTAGATACTGAGTGAGGCACGTGCTGGAGGGGTCACAGGTTGGGCCTTCACTGTTGCGAGATGTGAGGCAGTGCAGATCCTGTGTCCATCATGTATCACCCAGGACTATTGCAGTACACTAATGCTCCCCAATTCCAGCAGCCCCCATTCCTAGAGCACTCAGCAAGCTGCCCGCCTGTGTTCTGACCCGTCTGCCACACTTAGAGCCACCCGTCCACCTGCCCATCGTCCCTCTGCGGAGCCACGTGCCCGTAGAGCTCATGTGGAGTGAATGGGGGAGGAAATCCTCCTCCTCCTGGTGCTGTGCAGGGTTCTGTGAGGACACAGGGGCTTTTCGGCTCTTCTTTTTATAAACAAAGATGCTGAAGGTGGGTGCCCATGGCCTGATGGCAGTTAAATGTGCCTTGCCCCCTGTCACACTGCGTCTTGCAGCAGGGGCTCCCTGGGAGCATTGCGAGGAGCCAGGCTGAGCTGTGGTGTCTTGCCAGTGCAGAGGCAGCACATCCAGGTGGATTTAAAGGCCATGCTTTCTTTTATGCTCCTCGATAAGTGATGAGCTGCAGTTTCACGACACAAGACTCCCAATTAGCACAGGAGGTGCCCAATGGCCGTCTCTGCTGAACGTGCAGCAGTGGCTGCAACCTCTCCGAACTAACCCTCATCTTCCTCCCTGAGGAGGAGCCCCTGAGCTCCTTCTCTGGAGAGAGTCCCCGCCTTGGGGCTCCACCTGGTGAAGAGTGAAACTCTACCAGTGGTTGTAACTGCGGGAAGCTTCGAATGAATGAGAATCCAGCAGCTCTCAAATGCCTCCGGAGCTGTTGGGCAGCAGGGCCAGCTCCCGGCGCTGCGAGCAGGTGGCATTGCCTCCCTGGAAGGACACTCTGCTTCGCTTTCAGCTGCTCTCCCGCTGTGCCTATCTGCATGCCCTCTCTAATACCTGCATGCCGCTCAGGCAGTTAGCGTTGCAGTATTTATGGCCACCTGGGCTGTTGCTTAGCGGGAGGATTTGCCGTACTTAGATGAAAAATGCAACAGGAACGTTAAAGTGCTCTGCGGCTAAACTGAGTTCGGATTTCCAGTCCTTGCAGCTCGCAGCTGTCCTCCTCTGCCCTGTTGCTGAGCCTTCTTACCAAGCAGCAAGAAAACTATTATGCTGCACTTAGGAGTCACTGAGCACTGTGGAGTTACTGAACACCTTCCCTGACTGACTTCCTTAGTCAGTGTTTCCCCATTCCCAGCAGGAAGGTCTGGGTGAAACGGAAGAAATGAACAAGGAATACAGCATATCGTGAGGATGTCAGCGACATTTCCAGCTGATAGGATACATCCATAAGCTGCCTACTCTAGAGTGTTGTGGCACTGGATCAGTTTTCTGTTTCCACACCTGTGCAGCAGATGTGAATAGGGGCATCTTACCATTCCCAGGTGCTCGAGGCCTGCCGGTACCAGTGCCCACTGTGCCAGCTCTGATGCCACAAGATTGGTTTCTGTGCCATCAGAAGTGGGGTTATGTTTGTCTCCTTTTGGTGGCCACTTGCAGCTTTTTCCTCTTAAGACTGGGAAAATCCTTCTCACATTTCCTGACTTTTCTATGTGGCATTAGGAAGTGATATGTAGAGAGGATCACACCTATTTCTGCTCGTGAGCAGGAGAAACAGGAGGTTGTTCCTAATCTCAGCCATGGAGATGGTTCGAGTGGAACTGGTAAGCGTGGGATAACTGGGTAACTTGTATGTTACTTGCAAGGTGCTTAACCTCTCGTCATATATGCCATGGAGGCTCTCCTGGAACCAGAGGCACTAGCCGACACAAATTGCGTTTGTCAATGTGCTTTATTGGACTACATCAATGTAGAATCGATAAAGAGTTTAAAAAAAAACCACCAAAATGGGCTTACTAAGGCAGACCAAGTCATAAACAGATTAGAGTGCTGTGGAGGTCAGGTTTCAGCTGGCATTCGTGAAAATAGGGGGGTTCTGGTGTTGTCGGAGGGTGATTCATTGCACTGGAATATTTCAGGGGAGGAGAATCTCACAGGAGTTATTAACACGCCGCTGCAAAGAGAGGGGCTCCTTGTGTGTCAGGTTTCTGCCTCCAAGTTTGCTGTCACAGATTTGTACTGATATCATTTATATCAGAATAAGTTATCTGTTTCCAGTTAACCTAGATGAAAGCCCTAGTGTGGTTATTGCATTCTAAGGTTGCTGAAACTTGTTAATAATTTAGAATAATAAAGTCAGTCAAATTAATTCACTCCCAAAATTGAGCTTATTTGCATTGGCTTGTCTTTTTTTTTTTTTTGTAACAGATCTCTCTGCAGGCATATGTTTGTGTAAGCTTTTTGTATGTGCTTCTGAGTATTTGTGTGCATATGTAATTTCCTTCACCAGCTTACAACCAAGAGAGGCTGAGCTGGGTTTAGATGTTTCACAAAGAAAAATAGTTTCTTCCTGCCTGTGAATGTATTCAGTGAAGGTCCACCCCAAAGTAAAGCCAAATAGCTAAGGTATAAATCCATGGGGGAAAAACGTTTTTTTTAATGGAAATGCTCCCTTGTTTAAATTAAGGCTAGGCATATGTGAAGCTGAAATTTGTGCTGCAGAGTCCAGACGGTGCCTCAAGCTGGCCACACATTCCCAGAAATAAAGAAAAATACCACAGTCTACCTGCAAAATGACCTTTCTGTTAACACCGACTTGCAGCTCAGATGCTTTTGTGCTGTAAGAGGCAGGGTAAGATACGTGAAGTGACAGATTGCTGCTGACAGTGAAAGGCTCTTTCAGCTGCATTTCTCTACAGCCACAGTGATATATCCAGGGGCTTGTTAGAGGAACAACAGCACCAGCCAATAACCAGTTGGTCTAAGCCCCAGAGATAGACCGTATGTCCCACACTCTGTTTCCTGATCTGCGAATGTAGAGTAAATTCAGCTGCCGTATCACTTCCCTCCCTGCATGTTATATAGCAAGGAAACACACCCATGTATTTATCTGTCGATGGCAATGCCTATAGCTATAAATAACAATGTTTGTATCTGTGCATGCGTGTGTGCGCATATTTATGTGTCTGTGTATTTATTACGGGTGAGGTTGGTTGTAGAGCAGTCCAGAAAATGGAAATCCTTTTGTGCAAATCATGCTTTCTTGGAGGAAAGGAGAGCCAGGAGAGCAGGGGTGATGAATTGGCCCCGAACTGCAATAATTTTTTATTTTTTTTTAAAGTCAAAACAATTTCAGGGAAAGGGTCTCCCAAAAAGTCCAGTTTCAGGAGGTAACTCAATTGAATTTCTGGTTCCTGGCTGCCTGCCTGGAGGGCCTCTTGTCAATTCTGCTTTATTCCAACAAGGCAGAAGGCAGAATTGACAGCAGCCTTCCCGCCAGGCTGTTAGAGAAGCAGGGAAGCCAGATGCTTTGCCTCCTTGCTCCCTCCCCCTTCTGCAGCCCAAGAGCCAGAGAGTTAAGTTGCTTAACTTTTCCGCCTTTGCTCTCCAGTGTTCCTGGTCTGACCCAGCAGGGATCCTGAGAAATGAAGTAACGCCTGGTAGTCAGCAGTCAGCATGTGGACAAAGGGGTTCTCTGCCACTGAGGGGTGGAAGTGTGTGTGTCACACAGTAAGGTATTGTTACGCTTTTGTACAGAACAGTAAAATTATTGTAAAATTAAGTAAAATTGTGCAGCAGGTTTATGTAGAGAGGCACTCTGGTGGAAATGGGCTGATGTACAAGCTTCTCCCCTAGAGCAAAACCAGGGCAAACAGTTGTATAATGTGATTTCAGAGCTTCCATTCTAAACTCACTGCTGCACTCGCTCGCAGCCCATGCTACTTCTGCAGCTGCATGTAGGGTGCATTGTGGGTGATAGCTAGAATATTCTTAGGATTTCTTCTGCAAGGACAGTGTCCTCAGCCCTTCTCTTTTCTCCTTGGTATGGGGTTATTGTCTTTAGATGGTAAGAAACGTAAGAAGGTTTCAGTTGCTGTCGAAGTAACATTTCTATTCACATCATTTAACTAGATAGTTTGCTGACTCTAAAATTTTTGTGTAATCAAATTAGTTGGCTGTTTTAGCATTCTTATGTGGTAGTAAAAATGATGTGGCGAAAGATCCCCTTTCTTTACATTCAGGGCAGTAGCAGGGTAAGGTTATCTAACATAGCTTTTTGAGATAGGACCTGCTCCACGTCACGGGTTGTGCATTTCCAGCACAGACAACCCACAGAGCCCTTGTCCTCCCTTTCATTCTGCTGACAGCTGCAAAACGGGGTGACAAATTGGTAGTGGATGGCCAGGAAATGACACCCTCTCCCTCCCTGAGCTCATCACATTGCAAAAAGCTCTGTATGCCAGTTGAGAACCCTTCTTCTCTGCTACGCTGCTCTGTACTGAAACTGGCAATCTGCAGGTGAGTGTCTGCAACCTGTTGGGTCTGCTGGGGGTCGTCCAGACATCTTGAAAAGCAGTGAAGTCATAAGGTTTCAGTAAAATACATACAGTCTTCTCCTGTGTGCTTCTTTATGTCTTCTCTGTAATGAGAAGCTGTATCACTGTCTATCCAGCATGTGCTTGTACGCTCTTTCCTTCTGCCACTGGACTGTCTCAGTCCCTTTGCCACCTTCCCCAGGCGGGCGAGCCGTGATGGAGCAGGCGTTCCTCCTCCTTTGGCATGCATTGCTGCCTGTGCCAGCTCAGGCAGGAACGAACATCAGCCTAAGGCAAACCACAAACATTTGTAGCCTGCAGCAAGGCAAAAAGTGTTGCCCAGAACAGCCTTTGGAAATATTTTAATTACCCCTGGCTGAACTGGCAATCAACTGACTTGAGGTAATGATTACAAGTGGAGACAAAATCTAAGGGGAATTTATGCTCAGAGTCAAATTTCAGCAACATTTTTTAAGCCTTTCTAATCGGTGTGGTTTTAACAGCCATCACCGAATGTCCCCAAATCAAAACAGTTCTGATGTATATGGAAAGCAAATCAAGCAGCTCTAGCACAGTATTGTGAGGTGGATGAACACGGGGCTTATAAAAGAATCAGCCTAACCACCGAGGTCTTTCTGAGTAGCTTTATAGTCAGAATGAACTTTAAAGGATTGTGAATCAAAAAATGAAATTTATTTTTTGTTTCTCCAGACTTGCCAGTGAAAGAAGATCTTGCATGTGCCTGATGACTGCTTTCAGATCAAGTCATCTTTGCCAGCCAAGGCGGATTCTTCTTGCCTGCTTCCAAGAGGCAGGAGCTTAAACAACTGGTCTCAGAGTGGGGTGTCTCTACAGTCTTAGCCAGGAAGAGAGGTGATTATTCCTCCCAATAATTCAGTTTCCCATAAGGAAATTATCACACACAGAGAGGCGTGCACCTTCCTCTCTTCTGTTGACATGCACTGCTAGAAAGATTTATTTCAGTAATAAGGTCTTTGCATTGAAACTTAACTAAAATGAGGGGGCAAGTTTATTAATTATATATTTTACACTTCATGAAAGATAATATTTAACAGAAGTAATTGCAGGCATCTGCCTTGATGGCATTTTCAGTAATGAACGGTTTGTGTGTCCCTTTGTTGGACTGAACAGCTACAGAGACAAATCCTGCCTCGTGCTAAGCCCCTCTTATCTCTTTTCATTTGCAGGAGATGAAATGTTCTCCTGTTCAGTGTATACGGAAGAGATTGGAGCTGAGCTGCTGTCTCTGTAACAGTGAAAACTACAGTGAAATTGGAATTCTTTGTTCATGTTTCATTGCCTGCTTTGAGGAAAACAGTGATCATGAGATCAAACATCAGCCTCAAGGTGAGTACAGATACCACCCACACCAGCTCTACCAACACACTGCAATCTATATCTGGTTCTCTCCATTCTTGTCTATCCCTTGCAGCTCTGCTGCAGGCATGAAAGCCTTGTTCTACAGGACTCGGGTATTTCATCCCTCAAGCTGCTTCTGAGCAGCCTCTTCCATTTCTGCTGAAATACCATGTGGGAACACCTGCCATTCGTCTCGGCTTGTGTTCAGACCTGGTCATGGATATACATTAGGTTTCCATGTAGTGACTCGACAGGCTGTTGGAGCATGTGCCCCTTTGGTATCTGATACAAAGGGTGGCTTGTGTGCCCTGACATTTGTAGAGTGGGAAAGTTTGTTTTGCAGTATCACTGGTAATTTTTCTAGGCACCTAAGACCTTTCAGCAGGTTGGTAGATTCTACCTCATGTAGATGTCCAGCTCTCATTATCTTCCGGCTACCTGAGGTACACTCAGAGCCTGTGACACACAGTTGAGTGATTTTTATTCCCTCCACTTGAGGGAAGTATCTTACAACGTTTTAAACTGGTCCACTTTGATTGACTGATGCCACCTATTTCTGAAATGCAGCCAACAAGGTAAGGGAAGATTGAGGAAAGTTAACAGCATCCAGATCAATTCAGGACAGGAAGTAAAACCGAAAAAAATTGATTAAAACATTGTAAACAGAAAACCCCAGCATGCCCACTAAACACCGAACCATCCTGGAACAGTGTGACATTCCTTCCTGCTTACTTCTTTTTCTCTTTCTTTAAAAACTGTTGGTGTAGTTGGTGGGTTCTCCCCCTGGGGTTCACTGCAAATGAACTGTGACAGGTGAAGTCATTAGCTCTAATGGCTATGCACATCTCAAGACAACAGTCCTTCATAGCAAGAGGTTGCTGGGAACTTTTCAAGGAGGTGTTTATCTAATGGCATGCCACAGGGATCAGGGTTAGGTCCAATCTTCTTTAGTGTCTTCATTAATGAGCTAAAAGAGGGGGTAAACAGCACGTTAATGACATCTAGGATGAAACGAAGAGAGAACAATGCAAAGGGCCAGGGGAGGTCACTGGTGCCAGCCCGCCAGAAATTAGTAGGGCTGGGCTGTATCTGCCGTGGGCTTTGGTCTGGCTTCACATTGGCCTGATTTGTGAGTAAAATGCAGATCCACGGGGCTCAGCCTGGGCAACCAGGGCAGTGGGTTGGGTGCTTGTAAAGGCATCAGTTAAGCTGTGGTGTTAGCTGCTTTGCTTTAAAACACAGGTTTTCTGCAGGCCCATCTTGTAAATATTTAAATGCATGAGTAGCGGAACCAGCAAGTCTGGGTGGAGGTTTGCAAGCATGGAGGGGAGCAGAGCGGGTGTGAGTTGCATGTCTCTCTCACGTGTCTGCACTTGCACGTGCATGCCTTCCAGTACCTTCCAGAGAGATTTTCATCTGAAGAGCTCTGACAGCCTTTCAGGCATCAATCACACAAATGCAGCAATAACCCTGCAAGGTCAGGAAGTGCTATCAGATGGAGGAGAAGTCTGTGTCTCTGTGCTGTTGCTCAGGGGAACAATTTGCACCTGAACAAGGAGAGAGGAACGGAGTGCTAGAGTCCCCTGCACACTCACCACAATCAGAGCTTTCCTGATTCCTGAAGCCAGGGATGGGATCCAGGTCTCCTGAACCCCTGTTCTCTGCCTTGACCACTAGAAACACTTCCTCCCCACAGAAACCTCACCATGAAACCACCCACAGGAGAACGGCTTTGTTGTTTGGCAGGGAGAGCACAGGCTCTGCTCTACCCAATCCGCAGGCACATTTTTGGGGTTGTGTGTTTACTAAAATCTTGGCTTTGCTGGTCTAGAGAGAATAAAAGTTGATTGTTTACCAGCCAGGGATCGGCGTCTCCCTGCCTGTACGTGTAAATATCTCTGCACAGCCATACCAGGCCATAGGGAATGTTTGTGGTGCAGCAGCCTGCTTGTATTAGAAGCCTTGTCTCTCTTCTGTGGTAAACACGTTTCTTGTTACCTGTTCTCACTGAAGCTTTTCTGGCTTCTCCTATCCTTTGCTTGGCCACTTTGGCTTCAGGGCCTCATGATAGCTGGATTGATGAATTTATTTAATAATAAAACTTAAAGAACTGGTTGTTTTCTAGATTGTTCCATCCCAGGCAGTGGCTGTCTCTGAGGAGCCAGGTCACGATGGGGTTAGAGGGGAGGGAAGCAGGGCTGCACAGTGAATCTCAGCTCTGCCAGCCCCGCTGTGCCTTCTGCCTCTCAGCCCTCTCCCGGACCCCCCTTCCTCCGGCCCTGGCAGGATAGTTTATGGTGCTGTGCAGGCTGTCCACACCCTGCCAGTTCATCTCACTCAGGATGTGGTACTGACCATGTAAAAGGGAGTTCACAGCCCAGGGCTACAAACAGGACAATATGACAGTAGAGGAAGGTGACAGAAGTCAGGGAGTGGGCCTTCCATCAGTTATTTCTCCCGTGCAGGTCCCTACCAGGTGTCACAGCGCACACTTGCTGTCTCTCACCCACTCCATGGGCCCATGTTTGAGCGTGGCTGCTCAGCGCACGGGGGCTCTCCCAGAACCCCGGTCTGGCTGTGCAGACCCAGATGCTCCCTGCACGGTGCCGCTGATGCGTTCGGTCCCAGTGGGAGCCCAACGTGAGAGTCTCATGTCGTATTTGTGGGACTGGATGCTTGCTCTGCCAGCCAGCACAGCCCCCAGTACTGAGATTGTGCAAGGAGATCATAATGGGAGAGAACCCAGCATCGTGGGGAGGAGAGGCAGGCAGTGAGCGGGCAGCGAGCGGGCAGCAGAGGGAAGTGAGGGTGGTTATGGCAGTGAACTCTTGACTTGGAGATATCAGGAAGGAAGATAGGAAGGAGGAAAGGACCTTACTGTGGCCAAAGTGAAGGGAAAGACTGGGTGAGGCTGGAGACCTTCAGTGGCCTTACCCATCTTCTGTGAGGGACAAGAGCACCCTCCCCATAGGGGTTACTATTGTCTGTTTATTCGCACGGCTGGGAAGCACTGGCACTTGTTTGGATGAGGGATTAGTAAGTGTTTTAAAACAAAGCTCAAGAGTTCTGTGCTCTGGATCCCAACCTGAGGCACCTGCTGCTCCTTTTAATTGGAAGGCAGTCAACTCCTGGCGGGTGTGGGGAAGGGTTCCCCCACCCCCAGCCTCACACATGGTACTGGCAGGTCTAATGGCCCATTTTGCTGCTTTAGAAGACTTGATTTTATTCAGCTTCCTAAAATCTTGCGTTCTGTGGTATCTGCATGACAGCACTGCTTTGTGCAGAAGCCAGTCGCACTGGTTCGTCACTAATGCTTTCCTGTCTGCCAGTTTTACAGCTGGATAATGCAGCCTGCTTCCCATCGCTCTCTGACCCTGGTTTTGCAGAGTGTTCAGGTGCATCTTAAAGGCTTCGTGTTTCAAGAGGCAGGAGTCTGTCACAGCTGCAGCTCTGTGCCTCGGGTGTTTCGTTTCCCTGAAGGTTTGCTCTTCCTTCAGGAGGAAGTCTGTATCCTCACACTGTTTCCACCCATATCATAGTGATAAACACCAAGATTGAGAATGAAGAAAGCAGAGCAGTCAGGACCCAAAATAATTATCTTGATCATCTATAATCATCACACAGGGTCTAATAGCACATAAGCACTTCTAGCGGGCTGCTTGCAGGAACACAGAATGCAAGCAGTATTGTTAGAGGACTCACTGATTATTTAAAAAGATGCTAGCCAGCTGCTGAACAGTGCAGTGGGGGGTTCTCTGGACTGCAAGTGTGCCTGTTTATTACATATGTGGAAAATGAGGGTATATCCAGTGCTGAACCTTTCTCTGTGCAAGTGTTAATGGGTGTAGTTTCCAGAGACAGGCTGTGGAAATAACAACTCAGCCCCTTTCTGACTGATCCTGGGGATCTGGAAGGTATATTTGGGAAGAGCCCATAGCTGCTTGAACCCCTCTCCATGGAAGGGATTATTCCAAGGGAACTCTCTTATGTTTCCCACTGTGTCTCTCTGCTCCTCCCTACTTCCCTGCCAGTCTGGAAATACATAACCCTGAACAAGGACTTCAGGTCTGAGTTCCCCGCTGCCAGGACTGTCCTCCACCACACGTGTGGGGCTAGAAAGCTCCAAGCAAATTCAAGTGATCTCCATTCAGAAGAGTTCCCTGAAAACATTTGCCATTAACAAAATCCAGCATTCTTCAACCCATATCCTTGCAGCTTAGTCCTCTCTCTCCTCATGCTGCACTGTCAGGGAGAGCCATGCTTGGCAGCAAGGGAGAAAGGGCCAAGGAAAGTCTTGGCCAAAATGAGTACAGTCAACTGCTGCATTTAGCCATTTGGTGGAAAGTCTTCATAACAGTCTGCTTGGAAGTAAAAGGTCTTAAAGCTGAGAGCACAAGAAGAGTTAAAGCCAGATTTCTATGTGTAGTGGAATTAATCCCATCAAAAGCCTGTGACACCTCATCTCTTCAGCAAAACATCTGAGATGCTACACATTTACTTACTCTGATGTTCTGGGTTATAAAGGGACTTTCTGAAACCCTTGTTTTCCATGATGATCTCCAGATGAGGATGTAAAATCCCTCCTTACATGATGCCAATCCTGAGGTGTCTCTGAGTGTGAAGGAGGGATATTTCTCATCCTCTCAGTATTTGTCAATGGGAACTGGTGTTTCTCACACAGACACCACCCACTGCCAAGAAGTGTGCTTTAGCAAGGCTCTTATGAACTACTTTCAGACCTGGAAGGGTTATTTTAGAGCCAAACATTGATGTAAGTGCTTTTTTACTAAAATTCAAATGCAAATCAATCAGCATTTCACTCCAGCACTTCAGTTTTCCTTTAGATTGTTTTTCCAGGGGCACCCTCTCCTAGCTTATTGGCAAGACTGTGGGAATGTGGTCGAGACAGGAGCTGTTTTATATCTAAAGGGCAACCAGCTTAGGGACTGAGCCAGGTACTTCTGTTGCATGGGTACATCGTGCCAGTGAGCCGAGGAGAGCTGAGCTCCTTTGTGTGCTCCATGCCTGGTCAGAAGAGCCCTGTTGTAAGCTCTGCAAGTGACAGTGTGCCTGCTGTTTCAGGGATTTATAATCCTACAGCCAGAGGGTAATGTTGGGCGAAAGGAGCCTCAGGGAGTAGTCAGTCCAGGTCTCTGCTCAAAGCACAACGGGTTTCAAAGTGAGGTCCAGTTGGTCAGGACATCACCCAGTCAGCTTTCGTCTGTCTTCAAGGACAGGGATTCTTCTGCAGCTCTGGGTCCCTGGGTTTTCCTGGAGCCAAGTGCTCAGTAGCTGAGTGTGAAATCTTTTCCAAAATCTTTGCCTTTTCTCTGCCTGCAAAGCACGTTTATCACTAGCTTGACACCTGCTGGGTTTCCCCTGTGCTCTTAAAGCTCTTCCAGCATCTTCATGGACTTGCAAATACAGGCAGGACATCACGGTGTGTACCCAGGGTGGCTGTTCCGTTACTGGCAGAGAGGACTTGGGGCCAGCCTGGCCCGTTGGATCCCCTGGCCCAAGTGGTGGAAGGAAGAGGAGACTATGGGAGCCAAACAGGGACTTCTGCTGTAGCTGCAGAGCCTGGAGCAGGACAGTGAAGGGAAGCAACTTAGAAAGCCGTGACCCCATCTGGGTAGCAGAGTTGCTTTGGTGGTGTGTTTGCCTATGTTTTACACTTGTGAGCAGAAGCAGAGTCGTGTTCTGAAACAGATTTGGGGCTGGGGTCTCCTTGGCTTGGGGATGGTAGCTGGCACCTGTGGGCCACCCCTGCAGGGCTGAAGGCTGCTGCTAGCTGGAATGGGGAAGTTCTGGAGCAGTAGGGCAAAACCTCTGGGCCTTTATGCTTCAGCTCAACCAGTCTAGGAAAAGACTGGGACCTGTATAGTGAGGGGCCTGAATGTCCCTCCCGTGGTCCTTCAGAGGAAGAAATGGAGCAAAGGAGGAAGATGCTGAACCAGTGATGCAGCTGGGGAAGCTCCTGTGGCAGACTTTCAGCATGAGAGCTGCAAAACAAAGCTTTGTGGTGTGGAACTGTACAAGCTAGGAGGAGGAGGCCTGCCCCAAAGAGCTCCTTACCAAAGAGCGAAACTGGTGGAGGTGAAGAGAGAAGAATTAAGTGATTCTGACTGTGGTCTCGGTGCTGCAATGTAAAACTTGCTGTAGGAATCATAGTGAAAGAAGATTTTGAAGAAGATGAGTAGGGAGTTCTGTGGGTGTTTTTCCTTTCTAGAAGCATGAATAAAGAAAAGCACGACAGTGCTTCCTTGAAAATCTGGTGGGTAGACTGGTGCTATGAGCTGATAGAAGATGGGGGCTGATGCCTTCATAATGAATGAAAGATGACAGATGGGGACAGGCAAGGGAGGGCCTTCAGCACTAGTATTAACAACTTGCGAGAACATTGGGATGGGCTTTTTTCCTAATATAAAAGAGATAAGAGAGGAGATTTGACTGAGAGTAATGGAATACTGGGAACTGCAGAGATGAATCTGGTTGGTCCTCTGTTCCTGAGACACGTGAAGCAATGACCCAGCTTCAAAAGCCGAGAGAATGGTCTCCCTGGTCTTAAGGAGGGTAGGCTGTGTGGGGCTGGTCTACCTCTTCCTAGCTTCATCAGGGGCCCTGAGCTCTTGTTTTGGAAGAGAAGGTGAAGTGCCAACCCCCCTTCAGACTGATAATGACTTCACACCCCTACTTTTTCCCCGCAAGCCTTTTCTCTTGCACGCTAACGAGTCTGAGCCTACTTCATTGTGCTTCAGTAATTGTGCTTTTAATTATGCTCTGTGTCTTTGACCATCTGTTGTGCTCTTTTCAGAATCTGTTTCAGTTCTGATATCCCCTTTTGAGATGAAGGGACCACAAGTGCACACAGTATCCAAGGTGTGGATGATTCATAGATTTTTCTGTTCTGTTCTTTTTTTTCTTTCCAAATGATTCATACCACTTGATCTGTTTCTTGATGGTTTCTGAGCATTAAGCTGACATTTTCATGGAACTGACAGCTTTATGTGGAAAAATGAGGGCCTACTGAGGGGAGTGAAAATGATGTCTCTTGGAGAGGAAAATCCTGATCCTTTCAAGATGAGATTGTTTGGACAAGGAATATCACAGGAATCTGAAAGGAGAGGTTACAATAGCTCCCAGTATGGAGGCCACCTGGGAGAGCGGCCAACATGAAGTTGATGGTGTCAGGAAGATGCTATAACTTGCCAATAGGCATATAAGAGCAAGCATGGCAGACCTTCTCTCTGAGCAAGACGACAAGGGAGAGGAAAATCAAGCCAGGAGAAGGAGCTGGAAAGGCTCCAGCTTGAACAGAGGAGACGAAGAGAAGCAAAATGAAAGGTTAATGAGCCAGAGAACTTGTTAGGAAGTCGAGGCAACTGAAAGTTTGGGCGGAAGATGTACAGCAACATCTGTGAGGGGGTCTCATTCAGGGGTTGCAATAAAGTGGGCTGCGCAGAAGGAGCAGTAGCATCCCTGGCTGCCAAGTCAAGCTTTTGATCAGACTGTCTTGCTCACCCCGGTCTGGGAGTCCAAGAGGGAAGATTTGCTCTGTAGAACTTCTTGCAGGGTGAGAGCAGCGAAGAAAGCATAGCATTTGGTGGATGAAAGGAACAGGCTTAATGTTGATATATTTGGTGTGTAGGATAAACATAGCCGACACAGGGGGCTGAAGCCTGCAGGAACAGTGGCTAGAGCTGGAGGAAGACCAGGAGGCGATAACCTGCAAGCGGCCTGTTCAACTTTTTAGGATAAGGGAGTAAAAAGGTCCAGGGAAATTGTTTACATGATTCTGGCACCTTTTGGCTGTGTATAAGGCATCTTTTCCCTTCATAGGGAGAACTTAAGTCCAGGTGGCTTCCTCTTTGAATGTCAGCCCTTGCTCTAGCTTCTTTCTCCTGGTGTGCAGGAGAGTTCTGGCCTGTCTCACTGCTGCCAGTGAGATACTGTGCTATCTCAGGCTCTTGTACCCGGGAATACCTTCTTCTCAGCAGGGTGACCGCTTTGTCTGTGCTGTGACAGTGTGGGACATGGGCAGAGTGGGTATTCATATGTAGTGTCAGACCCTCAGTACCCTTAGAAAAGTTTTATTCCATCGCAGGCCACAGAGATCATCATCATCCCTTGACCTCTGGCAGCTGTTCCTTGTCTTGTCTTCTGAGCATCTTGTAAGGATATCTTGGACTGCCTTGGTGTGATTTCCTAATGCCCTTTTTGACCTTCCTCTTTCCCCAGGGCCTGACAGCTTGGTGCTTAATGACACCCATTATCACTGCTCCCTACATAAGCAGTGAAAAGAACCACCTGACCACCTGATTTTTTGCTTGCTGTCTCTGTTCCAGCTCTTGGACACACTTCATCTCCAGCTTCCTACTGCAGGAAGGAGTTGTGGTATTTGGCCTCATGGTTACCAGCCCAACAAAACTGTCTATTAGCCAGAAAGCAAGAATCACCCACAACTAAAGTAACCAAATCTAATTCCCATTGACAGGAGAAAATTTCCACTGCCCTCTGCTAGCCCTGTCTGAAAGGGAGAGCATCTGCTGGGATGGAAGGATGGAATGACGTACAGAAGCAAAGTTACCTGGCTGAGATTACATGGGGTCTGTGGCAAATCTAGGATTACCAAGAAGATTAACCGACATAACTGCACTGGTTAGTTACTCAAGCTAGTTACATCAGAGGTGATTTGGGAGCCCTGGCTGCTTCTTGGAGGGGTTTCAGACTAGATCCTAGCTGAGCCCCTGGCCAGACGCCTGTGCCCTGCTCAATCCCAACCCCTTCCTGCCCCCTCCAAACAGGCCATCTTGATTCTTGGCTCATGGCACCTTCTGGTTTAGTGGGGCTGTCTCATTTTCTAGGCAGAGGTATGAGTTGCCAGGTCCGAGTCTCCAGGAGTGCTGTCAGCTGTACACCGATGTGCAAGGCCTTTCTCTGTCTTCCTTCTCCTCTTGCTGTTTTCTTATGCATGGAGGATGGTGAACATGAATCGCTCACCAAATTACTTAAGGGGCTTTCTGTCTTATTCCTGTATTCTGCAGACAGGTTCCTCTCCAATATAATCCTGTACCTGCAGGGTTAGGTGCCAGGCATCATTCATGTGAGAGGACTGCAAATGAGGTTCCTTCAAAAACTACTTCTATTTTGCTTAAGGCCATAATGGGGAAACTACTGTGTTTCCATTAAATCCCCTTTGTATCAATCTATAGAGCTTGGCTGTGGGCAAGAGGTGCTGGGATCCCGATAGGCCACTAATTAATTACCAACCCCACATTCTTTATTGGCAATGCAGGGGCCTTCCGGCGCCGCCTCTTGATAGTTAATTAGGGTGAAAGCCAAGGAGAGGCTCCGTTTCAGTGGCGATCAGTTAACTTTCCCTCTGGCTTTATTCCTCGCAGACACGTCTTGGCATTGTGAGGGGAAGCCGAGATTGAACATATGGCTTATTGTGAGGCTCTGACCTTCCCAGAGTGGGGCAGAGCCAAGGGGCTGGAATTTCCATCAAGTACCACTCAAAAGCCCTCCTGATGCCATGGAAAGCCTCCATGTCATTTCTGGAAAAAGAAACCCAAGGGCAAAGTACCAGCAGCTGCTGTTCTCTCATGTTCTTCCTTACTATACAACGTGGACAGCTAAGGAACTTTTGACGGTGCAGTAGGAGAAGACCGCCTGTGCAATCTTTGCGGGGCTCAGTGCTCCAAGGTGGTGAACAGCAGCATAGTTCATGGATGCTCTCTGACCGGGGCCTGCTGGCCATGGGTGCCCCTTGCATGGCTCTGTGGATCCAGGGGACAGCAAGAGGATGGACTGGGATACCTGAGGGCACACTTCTGCAAGCCACACACGCAGCCTGCTGGGATCTCACCTGTCATCAAACAAAACAGCACGTGTGGGGTGAGGCGCGGTCGTTGAGAAACTGTCCAGCCATGCTGGCTGTGCAGGCTGTGGCTGGCTGGCCTGGGAGGGAACTTGGATAAGCAAAATGTAACTGCTCACAACGGCTTGCCAAGATCTGGGTGGGAAAAACCTTCCTTTGAAGAGGGTTTCCCGTCTTCTCCCAGGGAGTCCCCCGCTGATGAGTTTGCTTTGTTGCCGTGGCCTGGTGTCTGGGATTTGCTTTTCTCAAGACCTTGAAACCCATTCCCCTCCCCAGCTCCTCGTGGAGTTTGCTGCAGCCGGTCTCCAGCAATGTGGCTGTTTGCTCCTTCTCTGGACTCTGCGCTGCAGAGAAAAAATTTCTACTTTATTTCCTTTTGCTCCGCAACGACCTAATTAGTTCACTTTCTATTGCAGCCTCTTCCTACAGCACTTGCCAAAGAGGTCATCAAAGCCTGCCTGCCCGGGCGCCGGGGGAGGCGGATTAT
>JAVJGJ010000060.1:1235218-1265201 GCA_035590215.1 Microhierax caerulescens
CCTGCCTGCCCTGGCGCTGGGGGAGGCGGATTATTAGCCTCTCAGTGTTCAAGGTTAGAGGAGATGTTTCCCCCTGTTGTGGGCTAGCAACTCTTCCAGACAAATCTTTAGCCTCTCCATTCAAGATCAAAACTGCAGGCAGCTGGGAGGGCCTTAGAGTAATGCTCATTCAAAGGCAGCACTTTGCTCCCTTTAAGTGACTGTCAGCCCTGCCTCTGATGTGCTGAAGGCAAACTGACTTCACCCCGCTGCCCCGCACCTTGGGCCAGAGTGGAGGAGAGCAGCCTGGCTGGGAAGTGGCTGTGGAAACCGGTGACATGTGGCCTTGGCTTGGGAACCCCGGGGCACCCACGTTCCTCCTGCCCTTCCCAGCAGGGGGCTGGTGGGACCTTTGCTGGCTCACCTCTGCCTGTGCCTGCCCACACAAGGGGCAGCTCACAGTTTTTACAGAGGGTGTGCTTGTGCCTAGTGTCGTGTGAGAGTCACCCTTGGCTTTAGGGAGGATAAGTGTCGAAAGGAAAAGGTTTTTGTTACTTTGGAAGACCCCACCTCATGGAAAGTGTTGGTGTAGTGAGCTGAGACGTGCGGGAGTGCCGGAGGCTGAACATGTGCTGTGGGGCTCCATAACTCTGCTGATCTTGTTTCTTTTGCCTTTACCCCAGGACTCTGCTGCTGTGAAGGTGTTTGAGAGGTGATAATAGGGAGTGTTCCCACAGAGTGGACTTTACAAAAGATCCCTTCAGGCTGCACTGGAATATCACACACTTAATTCTTGGCATGGCTGGACCCATTCGGTTTTGGGATGACTGGAGGAGTGTCTGGTCCCTCTCTTACCTTGGAAAAATAAGCTTCATAGATAGCCATACTCCTCTTGTGGCAGGGAGACTGATGCACATACCGGGTGCCAAAAACTAATGCAGACAAAATATATCCCTGCTGGCTGTGATTTCCCAAATATGTGGTGTCCTGGAGATGTGGTAGTGCGCTGAGCTGGAGGGATAGGTGAGAGAGTGGGAGAGCCCAGTTAAATACCCATGTCCTGCACTCAGATTTCACGTGCGCGTGGCTGCACGGTGTGCGGAGAACAGCGGCTCGGGCCTGGCTTTGCAGCAACGCAGCATCTAGAAATGAGTGCTGGGGGCCCCGGGCACAGCCTGCCTTCCCTGGAGGGGCTGGATGAGGGTAACGTGGTGCTGAGCTGCGTGTGGGACTGGGACCAGCAAGGGTGTCTAAACCCGCTTGGCCACGCGGTGACTCCACTGCAGGAGATCATGATTCTGTGATTGTATCATGGTGTGTAAGGAAGGCATGGACAGGCTTTGCAGTGATGTCTAAGGAGAGGGAATTAGAAATCAAGCAGGAGGTGCTGGGAGGGTGCTGGGAGTTGCTGTCGAAGTCGAGGGAGCTGGATCTGACCTGTGCTGGACAAGAGATCGGAGGAGATGACTAGGGCAGAAGGCAGGTGGTTAGAGTCATCCCAGCCCTTCCTTACTCGAGCAGCTCTACCCACCGCCACTTACTCCCCCAGCAACACCATCCTGGGACCCACAGGGCTGCCCCCCTGCCAAGGGGCTGCTGAGGTACTGCCGGAGCCCTTCGGCTGGAGAGCAGGACGCTGCTCCCACCACCACTCCCTGCACTCGCAGGGCTGCATGTGTCCGTCGTTCCGTGGCTGCTGGTGCCCAGCACGGGCCTCTGCTCCTCGCTAACAGCTGGTAAATCCATTTGCTCAGCAGGTGTGTTCTTGTGCTCTCTGGAAGAACAGGGTTTTTGGAAGAGAGGGGGAAGAGAACAGAGGAGAAACTGGAGGGGGGTAGAGGAAATAAAGGGAAGTAGAAGGAAGAGGGAAAAGGCAGCAAATGACGGGAAGAATTAGAGATGGAGTGTGAGAAGGACTGGGTGTCCCCAGTTGCTTTGAGCACACAGCAGATCCTGTGGTGTGTCTGCTTCATTACTGACAGAGTTCTCCCTTCTGTCGGCTTGTTTCCTAATTGCTGGTCTTGTAAACTGCTTGATTTATGGCTCTGTTCATCAGTTCTGGCCCTCGGGTATAACATGCTTTTCCTTCCAGGCTGGGAAGTGAATAACGAATTAACAGCCCGCCTTAGGTTCAATAAGAAGCTGAGCGTTCACGGATCTTTATTGTGATGCACTTGCCAAATTTAACTGCTTAATTTTTACTTCTCATTCATGGAGGGTATTCAACAACTCCTTCCCCAGGGCAGCAGCAGCATTGTGGATGCGTGGTGCCTTTGAAGTGTCCCGCAAGAGAAGCCACCGAGGAATGGTTTTGTCTTGGTTTGCACAGAGAACTCAATCTGTTTCCTCACAGCTTGCTCTGAAGCTGACATTGTGTGCCGTACGCGTTTTTCTTGGACAAACTTCCTTTCAGTACAGCTGAGGGATGAAGATCAAGTCAGAGAAGAACGGCGCTGCTGAGCCGGAGCCATAACTCCCTGCGTGCAAGGAGCCGTCAGGCCAACACCTGGCCATCATCCTCATGTTCAGCCCTGAGAAAAGGTTTGTCCTAGACCCTGGAGTAGGGTCCCTAGAGTCGGTGCAACTTCAATCTTCTAGTGAGCGAACAAAGTACCTCTGCTCCCACAGTCCTTGATGGCAGTCCCGTGCCTCCCACGCAGCTCTGTTTCAGGTGGCTGCATGGTCGCACCATGATGCACCAGGTTTATGGAGCATCCAGGCCTTGGTATGATGAGTTTTGTCCAAGTCTGCCACCCTGGAGAGTTGTGAGGATGCAAGCTCCCTTGGGTTCAGAGCATGTGGCTGTTTTCCTTAACCAGTTCACAGGCCAGGAAGACATAGCGTGTTCACACATCAGCTCAGCAGCACCACAGACACGCTGCAGCGGAGACTTCACAAGAAAGAAGATGCTTGTAAACCAAAAGCTTTGTGAAGGAAGAAAAGTCCTGTGAAAAACAGGGAAACTACTGTAAAAGTGCAGGAGCTGTTCTGCAAGCATGACACTCTGCAAGCACTAGCTCAGGGCTTGCAGGTCTCGAGCAGATAAAGTTTAAGCTGACAAGTCCCCTCAGGACTTAGCAGCTCTCCGGCATCCTGCCCTTGAACAGCCTGTTAGGATGCCGTTGCTATCTCTGAGCTGCTTCGTGGCTGCAGCAGGTAAATCTGATCTACCTGAAAGGGGAAGTTCAAGAAAATGGCTTTTTGCCTTCTGCATGCTGTTGTAGGAATGGGGCGTTCAACTCTGCATCAATCACAAGAGGACATGAGTGAAGGAGAAAGCTTGGAAAGTCAAGTGGAGCATTAATATAAGGCCTGCAGCTCCTTGGGTGCTGTAAAAAGTCCAGTGGAGGGAGAGTTTTACTACACCTGCTCAGTCCTGATCCAGTGCACACTTGTCTGCAGGAGCTCAGCCTGCTGGGAACTTGGCTGGATGGAGTGTTTTCTTTTCTGAGAATCCTACAGCAGTGAGAGTGGCTGATGTCTGGTTTTTCTCTTAGGGCACATACAGTAAAGCAAAGCAGAAATAAATGACAGGGTACAGTGTTTCTTTCCTCTTAGCATTAGCAGTACCGTTTGATTAGATCATCATGGCCATCCTGTATATGCTTCGTCTCTGGCCCTTCTTTCCCTGGATGGATCTGCAGGTGCAGACAAGTGTGTTGCGGTCTGAGGAGCAGGGAACTGGTGTCTTTGAGCACCATGTGCTGGAAACATCTGCCCAACCCAAGCCTGTCACTGCGGTGCAGTTGTCCCAAGCAGTTTGAATGCCTCCAGTTCTGTATTCTTCAGCTTTTCACAAGGGTCAAGAACGTGCCCAACCTTCAGAGTGGGCTGGGCCCCCATGTGTATGTGTGTCGTACCCAACAGGATCTCTGGCATGACCTTTGTTTTCATGCAAAATCCATGAGTCTCACCCAACTGCCTCCTTCCAAATAACCTAGCAAGCCTCTAACAAGGCTGCAGATCTTGGAGTGCAAAGCACAAAGACAGGACTGCAGCATTCTTCCTGGGACAGGAGCAGCCACGTACCATGGCTGTAGTCACTTGTGCCTTGTGCCATGTAGTCCAGGATCCAAGAGCATGAGGACAGAAGATCACAAGAGCCTCTTGCTTGCATTTCGTACGTCCTATTACCAAGGATATTGACTACTAATTACTAAACTAATCTGAATATATACTCAAAGTCCAGGTGTTATTGCTTACTGCTAAAAAAGCTTGAACTGCTTTTGGTTCTGCGTGTGAGCGTGCTCACACCCATGTTGAATCTCTGTCATATTTCCTAAATTCCATGGCAGGCAAGATGGTTCAGATACAATAAACACAGGAGTTCAAGGTCCTGGCATTATCTTGCATCTGCTCAGCCACCTGAGGCTGCAAGCCAGCAGCCAAGATCCAAGGAGCAATAGTGTGGGATCCATGTTCAGGGTGGGCAGAGGAGATGCCTGCACCCTTCCCCTCCTCTTGTGCAAAGGCTGGAGCAGTTTCTAAGCTTGGGACCAAATCATCTCCTTTCTGGATGCTGCTGTGGGTGGCAGCACAGCACAGACAGCTTCCCTTCGGACCTGTTCCTCCTGCTCACACTGCACAAGGGGCTTTACGTGGGATCACAGTGAGATATGACTCTTTAAATTCTATATTCACGTGGCACGATCCTCTCTGTCACCTCTGACCTGTTCCTGCCTGACTGCCAGTATGGATCTGAGCACTACAGTGTTCAATCACCTTTCGGACAATTGAACAGGAGCTGTTCCAAATACTGTTGCTTTCCCTCTCCCCTGCCCGTGAGCAGGAATTATCTCAAGCAGGTCATAGCGGTGTGTGTAATAATGACTGTATCAGGGAACATGGTCCCTGTTGCCTGGATGCAGGTAAAAAAACCCAGGGCTGCTAGTAGGAAGGGGATCTCTTATAGCTGAAGATGTGATAGATGAGCATCTGTTCTATCTTTAGAATTTTGGGGTTTTTTAAGTTACATTTCAGCTAAAGGTTACTGTCCCTCTACTGTAGTCAGGTCTCTTCCTGCAGCTCAGGTAAGTAACTGTTCATGCTTCTGTTCTGTACAGCATGAAATAGAACAGAGTTGTTTGAAAGCCCTGCTGACACAATCTTTTTATTCTGAATGTGATGACGTCGGGGATCTGATCTTTTGCAGGAGTCAGCTTTACCACACATGCCCTGTGGTCACAACAGTTGCCCAGTGACACTCCCAGCCCCAGTGGGTACTTCTGTCCATCCAGTCGACTGTAGCTGGCATGAAAGGATGGAGTTAGTGGGGTTTTGGCAGGTGAGCCCCAGGGTTTGTGCATTAACGTTAGGAAGAGTGTTTATTTTCAGGTCAGAGATCACAACCAGGACTGTGCTCTGGACAGAGGAGGCTTCTGGACCTTGTCCCGGTTGGGTGAGGAGGCTCCGTTCCTAGCTGAGTGCTGCTACACATGGCTGGTGTCAGAGCTGTGGGGCTGCTCGGAGCAGGCCCGTGCCCTCCTAGGGCAGAGAGCAGGCTGCACATCATTTTGGGGGCTGTCAGGCGCCAGAGACCTGGGCCAAATGCTCTTTGCTGCTTCCAAGATTCCTGATGCATTTCATGAATCAGAGAGTGAACTCAGCCTTGAGGGCTCCTGGGGTGAGGGAATGAGGATTGTCTCGGCCTTCCTCATCAAGCTGCAGTCTCCAGTGACTTTATGGGTCCAGGATGCCTTCGTCCTGCAGCTCTGTTGTGTAATCTGGCACTACAAGACCGCCCTGACGAGCTCAAGGTGAATCCCTCTAAAAATGGCCTGGGCTAAGTTATGTTTGGCATAGGTCTGGATTGGGAGTGCTCGTGAGGAGCGAGCTGGGCTGTGGCTGTCTTCTGAAACCTGTGGGGACCGGGGATGTGAAATGTGAACCACTGGTCGTACGCCTGGTAATCGCGTATTATCCTGACACATCCATCCCTCCTACTGGGGGACAAGGAGGCAGATGCAGAGTGTTTGTACACATTCAGACTATGGAAAAAGACAGCTCATCCTGACCAAACTGGATTAGGGAGTGATGGGAAGCGTACCCCAGCTGGCAGATCTGCACAAGGGTGGTCCCACGGAGCGGGACGGTGACAAGGCGTGAGAAGCAGTCTCAGCCAGAGCTGGCAGCGGAGCTGTGGTTTTCCTGCTCGTTTGCCCTGCAGTACACCCTTCCCTCGGCAGCGGCTGGGAGCCTACATCCCTTCTGCCTGCCTGCAGGCTTGCTTGCAAGCTAGAGGGAGGATCTGGTAGCAGCCCCCACAAACATTTGGGCGTTTTCCAGATCTCTCCTACTCTCTGGAGCAGGTCTCAACTTGCTTGAAGTTGAAGCATACATTAACTCACTGTCTCTTCCCCCATGCAGCGCATTAGCTACACTCTGGCTCTGTGGTCTGAGACGTGCTGAACTTAAGCAGTAAGTGCAGGTTACCTGCGGGGTGACAGGAGCCTTCTCGGGCCTTTTTGGCGATAGAAACATTTGTCTGGTTTTAGTTCTCTTGAGCCAGCTGGGGATGCTGCACTGCTGAGCTTGCTCTGAGCATCGCGCCTCCACGTCCTTGGCTCACCCCCACCGCCGGGAGGGGAGAGCTGCTCCCAGTCTGCACGCGCTGGGCTCTCCCCTCCCGCTGGCTGGAGCACAGGGAGAGCTCATCACCTGAAGACGGGTGAGCTGTAGCTGACCCTTAGCTCAGGCAGCCCCGGCTCCTCCTTTTAGATCCCAGACTGGGTCCCTAAAGGCAGCCAACCCCGCAGCGGGTCTGTGGCGTGCACAGAAGCAGGGGCGCGGGTCGTAGCCCTCCCGGCAGACCAGAGCTCCTGGGCTGGCAAGAGCTCTGCTGCCCGCGGGCTAGCTAGGGCCATGTCACCTCTTCTTCCCAACCAGCCTGGTCTGCAAGGAGACACAAGGCAGGGAGTGATCTGTAATGGTCCCCTGTCCCTGTGACCACCCCCAGGGCCCCAGCTGCTGCTGGCAGACATCGCCTGGTGCGAGGCAGAGCCCTGCAGGTGGGGAGGAGGCGACCCCTTCCTGGCTGGCACCGCTGCTCTGCAGAGATGGAAAGTTCTGGCAAGGCAGGTGCGGGGAAAGGGAGGTGACTTTTTTTCTCTTGGTTGCTCTGTTCGTTGTTTAGGTAGCAGGTGGAAGAAAGACTTTGCCGGCTGTATTAGGGAAGTTATTGTTCAGCTCAGGGCTTATTTGTTCTTTCGGGGAAGAAGGTTGTGTTTGCCTCTGGGGGGTATATTGTGCAATAGTTCATTTTAATTAGTTGCTCTTTCTTTGCCTTGGCTTCATTTAACCAGAGAAGAAAATTCTGAAAGGAGAATTCTGAAAAGAGAGGGTGAGAAAAAAACCCACAAAACAAAGCCCAGAATGGGGCTGGGATTTGGGATCTGTGCTTCCAGCTTGTCCCTGATGTGCACCCACTTAAAAAGAAAAAATTTTTACCATAGAGGCAGGGAATGTGCCTCATTGCTTTCCCTCTCTTCCTAGCCTCTCCATTCACTTCGGGAATGAATGAGGGAAGTCTCTGTATCTCTGTGGTGGGATTAATGGTGATGTGGAGATGAGCTGAATGTATAATGGCCCATTTCCCAGGAGAAGTGGCCTGTACCAGCAGCAGTTTGGCCCAGATGTCTGAGGGCTGTTTCTCTTCATGAGAGCACCCGATAATTTTCTTTCAGCTCTTCTGCCCTTGAGGGGAGCTGAATGAGATGCTCCCGGAGCCGGGCAGGCAGCGCAGAGGGATGTGCCGTGTAACTGGCTGCTGCTGTGAGAGTATTTAGGCACCTGTTTATCTGACTTCAGTGCAAACTAGGCATTAAATAGGAGTCGATTCCCACCCCCTCTTCCTATCCCCCCTCATTTATATCCATTTTCCTCTCTCACAGCCCCGTGGGGAGGGAGCAGGGGAGGATCCCCCGTGTTCTCCTGCCGTGTCCCCAAGTCGCAGCTGCTCGGGAGGCTGGGGCACGTGGGGGCCTCCCAGCTCTGCCTCTGCCTCGCCACCGCTCCTTCCCCCTGAGCTGGAAGGTGCTGGAAGGTGACGGTCCTGGCTCCTTCCCCCTGAGCTGGAAGGTGACGGTTGTGACAACAGCCGGAGAGCAGGGACAGGCAGCTGGGGTTTGGCAAGTTATAGGTCAGGGCAGGCTTTGCTTTTGTGTGGGCCATAAGGAAAGGAGCCCTCCTGGTACAAAGAGAGTTAAAAATGTCTCCATGAAAGCATTCCTGGCTGCCCAGAGCTCTCCAGACCATATTTTCAGGCTGGAGGCACTTGCTGGCAGCCTGTTGCCCTCGCAGCGGAGCTGGGTGCCTTCTGTCCCTTCTGTCTCCTCTGTTCTCTCCGAGGGCACCTCCCTGCTGTTCGGGTCTGAGTGAGCTGGGGGTCACTCCCACTTCAAGCCTCTTTTTTTTCTTCCCTTTGCAGCTCCTTAAACAACAAAGGTGTTGAGGGAATTTATACCTCTGCCTGGTAACAAGACAGATCAGTGAGATGCTGTCACCGTTTTGTGAGGGCTCCATAGATTTTTATTGCTTTTCAGTCCTTGGGTTCCCAACCTTCCTTTGGCTTGTAAATTGCCCACAAAATGCAGACACAGCTCCTATTCTGTGAGTTCCTTTGATGATTTTATTTATATCTCTTGCTTTGTCTTGTCTTTTATTACAGGGAGACTGCAATTAATTATTATCCCATCAGCTTCTATTTAGCCTGACAGTACAATGCAACACACAGTGTCCAACCTTCCCCTGCCTCTGTGTGCACGAGCGGGCAGCTATTCTTGAGAAGAACAAAGGCGCTGGCAGCTTTAGAAAGGGACGTGCTGCTAAAGGGCAGCTTAAGGGAGTTCAATAGCACCAGCAGAGCACAGTTGTGACATGGCTAAAGTGGCCAGACATCCCAATTTAGTTGTGATGCTCCTGATTTTATCTTCTTGTCCAAAGTGTATTTTAGACTGTTGCTCTGTGAGTGGGTCTAGGCTCGTGGTTTGAGCAGAGGCACGGCCCTTGTGGGTTTTTCCCAGATCTCTGATTGACCAGATCTTTTCATGTCTTACCCCCTTTATGAAATAGAAATTGCACCTGCAAGATATGTAAACCCATCTCTGCTCGTCCAGTGGGAAGATAGGAGGTGCACATACCGAGGAGAGATGAGCAGCAGACCAGAGCGATCATAAATCTGGGGAACGTTTGCCGGGGGAGCAGACTGAGGGAACTTGCAGCGTTCGGGCAAGAGACAACTGTGGTACACCTGGTCTTGCTCTGGCAGAGAGGGAGGGTCAGATCTGCTACGCATATCTGCAAGGTAATGGGAGGCAAGAATGGACTTTGTGTACAACAAGGGATGTTGAGTATCGTCGCAGGAAGGTGGTAGGAATAGTAATAGTGTGAGCAGATTTCCTGGGCTGGCAAGTGAGCCTCCAGTGCTGGGGCTTCTCAGGAGCAGTTTTGGATACGTGTGATTCTGTGAGCGTATGTGTCAGAAGAGGTGCTTTCAGGCACAACCCTGTAGAAATAATAATGACTGAAGAACTCAGGAACAAGCATGTGTTAGACAGGGAAATGTTTGATGGTGATTTCAGGACTCTTTTCCTATCCAGTCTTAAACACCGTGTTCTGTACACGGGAGATCAGCTTTCTCTACTGGCCGTTCTGTCACTAGAAAACCAGCAAAGCTGTTACCGCTCTTTCTTTTTTCTCCGCATCTTACAAAAAGGTTGATTTGCCCTACAGGCCTATGGATGGCATGATGCCGTTGCCAAGCAGTGCTGGTGACAAGATAAAGATGTTTTAACCAGATCCTGTGCCAGGTGAGTGGAAGCTGCTGTTAAACCAAATGTTTGTTCACTTCTCTCCTGCTTATTCCTCTTGTTGTTTCATTTGTTCATTTACACCTGATCTTGGCAGCCTTTGGCAGTGTGGCGCTCAGTCTGGCCTCCCCAGACCAGCTAGTGACAGTGCAGCAGAGCCTCTGGGCCAGTGTCCTTACGAAAATGTCCGTGTAGTCCTACACCAGCGTCCTCTCCTCTCTTCCCCAGCAGAGTCCATCCCGTGCTTCAGAGGAAGCTGCAAGATTGGGCTATGATGCCGTAAATTCAGAGAGATGTTTCTTGCTCCTGTCCTCCACAAATGACATGTGCTCACTAGCCCACATGGCTACCAGCCATTGGCTGTTTTTTGAGTCCAAGCGAGTGTAGCTGTAGGGCTCCGTGGGAGATGAGGGGCATGCCTGGGCAGGGAGGACAGGCAGACTGAGCTGGCTCTGCCATTGCTGCTGCCGGAATGGAACTGCCAGGAACTGCAGAGCTGAGATGCTGAGTTGGCTGGTAGAAGACTGGCTAAAGTTTAGGACTGCCTTGGTTCACCCCACTTAATTAGCCTCTCTGAGAGAACAGATTGACTGGCCTGGGTGCAGTTCCGCTCAGGTGTGCTAACCCACTCCTGAGAGCGAGCTGGGGTGCCCTTGCAACCGTGTCACGTTGTGAGAGCTTAGCCCAGCTCTGCATTGCTTCAGGTCTCTCTCCCATGCTTAGAGGAGGAAGCTAAAGGTGAGGGCAGTAATTCCATGTCTGATTCCAGGTCTCCCATTTGAAAACCTCAAAGAGGTGGTCAAGTAAGTTCTTCCCGCTGCATTTCTACTGAATCTGTGATTACTGTGATAAAGCTGCAACCAAATTCTGTCAGCTCTGAAGCATGAACTAGGAAGGTTGGTCTTTACATCAGACATGTAATTACCTGTCTACAAAACTATGAAAATGTGCAAGGAAAAAAAAGAGGGAAAAGCAAGATCTCTGTCAAATGAGAGAAAGGCTATCATTTTCCCCATTTTTTTGTTTGTTTTCCTCCATTCACAGTAGGGCACAGCTGTGCTTAATCCAGCTAGGAACCTTCTCCAGAGGTCAGTCTGCCTGATAAGCTACCTGGTTGCTGCTGACCCTCAAATCTCTGCAAGGACATCACACTTTATGTTTGAAAAGCCTGGAAAAAAATCTCAAAGTACAGGATCTTAGAATGTCTTTCTACGGTGACTGAATACTGAATTGCAATTAGAATGGTAGTACTATTTGTTAAATGCAAGTTACTTTATATTCATTTTTCTTACTAATTATACAGTACATGGTTAGCTTGAATATCGCACATAATTCAAGGAGAACGGTTTCTGCAGCACTGCCATGACTTTGATGGTGCTGATCGAGAAAAGATTTCCTGGTAGTCTACAGATTATGTGCTAATTAAGGGGTTTACATGGAGTGACGTGTATCCTGTGCTATGGAGATGTACCTTGAACATAGGCAGTACCTCTTTATTTCCTAGAGATCCCTAGATATGACTGAGGTCCCAAGTTATCAAAGCCTCTGCTTATTTTGAACGTGTGCTTAAAACTTTTTGAAGTGAATGATGCTCAAGTATGTGCTTCAGCTTTGGTTGCACACTGGAGGGTTTTGCTGGATCGAGGCCCCTGGCTGGCTCAGGATGAAGCCACACTGGTACCTGCTCTTCCCCAAGGACACATCTTATCCCCTTGGCTGACCGATCCAACACAGCAGGCTTGAAATGCCTTGGTGACTGTCATGGTTAACTTTATTTCTTTTTAAACACAATAGGCAAACGCCTAAGAGCTTGAAAACTTCTTTCCACGAGAAACCAAATGAGAATATATACATAGGAGGAAAAAAAATATCATTTTTGGCTATATTATTTTACCACGCCAACTGGTAGGGAAGCTTGCAGAGGATTACTGTATAGTGGAAAAGGCTTGGTTTTCTGTGCACGCTTTAATGACTGGACCTTTGTTCTACCTTTTAACTGTGACCATTTAATAACTACTCGACTCACTTTGCCCTCAGCAGGATGTTGCACATAGTTTCGCTGTGTTGAAGAACACAGTCAAAATTAAAAATTTAATTTAATTATTCAGCTGGTAACAGGCAGATTACCCAGTAGCCTGCCTGTGGAGTGGACCTTTGTAAGCATCCTTCTATACAAAAATGCTTCCCTAGACAAAAATTAACTTACAGGTGTTATGCGGGGAGTTCCCAAGTTGTGTCCCCCACAGTCTTTAAATCCTGTGAGAAAAAAACTCTACGGAATGTTTAGCCAACAGGAAAATGAAGGACAGTTTTCTCTTTTAGCAGGAAGAGTTGGGAGGTGGATTTCGGTGGCTTTGCATGGTGGATCCCGGGAAATACAGGAGCTGGTCTCTTCTCGGAAGAGTTCAGGGTTTAAACATACAAGTCAGACTGGAGGTGGGAGGGGAAGGTGGTCCTCAGGGGAAGGTGACATGCCTAAAGGTGGCATGAGAGGACAGTAGCAGAGCTGGGATGGCCCCCAGGCCCCCAGTGCAGCACCTGTGCAGCGCGTCAGCAGCAGTCCTTGCAGGATTTGGCTGCTCCTTGAGGTTTGCCAGCTGCATTCAGATGTGGGCAGATCCTATATGGAAGGACATTATTGTCTACAAGCCGTCACGGTGGGTAAAGAAACTGTAAGAAACAATTTTACATACCCAGAGTAACTGAGGAGGCCTCCTGGGCTTCTCTGCAGGTCGGGGGAGGCAGGGAGCTGACAGCCGTGGGCTGGGGCAGGGTGGTCAAGAAAAATAAAGAAAGCGTGTTTTGACTGAATACATCGGTGGACTTCACTTCTCTGGACTTCAGCTCTGTTCTTGCAAGGCAATCTTTCCTGCCCAAAACCCCAAGCCAGCAAATTCCCCCAAAGCCCTGTTTCACTGGAGAAAGATCTCTCAGCGTGATTGTAATGTCTGTCCAGCGTGCAGGTCCCAACCAGACAGTGGAGCAAGGGAAATGGAGCTTTCCGTTTGAGAGAAAAGTCTTGGCTGCCCTGAGGGAAGAACAACAGGTCTTTCTGCCTGGTTTCCGAAAACAGCTTCACTGGACCCGACTCTCCTGTCAGGCAGGGGTAGGATGAGAAATAATGGATTTGGATTGTGGTGGGAAGGATTTAGGTTACGTGTCAGTACATTCTTCCTTTGGTGAGGATAGTTTGGCCATGCAACAGCTTTTTTAGTTGATTTTTTTCAAGTAGATTCATTAGATGTAGAAGGTGGTGATGCTGTCTGCAGTTGGAAGCTGCCAAGACAGACATTACTGCTCCTGCTCCGCTCACTCTCTTACCCAAGGTGCTTCATCAGGTTCCATAGAAAATCAGATCAGATGAAATCCTATTTTGAGTGTCTTGTGCCAGGCTTAATTCCTTGCGCTGTGTCTCTCTGTCAAAGGAGTCAAGTGGCCTTGACTGCAGCAGCCCTCTCTGGAGGGTTAATTCTTTTGTCCCTACACTTGTTCCTGTACCCTCTGGCTCTCTTTTAGTCTGGCCCCTTCTCAAAGTGGCACGAAAATGGGCGCGATCCATCGCGACAGAAGTAACAACAGGAGACAAAGAGTCAAGTTGAACGTTGTTCCTATGAAATCTTCATTTACAGTAAGGTTGCATATGTTTTTTTAGAAAGAATAAATTTACTGTAATGCATGGATACATTGCAGGTAAATGATGTCAGACTCATTTGATCACTTATGCTAATGAAATAACTATCAGTTTAGATAGTATACGTCTGTCTGGTTGCCCAGAAGGTTTTAAGAAAATTTTGCATGATGGATTGTAGTACAAACTCCCTAAATGTAGGCTAAAATAATCTACTAACAAAAAGGGTAAAATATGGGCAAGGAGGCAGAGTCATGGCTTGAAGCTAAGGGTGAGTGTCAATGAGGAGGTGACTGAGGAGCGGATCCTCTTTATTAAAGATTTATGCAACACTGCAGCATGTAGGATCATTAAATTTGCAGATGATGCAGAGCTGAAGGGATCAGGCAAGACTTACTGGTCTTTCCTCGCAGAGAAATTGCTTTTTTGGCACTACAGTCTTGCTAAATTACGTAAGGAGACTCAGAACTGCACTAGGACCTCGGCCGGACCACGGTGCTCTGTGGCAGTTACGGCACCTGCGGTCGAGAAGCAGAGGTACCGGCTGGAGCCTTTTCAGTGGGGATGGGGAGGTTTGTGCCGTAAGGTGTGCGGAGGTGTGGGGTTGAGAGGAATCACGGCAGGATGGCAGGGAGGTATTTTTTTGTAGTTTTTTGTAGTTCGTTGAGTCTTTAGTACACTCTCACCATAAACGTTTGCACAGCAGTGCTTGATAAAAAGTACTGGGGGTGGTCATGTTTTGTTATAGTGTATCAAGTATTATATATTCTGTTTGGCCATGTTTTATTCTGTGTGTAGCTGATGTAGCAGTTATATCTGAGAGAGCTTGTAGTGGTGTCTGTGAGCCAGGACTCACCTGTTCCTGACACCTGCGGTGGAGGGGGGGAGCTGGCTAGGAACAACGTTCCTGGCCTCGCGTGTCCGCACGCTCTTTGTTGATGGAGGCTGGCTGGGGGCAGAGGCCACGCGCCGAGCTCCTGCCCTGTCACAGCACACAGCAATGCCGACGTGGAATCCCAGCCCCGCTTAGCAGTGTAAGCACTGCTCGTATCGTACCTGTCACCTGAGCTACCGAACGTCCCCTTCAGCTGGGCTCCTGGGTTGAGGCACTCTTCCTTACACAACGTCTGGGCAACGTCTTGCCAGTCCGGGCAAGAAAGGCACTTCCTTGGCTTCCTCCCGCTGCCGTCGGGCGCCAGAGGCTGAGCTGTCCGGCAGGCAACGTGTGATGCTTCCCGGCAGCTTTTCCACCAGTTTTTAAGAGTGATGCGACGACTGCGCTACTCCAGCGACGGTGTTACATTCGCTCCTTTTTCTGCCACTCTGTGAAAAAAGCGTTCAGTCTTTGGAAGATGTACTATAACTAGCGGCTGATTTGTCACACGAGACTCTGAGTAGGGGAAGAGTGAAAATAACAGGAGAGTGGTTTTTCCTCTGTTTTGGTCTCTGATTTAAATCAGCTTCTTGAGGCAGCGTTCATTTCTGGGAGAAGAGCGATGCTTTTGGATTGAGATTTCTGCAACAGGAGCAATCTTCTGCAGTAGCGAACACCCGTATTTCAGAGTTAGCATAGCTGCTTAAAGGCGGCCGGTGACGCTTACAGCATACCCAGATGCCACTCGCCTAATTTCTTCACCATTGAGAAGCTGAACTGCAAATCTTCAGAGAGCTGTTATCATTAACAGAAGGGCAAAAATATTAAAATGTAAACCACAAAATAAATCTGTTAAATAAATCAAAGATAGAACCAAAGAAGAAATCTGAAATCCCTGTGTAGCAGATATAACTCATTCTTACTGCCAGCTGAAAATCAACCATAGCAGGAGAATTTAATGATACCATTGTTTAGTGAAATTAGATTTGACACTAGCCAGTTACCTTTTATTTTGGTTGGTTAGGATTTGCAATTGTTTGACACTCATTAAAAATCACAGTAACCTGTTTTAAGGGCAGGCAAATTAAGATTCCCTCTCCCTGTACAAGATTACTCATCACACCACAGCTACATGCTAATTGGAAAATAACTAGGGAATGAACATGTCTTAAACAAGCTGTCATCTGAGCATGTCAGGAACGTACCAGAGGTGATTCGCAAGGAGTTTGGTCATATGCACAACAGCTAAGAAAACAACTGTTGCAGGAAATTAACGCTACAACAACTTATCAAATGCAGAAGTATTTATTAATCTTTAATGATCCTGCTAATTTCTTTATGGGAATTCACCTGACCTTCTGTTTCCTTCAGTGCCTCTAGCGTGAGAACACATGATTCCCTACCTGAACCTCATCCCTGCCTTTTTTTTTTATTCAGAGCCTGCCACCAAGTTAGAAGAGCCCGAGGGTTCACCAGGTCAAGCCAGGCTTCCAGGGAAGAGCCCTCAAGGCTGCATTCACAAGACAACAGGGTGAGTGGCGAGCTCCGAGCGTACCACCTCCTGTCTCCTGATAGAGGAACTCTTCTTTGGCTAAACCAGAACAGAGTGGAACGGGGGAAATTTTGGCTAATTCTTGCAGAGGGGCTGTGTGCTGCAAAGGGCTCTCCGGGAAGCGTCGTGAGGCCTTGCAGGGAGCAGAGGCAGAGGCTTCCCAGCGGTTACACCAGCATTGAGAAGCAGCAAGACATGGTAGGTGCAGGTCTGGAGAGTGAAACTTGCGGTGCTGGTCCCCCATATGCGTTTTGGGAGATTTACTTGGGATAGGTCTGATGTGGCCCCATAGCTTGGAAGATTCAATAGCAGCTGGGACATGTTGTGTGGGTCTCTGGAGCTCATCTTGTCATTTAGTTTTACCTAAAAGGAATCCAGTTCTCCAACGTGGACCTAAATGTTCTAAGTGGGGAAGGTCAGGAGAGTCATGGCAAAAGGGCTGTCCTGCTCCAAAACCAATGCGTGCACAGCTGTAGCAGAGCCGGCAGGAAGCTGCTCACACCGGCCTCTCGGTCCCGGAAACAGCTAATGAAAGTTAATCTGAACATGCACAGCCTGTTTTATTGGTTTTGTAACTGTTCACTCTGAAGTGCTTTTGTTCCAGGGAAGCAATACTTTGCCATCGGGAAGTTGCTTGTTTCGTGATTAGCATCTCTGTTGCTCCCAGGGGAAGGGATCGCACTGTCTGGACAGATTTTGAATCCACCAAGAAAACTGGCATCTGGTAAACTCCACCCAGGGTCCAGTCTGCAAGTGGAGAAGTCGCCTGGCTCCCGCTGACATCTTTGGATTTAGGAGCCAAGAGATGGTGTGCTGTGTGAGGCACAGCGTCAGATGAGAGTGGTGGGATGTGAAGTTCACCTCCTAGCTGTGATGAGTTTCCAGCCCGAGTTTGGCAGGAAGATGTACAGGTAAGATTAGCTTTATCAGTTTATTCTCTGCAATGCATTCATTTTTTTATCTAGAAAATACACTCCTTGTATCACACTGCCCAAGTCTATCTGTTCCCTACATATTCAAACAGAAGATGAATTTTCACTTCTGACAGTTCAGCTTGCAAAATCAAGGGAGATGGAGAAAAGACCCTCCTGCGTCAGTGTGGTGATTGATCGCTTTTTATTTTTGCTCAGATGCCACGTCTGGATTTGAAATAGAAAAGTAGAATGCTATTTTATGGAGTTACTTTAGGAGGAGGCCCTGAAGGAGGAATGTAGAGCACTGTAAGACAGGGCTGGAGAGATCAGACAGGAACCAGGAGAACAAAAGCCGCCACTGTTAGAGATCTGGGAGTTGGTGTTGGATGAAGCGGGGCCTCCCGCTGTTCGCTGCTCACTGTTGCCGTGGCCAGGCTGGCATCACTGTGCAAGGGGAAATGCAGGCAAAGAGCTAATCTATCGAAACAGAAGGACAGACTTAGCTTGAGAAGATGAGCATGCTGAGCTCGTTTCTGCTCTGTTACACCCTGAAACCTCACTGATATCTGCACAGCTCCCCAGCTGTAACTAGGGGCAGACAGGCGCTCTTTATGCATTTTCTCCAGAGCCAGACTGGTGAGGATTTGGTGAGGACTGGAGAAACTGATACTGAGATTTTCAGCTCAGCAGGAGGGAATCTGTGTTTGCTTAATTTGGGAAGAGACAGTCATATAACTTACAGTATGTAAAGCTTAAGCAGTGGAAGTATCCCCCTGAGCACAGTGTAGAGTTCGAGGCAGCTAGGAAAAGTGTTTCAGGCCGCCCGAGCCTTTCCAGTGCTTCCTCCATTCCGTCAAATACAGAGAAATGCCTGCTTCCAACAGTTTCTGCAAGAACTAGGCTCCAGTCTAGTAATCTAGGGACTAAACCAGCCATGTTTAGTCTAACTGCCTTTATAATTTCTCCCAGAAGGTGCATTAAAGATCACCTTCTGAAAAACAGCTAATCTCGTCATTCCACCTAGTCCTCTGGCAAGCTTTGCCGGTACTCAACAGCCTTCACTGCTGTTTCTGCTGTGTTTCATTTCAAGGTTAAATTTCTAATTGCCAGCTTCTGCAGTCGTCTTGGAAGAGGCATCGTGGTACCCAAAGCCCCCTCTCATGGTTGCCTTCCTCTGTATCACTGCCTGTGACAGTATCAGGTCCCGCCTCAGCCACCTCTTCGATGAGCCGGCAGGCGTGGGCTCCTTCAGAGGCATGCTGGACAGCTTCTGTTTCCCAGCTCCAGGGTCAGGTTTTGGCTTTGCTGGAATCACTTCAGGATTTTCTCTTTCTCCATGAAGGAAGAAGCATAGCCTGAACATGGCTTTCCTGCAGATTGTCACCCGAGCTGCGTACGAGAAGGGACGCTTCTTGCTGGGGTCTGTGACTGCCCTTCCTGAACGCCGAGGGATCGGAGGAGTCCCTTTACGGCAGCTTTAGGGCTTTGGCAGATCTCTGTGATGCCCTCTAAGTCCTGTTCAGAGCAACTCCTTTCCGAAGCAGCATCCTGTAAGTGTAACCTGCATTTCTGGTTTCAGACGTCTTACCTTGCATTTGACTTTTTAAATCCTGTTTCACTGGAGTGTAGCCAACTCTCAGTTATTTCAGATCGCCATGTATTGATAGTCCAGTCCTGCTTGTTGTTTCCCTACTGCCAATCTTGTTGGAATCTGCAGACTTCACCACAACAAGGATTTATATAACATCATTTAGATCATTTATAAAAATATTGAATAGAACGGTAATTGGAGTTTCACTCTTCTTTTATCCCAGGTGTTTTTACGCAGTGTAATATTGCCATACATTTATTGAATTGTGGCTATTGGAACATCCAGTAAATACGCCTTTGAAGAATAGCCAGTTTCCAGGAATGCTTTCCACCTCAAACATATATCCCCTGTCCATTATGGCAGCAGCTGAGTTTGAGGCTTGGGAAAATAGAAATATTAAATGCATAGGTGTGTGCGTCACTGCCTGGTGCCAGATTGTTTGCACAAGTGTAACCAGATCATGCCCTGTGGTATCTGGGCATCTTGCTAATTTTAAGATCAGCAATTAACTCTTCAGCCTTCAGAGGTCCAGCAGGAGGTTTTCCCATGCAGATTGCAGCAGTTTCTGGGCTGAAGGCATTATTGTTTCAGAAGAACTTTTGTTGCTGGCGTTATGAGAAGCCTAGGAGCTGGCTTCTGGGTTAAAGCTCACCACAGTAATGCAGCTTTGCTTCATGCCATGAAGCAGCTGAATGGGTTTGACTCTTGGGGGGATGTTAAAGTTATCATGGCTACAAACAGAATAGAAACACTGGACCCAGCTTTAATTAGGCCAGGATGTATTGATAGGAAAATAGAGTTCCCTCTCTCTACCTGATGAAAAGACCAAGAAATGAATTTTGTGGAAAGGAAGTGAGAGCCATGCTGGGCATTCTCCTTGCAGTGGTGCCCACTCCGTAAAAGGAGTGTTATTACACATTTTGCATGTTTCTTTTCAGTTGCCAGCCTGGATCTCAGCGGGGAACGGGGCTGCTCTGATTGCCGTGGAGTGAGGTGGACCTGCAGGCTTACCCAGAGCCAGCTGGGGTGCCCACAGGTAGGTGCCCAGCAGTGCAGGACCCGCTGGGCAGAGCTCAGGCTGGCCCTGGAGCGAAGGGCATTTCAGGCTCCGTACCAGCTGTGGGTGGGGAAGGCACCAGTGCAGCTGAAAGACACCTTTGCCCTCCCACAAGTTTTGTGGGTTGTTCAGGACCTCTAATGGATGCAGCCCAGGAGCTTATTTAGATCCCAGATTCTGAGGGTTGTAAAGCCACGAAAATGTTTGTAGGTGTCTCCTTCGTCCTCTAAATCCCAAAGAGCAGCTGTTGCCTGGCTTTGGGAGGTGTTGGTGAGGTAGGACCTGCACCTTTTGCAGAGCTTTCTGAGAGGAGCAGTGTCGCTGTTGCAGGTAGGGACAAAGGCAGCTCTTCTGACAGCAGCTGCATAGCAAATCACTCGACAGAAACGCATCTCAGAATCCCAGAACTGCTCAGAGCACCCCAGACACATGCCCAGGCTGGTACAGCAGAGCCCTAATGAAATCGTTGCTGGTTAGGACTTGGTCTTTAGCTACCGTGGGCCTGCGAGCACGAGCACTTTTGTACCTCTGGGGAGAGAGGTACGAGGGAGCAGGGCAGCCTTGGATGTGGTGACAGCAGCTCTCCGCCACAGAGCTAGAGGCAGAATAGTCGTTATTAAAAGAAGGTGACTTGGGCTTCAGGGAGACGTTTGAGCTGCTCCGGGTTACAGATCCCTGGTCTTGAGTCCTGAACTCATGGCGGGGTTGGCTTGGCACAGCGGACTCTGAAGGAGGGTTACGGCTGGGGAGCTCTGGCACTGCCAGTCGGGAAAGGTCATGCAAAATAAATAAAAGGGAGTCCCTTTGACAGGATTTGAGGAATACTTTTGTACACAAATATCATCCAACTGCTTAATTTCAGGCCTATTGCTTATGGTATACAGGCAAGAGAAAACAAGAAGGGAAGGCAACTGAAGGGAGCCCCTGCTACATTCAGCTCAGTGCAACCTGGGAAAGCTTTGGGCAGCCTATCCCCCATCTCTGTCTGCTTTTCATCATTATTTTTATAGCCTTTAAGAACTTTATTGGCTTTATTCATCCCCGGTCAGAAGCCCAGTCAACATTTGGTAATACAGCAGTTCCCAGAAAGTGCTGACCTAGTGAGACCCAGTGGAGCAGGAGGTGTGGAGGAAGGTGTCCCCCCTCCTATCCCTGACAGCCCTTTTCATTGTCTTGCCAGCCAAAGTAGGATGTGTACCCCACCTCATCTTTGCTACCGTAGGGGCTCCTGTGGTTGGAAGGCACCCGTGAAAACGCAGAGGATAGGGGCAGGAGGAGCTGAGCGGGAGACAGGGAAGGCATCCTGAAAACTGCTCCTGGATCCATAGAACCGACAGCGAGGGGCTGCATCCTTTCCCAGGGCTGGGGTAGGCCACTGTGTGGGGAGGAGGTCTGACAAATAGCTCAGAGAGGAGCTGTGGACCATGCGCAGCGCCCGGCTAGTGTAAGAGGGACACACATGGCAGGGCGGAGGAGCTCAGCTCTCCCCCTTCCCATATGCCTTTGTTGGGATTTGCACAGCACTCGGAACTTATGCATAAAAAATTAGGGATCCTCCCTGAATGGTTTTTGATAGTTTCCTGTAGCTTAGAGGATTTTAAGATCTAGCAGAAGATTGAATAGAGGAACACGTTTTTATTTACTTTGGTGCATTTCGAACTCATAACAAAATTCAGGTGTAACAAGCCAGAGGCAAGTTCTGTTCTATTCGGAGATTAGCCTGTGTGCAGCTGCTCCAGCAGGTCCAACAGGTTCCCCATCAGATCCCTGGGCTCCCACAGTGGATCTCTGGAGCCCCCTTTCCCACACGATCCAGCCCTGACTTCTCCCTCAGGTGTGGGTGGCTTGGTTTGTGGTGATTTGTGGTACCTGCCTTTCCACATCTTGGGGTTTCTTTGCTCCCTACCTCCTAGATTCAAGCTCCAGCCAGTCAGTCAGGCCGGTTCCTCCCTCTTCTCTGCCGGAGGCTTCTCCCCACATTTTGGTCTTCTGTTGCTGACCGCCTCCATGGGATGTTCCCTCCTGTTCCTGCAGCACTCTTGCCCCTCCGGCTGCTCTCCTCCCCCAGACCGGCTGCTGCCCAGCTCTGCTACGTGCTCTTCTGCCCACACATCCTCCTGGGGCTCTGCGGCCCCTCTGGCCCCTCTGCCCCAGACAGCGTCTAAACAAGGCCACTTTGTGGCTTCAGCAGTTTTTGTCACCTAGTGCCGGAGGGGCCTTTGCACTTTGGTGCCCATGAAGAGAGCAGAGCGGGTTCCCCCCTCCTCCTGCCCAGAAGCAGAACTCCTGGGGGAGCAGGCAGCCAGGGCAGATGGGGTACAGCTCTGTCCTGGTGCCTCAGCCCAGCTGGGCGAGCTGCCCTCTTGGTCTTGGCTACTCTCCTTGGAGTAGAAAGCCCCGCCACGTAGCCCTCAGCAATCTGGGGGGGCTGCAGCCTGGTCCCACCCTGGCCATTTTTGGAGCATGCAGTCTTCCCAAGCGCCTGTCAGGTTCCCGGAGCTGGGTGTCTTTGGTTGTCCTCAGCTCCAAATCCGCAGTGAGAGATCATTTAGAGCCAGGGTCCTGGCTGAACTGCCTAATCAGATGCCCACTGATGTGAGCAAATGCCACCAGTGGGAGCTGAGGCATCATAATCCAGCCCATAATGCTCCTTTAAAGACATTTCAGCAGCTCAATTAAGTTTCCACTTGTGTGTTTTCTTTTTCCCCCCTTTGCTTTCATGGTCATTTAAAACAAATAAAGTGAGCAGAACATGGCAGCGTGATAACCACCATTTAATTCCCTTCCCACGGGTCTCCAGATTATTTGGCGATTCAGCGGCAGCAGGGGGAACATTTACGGAAAGGGAGGCGGGAGCTTCCCACAGGGATGACAGCTCACAAACCTGGGCCCCTGAGCATCCCAAAGGAAATACGTGCCTCGGGTTTTCCCTGTAAATGCCATGGATATGGTGAATGCAGCCAGAGTCCAGGCCTTGGAACAGAAGCAGCCACCCGCTCCCCCACTTTTGTGGTGTCCCCGTTCTCATTGCATGTCTCACTGCCCTCGTTGTTCTCGCATTGTGAAGTGTGGACGAAGACCAATGTTCAGGATACATTTCACGCTTCTGTGCAAACACAATATGAGATGAAGAATTCATACCCTCAGACAAGGAGACGAGAGTGTATTTTCTCATAATAAGGAAAAGCAGCCAGATCGGAGCCTGCCAATTCTCTTCAATGCTTCCTACTTCCCGAGGAATTTCAAACAAGCCTATGCTTTTAAACTGGCCGAGAGAAGTACATTATTGGTTCTTTTAAAAAAACAACACAAATCCTTTTGCTTCTTTTTTTGCATTATTCTCCCAACCTCTGTCTTGGTAGGTGACTTTTCCAGCTCTCCCCCATTTGATCTGCTGGGACTGCAGTGGTGGCGAAGGAGAACACCATGTGTTTTATGTGTTTGTGAACAATTAATAGTGGTACCGCGTTTCACTGCAAGAGCATGTAAAACGCACCCCAGGAGGGGAAAAAATAACAACCACGCAGACTGTTAAGCAGTCCGGAGCTTTTGCTGTCCTGTAGGAAAACACAGTGTGGGGGTTTGCTTATTCATCACCAGCAGTAAATAACGGGTGCTCACCTTGAGCTCTCCTTCAGCCACTTCTGCCCAGCCTCTGTGCTAGCAAAGAAAGGAAATATTCACTGTAGTTTGGATGACAAATTACGTTTTTATAGCTGTTTGAATTGTAGCTTTTGTTTCCCCCTAAAGCTCTGTTTTCGTAGCTTTGGCTTTGTCTTCCCCAGCATCGAAAGCCTCTGCCTGGAGTGCGTTCTGCCAGTCTGACACTGCAAAGGAGCCCTGAACCATGTGCCTGAACCTGTCAACCCCACATCATAGCCACGCATTGTGTATGCAGGTGGTTTGGCCAGGGAAGGACGCATAATGCACGTTAGTCATTTAATAAATTTATAATCTAATCTCTCAGAACAGCATCGTCAGCAGTTGCTCTTACCCCTCGTGCCATACACCAGACGCGTTTCCATCCCTGTGCCCGTGCCAGGAGGAGGTACTAGCTCACCCAGCACCAGGGTAGATGGCTGCGAATTCCCTTCAGCAAAGGCTACAGCGGCATCGGCTCCCCCGTGCTGCCTGCCCTGCGCCTCTGCCTGCCCTGCGAGGCAGGACCCACGTCTTAAAGGCTGACTGTCTGTCCTGTGGGTCCCTGGAGCCCCTGGCTTCTTCACCAGGGTCAGACCCAGGAGTGTCCGCCTGACAGCTCCAGCTGTACGGGGAGGCTCCAGCTTGTGCCTCGCCGTCGAAGGTTCACAGCATCCCTTCTTTTCTTCCAGACATCAAGGTTTTCTGTCGATCTCGCTCAAGCTGAGTCTGAGCCTGGAGGCACAGAGGTTACAGAGCTTTTTTCCCCCCAACCATCTGCAATCAAGAGTCATCCTGTCTTGTATACGCAGGCTGGGCAGCGTGGAGTGGAGACAGCTGTGTGCCTTGGAAGTCCCGACAAGCCATGAGTGGCCAGGACCTGCTGAAGCACGTTGACCAGCAGAGCTGCAGATACTGGATTCCTAAAACCTGTGCTTTACCTAGCACCTTCATAAAGTTCCCAGAATTAAAATGATTCAGGAAACACATTTTTAGACTGTCAGTGCGATGCATTCATCACTCCCCTGAATATGCACCAGATTGTTAATGCTCCAGGCCAAATACCATGTCTTTTTTAATGCCTACAAAATGTGGTGCATGTTGCTGGCTTTATATTTATAATAATTACAAAAGTAACGGGAGTAGCTGCATTCCTATAGGCTAGAAATGGCAAGGCACAGACAAAAAAAAATGATTCATTGTTGCAATTAATGCTTGAGCTTGCACCTGTGATTAATTACTCTGGTGATAGCGGTATGCAAAAGATCAGGGTGAGAATTAATAGGGACACAAGTGCCGACTCTTAGGATGGTTGGACTGCTATTTAGTGCTCCTTCCTTGGGCCGCCTCTGCCTGTTTACTTAAAGGCAATGGCACAGGCTTGCTATGCAATGATAGACCCATAGGCAGGTGGTACGGAATATTTATATAGCGGCATTCAGTAGAAAACTTCAAAATTAAATTCCCATTCAGGTCTCTAAATATAATTCTGAAATGTCAGAGATGCTAAGAAGAATGCTGGCACCGGATGAGATTGCTGTCAGGAAGAGGCAATAGCGTGCCGGATTTATACTGGTCTAAAGACGCAGGTGACTTTTCGGCGATTGTGTTTGAGGGAGCTGAAAGCGCCCTGATGGACATACTTCACCTGGTGGGAGGCAGCGAAAGCCACAGCAACACGTGCTATGGATCTGCCACCCGTGGGTGTCTATGGCTGATGCCTGCGGGAGCAGGCTTGGAGGAAAGCTGTTCTCCCGACGGGTGGGCAAGCGCCAGGGCGTGATGGCTACCGGGGAGCGGGGCCGGAATTGCGGGGCTTTAAGCAGAACCCAGTATGTCGTTCCTGTGATGATGCTTCCCCCCATCCACAGCCTGGCACGCTGCGAATGACATCAGCATACAAATGTCACTGCCATGTTTCCTCCCCGGAGATACCACCCAGTGTGAATGAGAAGGGCGAGGGTACGGAGAAGAGGGCGTGGGCAAACGCAGCCTGATCAGATGCTGATGGAGAGAAGAAGGACGAAGGTGTTCCACTGCCCGGGGGAAAGCTCTCTCTGGAAAGGGCTTTAGCACCTTTCCCGGAGCATCACGTCAGCAGCCAGGCTGCGGTTTGCCTCTCTTAAATCAACTTCTGCTGACTTTCATCTCACAAGGTATTTCTCTCTTCTCCCCCCATCCTCCTCTTCCTCCAAGCGTACCCCTCAGTGAGGAACAGCTTTGCTCTTTTTTAACAGGTGACTTTGATGAGTGAGATGGAGCAGGGGCAACTCCCAAGAGCCTCCAAGGTCCCTTGAAGCAGAAACTACTTTGAAGCACCAACCTTTTAAGGTGAGCCCTGTTGGCAAAGTTCCTCCTCCAGGTTTTATCCATCCTCCTCTTCCTCCAAGCGTACCCCTCAGTGAGGAACAGCTTTGCTCTTTTTTAACAGGTGACTTTGATGAGTGAGATGGAGCAGGGGCAACTCCCAAGAGCCTCCAAGGTCCCTTGAAGCAGAAACTACTTTGAAGCACCAACCTTTTAAGGTGAGCCCTGTTGGCAAAGTTCCTCCTCCAGGTTTTATCCATCACTCCTTCTGCCAGCTCATTATCTTTCCCTTCTGCATATTTGTGCCTCCCACCACCCCAATTCATTTTTCCCAGTTGCAGCAGCTATTGACTGGTTTATATAGATGGGGTTTAACCAGTCCTCCCCCCTGGCTGCTCCTGAATCGCTGACAAGGCCGATTTGTCCGTTCACACATCCATCTGAAAGCACATGCAAAGTTATATCTTGGCTGACTTTAATTGTTAGGAGCTGCAACCCCAATGTCTTTGTAAATAAAATAGTTTAATCTCATGGGGCATGCCTGGTGGAGAGAGTCGAATAAATACATCAATATGTAAATAGATCCACAAGAGGAGGATGAACTGGGACTTTGCAAAACTGATAAAGCATCTTAGGAGACACGTTGTCACTACACTTCTTGCATATTCTGATGAAGCAGACAGTAATGCTGGATCTCAGCCCTGGGTTGCAGGAGAGGAAGAGAGGGAGGGAGAAGTGTGGGCACAAGCACACCGTGACTGAAATTCTTGTATGGATTGATTTGACTTAAATATATTCCAAAGGCTGGTCTAATTGCTAGTTTAGTCTCAGGCTTTGATTTTCCTGTTGCTTTCACATCTCTGCTGCTGAGTCTTTCCTGCATTTCAAGCAGCCTGAGTAGGGGCAGCATCCAGACCAAGCTGAACCTCTGTTAGACCAAAAGGGATGACAGCTGTCCTTGCTGAACCCTTCTGCAAAGCGTTTGCGGCAAAGTGGGCATGAGTTAAAGGCACTGAAGGTCAGACTTTTGCTGGCTGGAAGTTTTGCCTGTGTAACAGCATTGGGGGTTATTTTGGAAAACAAAGCCTGACGCTTTGTTCATGGTGATCCTGTGCTGATGTGACCCTCACCAGCAATCTTCTTAGCGAATGGAGGGAGACCAGTTACACGAAGCATGAACAGGAGGAGGTGCCGTGACCGGTTTGCTGATGCTGGCACACGTCCTGCGTGCTCCTGCCTGCTGCAGGACTGTCCCTGTGGGCACCAGCCCTTACTGTTCCCTGCTGCGTGCCACGCGCCGCGGTGCCCACCCACGGGAGACGCCGCTCGGCAGCAGCACCGCTGCACTTGCACCGCACGGGTGGAAATACTGGGGGTTCGTTCAGACACCGCAGCTCCACCTGGCACGTGTCAGGCAAGAGGAGACCTGTCACCCACCTCGGGCACCCGAGCGTTTCTCTGCTGGTTCCCAGGGCGAGGAGAGGAGGAGAAACCTCCCACCGCATCGGCTGGGCGCTGCCTCCCTTTCTGCACGCGGAGCTCCAGCCCTTGTTTTGCAGCACGCCACGTGCAATTTTATCACCTTCAACAATGAAATCTGTCACCTTCAAGCTGCTTTATTGTAATCTGGGGACTTTTGCCCTGTCCGCTGTAACCCGGCGCAGGGCTCGTGCCACACAGCACTGCATTCCTCCCCGCGCCATCGCTAACGTCTATCGATCAGGCTCCGCGCTGCAACCAGCAGCGTTAACTTTAGGGACCACATTTGTACTTGTTTTCTCACCGGGATCAGATCGTTAATTGATCTTCCATCTTTCTCTTTGCCTTCCTTATGTCTCGTGTGCATCTCAATCACCTGCTGGTGGCTTCACCTCCCCTCCCAGCCCCCCTCCGATCTGGAGAATAAAAGCCAATGAGACATGCATTACAGCCCGTATTCAGGAGGTGATCTGATATTTTAAAGAAGTGTGAATACGTGTTTTCAACGTTGGTACCTTCATGTTGCGTCAGTTATAAAAAGACACGTCTGAGTCAGATTAACTGGTGTATCTTCTCTTTGGGAAAGCAATTTAATAGTAAACTCAGGGAACAGTGCCCCTTCAGCAGACATGGCTTGGATGTCACAGCTCTTGGAGTGTGTTGTTGTGAGCAGCTTTTTTCTGGGCGGTTTGGGAACCCTGGTGTGGCAGGATGAGATACTTTGACTTTCTTAATCTGCTTTTATTATGTGCTAAGATCAGAATACTTTTGCTTGCTGCTTTTCTGTGGCTTTTATTGTAGAAGTGTTTTTGTTTTAGGGGATAAGCCGTTTCAACTGAAATGCAGTTACGTACATTTGCGTACACATTTGTGTGGGCTAATTAAAAACTCACCATCAGAGCTGCTTTTCTGCTAACAAATGCTCTACAGCAAAATGGTTGTAACTTTTTGGAAACGTCTGCTTTGGTGCAGAAATCTGAATGTTTTGTAAAATCATTTGGTCAGATCTTTGGGGTTTAGATTTCCAATGAATAATCAATATTCGCAACAGAAGACTTAAAGGAAGAAAGCTGTTCATTGAAGTTTCTCTGCAGGAAAAAAACTATAACAAGTATTAGTAAATATAAAGAGGCTTATGTCTTGAGTTTCATCGTGCCGCAGCTTATAACAGTCCTTCAGAAGCTTGAAGCAGGGTTTTGGTTTGTTTTTTTTTTCATTAAACAAAACGTTGTGTCCCCCCTGCTGCATTCATTACATGCAGCATATTGGAAGGTGCCTGTGCCCAGCAGTTCTGGCCTGGGGGGCTGCTCCCGCCCGTCTCCGTCAATGCCGTGAGTTATTTCATAAGCAATGGAAATACTTATTTCAGAAGTGGATGCATAAGGGGTGACAGCAACATCAGAGGTGTGAGGGAACAGCAAAGGGGGAAGCGCATTTTCTTGGTGGCTCTTTTATACGCCTGCCTCCTGAGCTAAGCAGGGAGGGGGTGACCTTGGGAGAGGTTCCTGGTGATTAAGCCCGTAGCTGATGATGGGTGCAGCTCTTCCCCCTGGTCTCCCTCCAGCCAGTGGTCTTAACCCCAACCTGTGAGAAGTCCCCCCTCTCTGTCAGCTGCCTCTGTGCAGTTGCTTACGCACTTGGACATTTTAGGAAATGCTGGTGGTCTCTAGGGCTGGGAACACAAGGATTTCCAGCACCACCAGCAAGGAGCTGGGGGGAAATGTTGTTGCACTGTGTCCCTTCAATCGCTGGATTTGCCAGAAGTGGGACTTGCTGGCCAGTGCTCCAAAGCATTGCTTCAGCAGCCAGGCAGACTTGGAATAAAGAAATACTTTGGTCGTGTTTTCATTCCCCATGGCCAAGTTCCAGTATCCAAAATGGGATTACCAGAAGTGAAATGCAGTTGAGTTTTCCTCTGCTGACCTTCAGCAGCTGCTGTTCCAGCCCTGGGTCCCTGGAGAGCTCTGGGGATGCACCTCCATACTGACGTGTCAGTCTGATACTCCGGCTTTAAGCCTGTCCTAAGCTGAGATGGCCAGCTAACCTACCCAGCTGCAGAGCTTCTGTGATAAACTGATGCAAACCTTTCCTCCAGCACATACAAATATATTTTGCAAGGCAAAAATAAGCAGTAATGCAAATATCATACTCTTATTTTTCTTTCTTTTTTTTTTTTCTTTCCCCCCTTGTCTTTTTTCCCCCTTTGCTTCAGGAAAGCAGGAAGAGGCAAGGAAGGATTGACACTTTATCCTGCTGAGGGCTTTTTCTAAGATGCCTGCTGGGAACACTCGCTGTGTGTTTCTCTTTAGGTAGTAGGTCTTTTGATTTTCTCACTGCCTTGCAAGTCACACTGAGGTGCCTGGAGAAGGATTTGCTGATTGCTTATGAAATCCATTCTCCCTTGAGGATCTGCTCTTTCCATCTTGATAAACTTTTAATTCTTGCTTTCTAATAACACTGAGGGACTGTGCTTTATGCCTGTATGAGGGTTTTGTGATTGATGTTCATCTGTGCTTGTGGGAGACCAGCAACCTCATTTTGGTTTTGACAGAACATCAGGACAAGCACCCTGTATCCTTCTCCCTGCTTGTTCATGTATAAATGAAAGAGAAAGTAAAGCGGACATAATCTGTCCAGATCTGTCAGCTGGGCTCACTTGTACTCTCTCACTGTATTGCTAAACTTCTGACACTGTTTCTGTCCAGCGTGGCATATGGGCACGTGTTTAAAGGACACGGTTAGCTTATTTTTGATATCATTCTGTTATCTTGTTTTTATTCTTGGTTCTGTACACTAACGTCCGGGATATTTGGAAGTAGCTGCTGTAACTTGGCACGGCAGTAGATTACTTAAATATTACCTCACAGAGTCAATGTAAATTTATAGCAGATAAGACTTGGACCCCAAATGCCATTTTTAACCTATTACTGTATTTTTTCCAATTCAATTTCCTCTGCTCTTTCTGATGTATTTCCAGCAGTTTTGAGATGAACGTGACTCCTGTTCTGTGCTTAGATCAACCTCATCTGTGATACTTGAACAGTTTCTACAGGGCCAGCAGAGAGATCTTGCACTTACGCATACGCACACACCAACAGGTACCCACCACCGGTGAAGGATTCATCAGTGTAAGAAATCCTGGAGCAAAAACGTCTGC